>JANAVB010020998.1:3663372-4245872 GCA_029216955.1 Iris pallida
AAAACATGAAATCCAAGAGATACAGCAATAGAAGTCTAAGTGTCTAAGATACATAAATCCAAAAACATCTCAAAGCTCAATACAGTAATCCAATGAATAAATACAACTCAATACAACTGAAATACTAACTATACACCTCTACTGTGTCTCCTCTAGGCTAGCAGGCAACCTCCCAGCTATCTGTAAAATTTATCAACAGGTCCAGTCAGGACAAGAACGAGCACAATCTCATCTAAAAACCCAAGTAAATAACAGAGAACTATAAAGCAGTTATAGACAGTTGTATTGATGAATATGGCAGTTTGTACGAGTAATGATGTAGAGAGCAGTTAAGGTACAAGGAAAGTAAGGTAACTAAACAAGAAGAGAAACATAGCAAAAAAGACTGAAAAATAAGATCTAGCTGAACTAGAGTAACATAATGAGTTCAGATGGCACAATATAAGTCGAGTGTAATTCCAATATGAGTCTAATATAAGATGAGTCGAATGTGATTCTAATCATTGTTCTAATAAGGTGAATCGAATAAGGTGATACGAATAGTGATTCACATGATGTTCTAATAATGATTCGAATAAATTCTCCAAGTGTGTTTTAAAATACTTAGTTAGACATGTAAACGGCTAAGGGTAAATACGGCACATCACACACCTGGCCGGGTGTGGAATGACTATCGTTCGAATATTATTCACAGGGGGTGGTTCGAATAGTGGAAATGTTCACATGTCTAATCAAGTATTTCCCCGCCCATCTAATACAAATGAATCCAAAATCCGACACATCAATCGAATACAACTCCAACTAGCACATGAAGATACGAATAGGTCGTTCAAATAGTGATTCGTATGGTGATTCGAATAATAGAGGTAAGACGAGTAAGTATGTGTGTCGTATACATGGATTCAGAAATAAAAATACGTGTTTGTAACAGAGAATCACATACAGCTAACTAGAACTGAAGTACAGTAATTGACAAATAAATGAGAGAACTATCAGAGAATGTACTCGCCTGATGTCTGAATGTCCAAAGTAAATATACTGTCCGATGAGAGGTATCTGGCTCCTAATCAGAACAGCACAAGTCACAACAAGTCCAAAATGACAATATGAAGTTCTACTATGCATTCTACATGATTCTAGGTCAATCTAGACCAAAGTCAACTCTTGGTCAACTTGGTCAACCCTGAAAGTCAAACCTAGGTCAACTATGGTCAAACTAGGTCTAACAAGTCTAAATTAGGTCAAACAAATTATTCTAGGTCTAAAAAAACTAAGTATATGCAAATCAAGTATCCAAGATAGCTACTAACTCATAGCCTAAGTCACTTGCTAAACCAAGCACAAAACTAAACCATAAGCTAACAAGGCACACAAACTTAGTCATATAATGTATATATATTATTCACATTCACATATTCATATACATAGATATATATAGGAAAGCTATATATATAGGCACATACATATATATATATATATATATATATATATATATATATATATATATATATATATATATAGAGAGAGAGAGAGAGAAAAAAAAAATATATATATATATATATATATATAGAGAGAGAGAGAGAGAGAGAGAGGGGGAGAGAGAGAGAGAGAAAGAAAGAGAGGTAAAGAGTAAGTGAGTATGTGTGTGTTTGGCATGTGTGTGCAAGGATATGTGTTAATATTCTAAAATTTAGTGATAGGTAGGTGTATGTGACATGGGATACATGATGTCAAAGGGTGTATGAATGCATGTGTGTAAAAGGTTATAGGTTAACTCAGTTTATAGAAATACATACATACATACTTACCTTGTATACATGCATACATACATATCATGTATATTACATTTACATGATACATACATGTATACTTGTATTATATTATACTTACATTCATGCATATTAGATACTTGTATTTATATTAACATATTGCAAACATTCATTTCATTCATGCATCTATGCATTACCTACATGTTTTATACATATACATATATTGTATATTCATATCTTTTTATACATTAACATAGAGACATACAAACATACACACATCATATATATTATACCTTGCATTATCTTACATATCATGTTATATATTATCATTCATTCCTTTCATATATTATATTCTATATTACCTATATACATGTATTTCCTCCATTCATTCATGCTTGCATCATATACTCTACATTACCATACATGTTATCATTATATATTGTATTACAATATTTATACATTATGCATTCATATCTATCATTACATATATATCTTACATTCATTATATACTTTCATGCATACATTGTATATCATTCTTTCATTCATGCATTGCTTATATGCATTATATTAATAGCATTCCTACATGCTTGCATTCAACCATATATATAAATTAATGTAAAGAGAATATATATCATTTTATTCATCTAACATATCATCCATTACATACTCTATATTCATTTAATATCCATACTACATAGGCTCATAGGTTACACAAAATGCATATATCGTATAGTCACTCTTTTACATAAAATCAATACTGTACCAATTGGGCATTCACTAAATTCTAGGATTAAAGTATGTTGTAGTACTTCATGTTAGCTTTCCGAAACTTCAAACGGATCGCATTTTCGTGTCCGGAAGCTCCCGAAATCGCGCAAATACCGAAACACGTTCGTCTTTCGTACAGCTGACACTCAAATACTTCTACAAAAAGTTACAGAAAGAATTTAGCTTATTAAAATATATATTTGGAAAGCTAACTTCGATACGATTCTTTTAAAAAAACAGAAGATGAATCGGAGTTTTAAGCTAAACGTTATGACATTTCTAAGTTGCCATTGCTACTAAAAACGTGGATAAATATTATGACGAATTTAGGTAGTTTGAGACAAAAGAAACACAAGTATATAACATAATATATCAAAAACTCACTCTCTACACTAATATATATATATATATATATATATATATATATATATATATATATATATATATATAAGACACTATAGAACACATCTCCAATACAAAAATATGAGATTAAACATGTAATAATTCATTCATACATAACAACAACACATAGTGTGTCCAAATTTGGGGTTTTCCCACATGGACACACCCACAACACAAAGGACACTCCTATGACCTCCAAATGGACACGAAATGGACACAAATGGAGATACAACCATGGGGGTCATTCCTATGGGTTCAAAATATTCCTATATGCATGAGAAAATGAAAAGGAGAAGGGATTTATACCTCCCGGTAGATCGAATCGAAGAAAAGCCTTCCCGGAGCGACACCGACACGTAGAGATTCCAAAAGGACACGAACGAGCTCCGAATCCTCCCAAACTTGGGTAGCTTCCTCCTTGGCTAGAATGGAGAAGGAAAGAAGAAGATTTGGTGGCGAAATGGAAGGATTTGGTGGAGAAATTGCTAGGGATTGCTCTCTAAAAATTTGGGGAAGAACAAGAGAGAGAGTGTGGATGAGAATAATGAAATGAACTTGAGCCTATCCTCTCCCAAAGTGGCTGGCCATATGGGACTATTTGTCCTATTATGGTAAGGTCCAAAATGCCCCCACTAACCTATTCTATTAGTATTAGGAAAGGGCTAATTGGTTGGGGCTAAATTAGTCATTCTAAAGTATCTAATCACACTAACCTTATCCATAATAATTAGTCTAACCTCTAACTAAAATATTTCTATCATGTGGGCCATGGCTAACTAATGTGTGGGTCCACTAAAGTCAACACTACCCCCGGGTCCCTGTTTCAAGTCGGATTGAGCTGAAATTCGAACCCGACTCAAATAATCCCAAAACAATATCATAAATAATAAAATAAATTTCAAAAATATTTTAAAAATACAAAATGATAAAAATACCCCTGTTCCTGAAAACTGGGGGTGACAAATTCCTCGAAATTAAAACCAAACAATAGTAAAATATCAAAATCACAAGTCATAATTTTAAATAGTTTAAAATGATTAAAAATCACCAAAAATCATAATATGAAATAATAATCAATAAATAATAATTATAATTACAAAATTTCAAAATTATCCTCATCTGGAAAACTGGGTGTTACAAGAAGACTATGGATTGTTTTTTACACACATATCTATTTTCTGTGACAACACTAGCTCTATTAATTTGACTAAGAATCACAGTATGTCACTCTCGTACTAAACATATCGAGATTCGACATCACTTTCTTAGAGATCATCAACAAAATGGAGATATAGACCTTGTATACATAGACACTCAGAATCAATTAGCTGACATACTCACAAAACCTTTAGCGGAAGATCGTTTCAATTATTTACGTCGAGAATTAGGCATTTTATATGTCAATAATATTAATTAATTTTGTTTTATTAATTAATTTATTCGATACTCATAAACTATTTTTGAGACAAGCTTAAAAAGAGTCTGTCTGTCACCACGACTACGGTCGAAGCGAAGCGGTACTTAAGAGTTCCCCGGTGAACCTCCGTTAGCTGGGATAGTACTCCTACAGCTAATCTGAGACAGATGCTGAGTAAAGAATATTAATTTATAAAATAATATTAATTATATTATTTTGAGATTAAAAATTACTAAAATCTGAATTAAACATTTGAAACGAATTAATAAAAAAGATGTGGCCCCATTTCTATTTTTTGATATATATATATAGCCAGGCAACCCTTGGCGAATTCAGCCCGAGTTCGGTCCGAATTTGGCCAGAGTTCGGCTGGGTATATATATGTACCAGCCAGAACCCGAGGCCCCCATCTTCTTCATTCTTCCAAACATCCTCAAACAGCAGCAGCCGTGTCTCCAAACCCTAGCACTTCTCCACCCTTGTTCTTCCAATCCGTGTGGAGATTTTTGTCGAAACTTTGGATTCGTGCGGAGAATCTCGTCCTCAACAGCATATCCAATTCTTGGAAGATATAATTCCTTCTCTCCTCCACTTTTTAATACTTAGGGTTTCTAGAAATTTTGGAAAAGAATGCCTAAGTTCAATCCCTTCAAGAGGAAGAAGACCAATGCCAATGAAGAGGCATCATCTTCAGATCCACATACGGATTGTCTCTTTTCTCCGGTCCAATCGGACGACGGTGCATCGGACGAGTTTTACTTCAAAACTTCCGATCAAGCTTTATTGTGGTATGCCGATTTCATTATGCGTACTATTTGCACCGGTTCACCAATTAAATGGACTGTCTTTCCGGATTACTGCCCGTTACAATACTTTGTTACCTTACAATTCTCCATTGCTACTAATGCCATTAGATTATTCTATTGTAATTTCGTGTTAGACACTTTTACCGCGAGAAAACGTATCGGAGGGATCGATATCGAATTCACTGATGAAACGTTAGCGAAAATCCTTGGTATTCCAAACGAAGGTGTCCCGCTCGATGACATCACTGATTTTGATTTTCCCGACGGTATGACTCTCGTTAGTTTCAAGAATGAGCTTTGTGCGCCCGCACGTCCTCATCCTGGAAAGTTCAAGGCTAATAACTTGAACTTATTTAACTACGAATTACATCGCATCATCTATTCCACTTTACTTCCAAAATCCACCTCCAAAGATGATGTCACTGCACTTGAACTCTCTGCTCTTTATCACATTCTTAAGGGGATTCCTTTTTCTGTCCCTAAGACTATCATTCAGATGATGGGGAGATGTCACGGAAGAGATCGCAACCTATCTTATGCGATGCTCATCCTTCGCATCTTTCAGAGATTTGACATTGACCTCTCTACTTGTGTTGTTGACCATGAACCCAAGTTCCTCAAACTCTTTCATCGTATCATTTTCACTGTTCCTCTACCTACCGTACCTGCTCATCCTGCACCTACTCCCACAGCACCTGGACCACCTCATTCCTATCCTATGACATTTGAGGGTATTCATCAGCACCTTTCAGATCTATAGTCATTCTATGTTGACACTTCCAGGGAATGTGAGTTCCGTGACGTGACTCGGTTCCAGGCAATTGCCAACTCCTTCGCCGATCTGAGATTTGCGCAGACAGGTCACTCTGCTAGCTCTCTACCTCGCGACCCTTCTGTTTTTGGATACCACATTGATGATGAGGCGATCCACTCTCTATTCCAGCCAGGGAATGCCTACGATTGGTATCGTTCTACTGGTGCCACTCCTCATACCTCTGGCGCTGGTACTTCTGGAGCTAGTCCTTCTGGACATGCTGGTGCTGTATCAGCTGACGATGATGATGAGGATGATGACTTTTGAGTTGTTATGACTTTTGAGACTGATACTTTTGTCTTATGTTTACTTGGAAATGTTTCGACATTCCAAGATTTTATCAGTACTCTTATTTTAGTTATTATCAGCACTCTTTAGTTATTATGTGACTTTTCATAGACATGGTTTTTATTATGCCTCAATTTGGCATTTTAGTTTATCATTCAGCACTTTATTTGTTTCAGTTTTATTCTAGCATTATCTTTCTTTCTGCTTCATATTAAAACTGCCAGTGACAAATAACATGCCTGTGTTTTATATACAATATCTTTTTAACTGTTTCTACCATGCCTGTGATGAATGTTTTATATTTTTTTTGTTCACTGTGTGTTACTTATGCATTTATTGCGGGGGAGCTTTCTCTTTTGCAATTATTTTGCTAAATGACAATGGGGGAGAAATAGATCTAACATCTTCATGAATATAGGTTATGAACAATTTTTCGTATACATTTTTGAATTGATCCAAACTTAGATGTTATATCGGCAAGGTTTGTTAATTATCAAAATGGGGGAGATTGTTGGCCCATTGGTCATGGTCAAACCTGATTTTAATAATTGATCAAACTCTGTCTCGATATAAATGTAAGTCAATTCAGATGTTTACCTATGACGTTTTGGACACTGCTCAACAATGGATATCTACGATGTTCAAGACTGAAGTCGTTTGACATTCTTTGCCATTCCAAATGTATTTTCTGTTAAGCAATGTAATTTTTTATTTTATTGAGTCTAGGAATACATTGTACACCGAGTCGTACTGGCAAATAGGCTATCCGAAATTGTTTTTCAAAACTGACCTATTTCTTTTACAAATGACCTATATTTTTGAAAAACATCATTTTTACAAAAAGCTTCTGAAGGACTTTTCAAAAAGCCAAAATTGATTTTTCTCAAAAATGAACTGGCAGAACCCTAGCAGAACTCGGCCAGAGTTCGTCCAGAGTTCGGCCAAGTAGAACGTTAGTGAACGTTTGATTTTGAACTTGGTCATCCTTCAGTTGCAGTTTGTTACAAAGAGTTCTGTCCGAATTCTGCCCGAATTCTGTCAGAGTTCTGTCTTTAGAAAAACTATAAATAGAGAATCATTTCGATCATTTCAAATCACCAATTCACTTTCAACCTCTTCTCTTCTTAAGCTTACATTCTTCCAAAGAGTTCTAAAAAGCTTTCATTTTTAAATCCCAAGCCAGTTACAATCCTCTAGTCGATTTGCTAGTGCGGTACGGTCTAGAAGTTTCAAGAGTGATTGTAATCAAAGGCTTGATAGAAGATTCAACTCTTCACAATTGAAGTTGGTCGTGTTCTTCGTATCAAAGCTCACGTCTGTAGAAATTACAAGGACTTCGTATGAAAACTTGCAGAATTTTCCAATAGTGGATTCAACTGGAAGCTAGAGTTCTTCCGACTGGACTAGTCCTCACAAGAGGAAAACCAGTATAAATCTTGGTGTTTGCGTTTGCCTTCTGATCACTTTCAATTTATCTCATTTACTTTGTGATTATTTTTTATATCTGTGATCTAACTGCTAACAAATTTTTTAATTGGAAATATTCCGCTGCCTACTCTATTCACCCCCCCTCTAGAGTATTCTGCTTTACGATTTCGTTCCTACAATTAAGAGTTTTAAAACTCATCCTAACCAAATCACGCCGGAACACTGTCACCATAGGGATGGGAAATCATTGTACACATGTACAGCCACTTGGGCATTATTTTAATGAGATTTTAATCTCGGGTCAGTATTCCATAAAGTTACCTAAGTTCAGTTTGTTTCTACCCATTGAACCGGCTTCTTGGGATCTCCAGTCAGACTCGGTTGGGTTGCCACTGCTGGTGACTTACTTATGGGCTTAACCCCATCCCCCTCGATGATTCTAGAATTAATTTTCCAGACAAACTCTTCGTCAAGAGTAAACAGATTCTTCGTCAAGAGATCTGTAAAGTTCTTTTATGACTTTTATAGTCAAGAACCACATTTTTGCCCTTTAGGCTCTTTTAATGTCTTGAAATGCAGCTGCAAGTACCTGTTCATCTTAGAATTCACAAGATCATGTTTTTAGTATAATTTTAAAATAAATAACAGGTACAAAAATATGTTGATCATGTAAAGTATAAAATGCATAAGCCATACAGCTTCAGTACAAGATGTGACTGAAGATAATATTTATGAGTATATATACTCTTAGACAAGATTCTTACATATACTCAAGAGATGAAAAATCCTCATAGAGTAAAAAAAAATATATCCATAAATGATTTAGACGTCATATGAGTCGGTTACCCAATTTTTATTAAAATGACATTCTATAACATAAGAGTATCTAATATGATACACTTTTATAGTCTAGAATATTCTTAAAAAATATATATTATGAAACTGGGTTAACTGATTTAGTTATTTTCTAAATCATATTTGGTGACATCATAATTATTTAACAAGTATGTGATTTCACTAATTGCTAATATAAATATTAGGATAGTGAGTACAAGCTCATCTGACTCTATCATCCCTTAAAGTAAAATACAGTAACTTTCAGTCTTGGCTCTTTATCTTACTAGCCATGTTTGTAAAACAAAAAAAATACAGTCTTGAGTACTAGAATAATAGTTTAAGTGATTTTGCTAATCATCCTTAAGAAATATTTAGTTTATCAAGTGTTGATTAATTTGGGTTAGCTGTAGGGGCCGGTTCCTAGCTAGCGGCGGTCCACAGGGGGACGATTAAGTATCGTGTCGCTTAGGGCTATTTACGCCCAGTTGACAGAAGGACCCTTTCGGCTTGTACCCAAAATAATCTCAACTTTTAAAACTTTAGATTTATAGAAATTTGCTATATCACTAAACTATTTTCTTTTGACTAAATTGTTTGAACGAATCAAAAAAAAAATTATAGCGTCACGAAATATTAAAAAAATAAACTAAGTTTGTCTAAATTTGTGACAGAACAATATTGTGATTTCTTTTTTACTATAAATTCTAATATTGTGATAATAGTCATTTAAGGTTCAAACATGTAAGTCGATCAAGGAAAGAATATTTATTCATTACCACGAGAAACTAAAAAAAATGATGGCTCACAGACTTCATATATTTATCCAACTAAACTTAGTATTCAAAATAAATAGAATATGTGAAATAAATATGAAAAATTATCATTCCACGTGATCGGAGCAATTTTGTACTTCTTGATTTCGGCTTAGTAATAGTACTTCAGACGAATGTCATTTAGTACATTATCATGAGATTGTTATCCCTTAGCATGTTTGTTCCTTTTCTAACATGTCACAAATTCAAATGTTTCTGACTTGAAGAATAACATTACTGTAGGTCCTAAAAAAATCAAGTTGCACCCATCAACAAAGTCATAAAAAATCAAGAAATACATCTTTCAAATGAATTGCGTAGAAATCAGATTGCACATCATCCAGATTGTGCAGACTGGACTGCACACACTCTCAAGTGCGCAAGCTGACGTGGCCATGTCATCATTACCTGACACAATCAAATCTTCTGACAACTGACAGCACAAAGAACGAGGAGACTGTTCGTTTATTGCGCCGCACAGCGCTCGAGGACAGATGTACATGCAGCACAATCTGCCAGGCTTTCTGCTGCGCAGTCTATTCGAGTGCAATATGAAGTCAGCGCAATTCTTGTGGCGCACTTCATCATGACAACTGACAAATGTACACGTGGCATTCATGCCATCAATTGCTCATTACGTGGCAACCGTCTGTACACGATCATGTGCATTTCAATCAAATGATGCCATGTGTCCAAGACAGTTGGCCCACGATCAGACAACTGCCTGCGCAGTCTAATGCTGTGCAATCCAGTGCATGCGCAATCCAACTTGCGCCATTCAGAATAACTAAAAGTTAGTTATTTCCAGAACTCTATAAATAGAGTTTCAAGTCTTCATTCCAGGGGACCAGACATAAAGTTCAGAAATATCAGAGAGTTCAGGAGTTCGTGTCCAAGTGCTGCTGCATTCTTCCGAGGCTATCGCCTTCAAATTCAGAGGCTACCGTCTTCAAAGTTTACATCGTCCAAGGGATAAAGCAATCGTCATCTAGATTGGATTCCTACAGTTGTACTTTCCTAGAATTCTTGTAATCTTCTTTACAAAGTTTGTTGAAATAAAGATCAACTTTTGTTTTTGCAAACAAAATGGCGACTCTGCTGGGGACGACTTTCTCCTCCGACGAGGAAGTGACAACTCAATGTGACGTTGCGTCTATCGGAAAGACGCAGAAGATGCTGGTTGTGAAGGTCAACCAGACTGCCTACGAAGCCATGATCAACTCCAGGACCACCCCTCGTACTGCGACAACTTCTGCCACGAGCAAAGTGCGCCCAGTGTGGGTCCCCAAGACTGTTGCGCAGTCTGTTGATTCTGCCAACAAGACTGCGGTGCAGTCTAATGTTTCTGCTACCAAGACTGCTGCGCAGTCTAAGATTTCTGTTGTCTTTGCTGTTGCACAATCTGTCTCTACTACTCATACGCAGTCTGCTGTTGCCAATGCACAAACCACTTCATATGCTGTCCTGTCAAAGTGCAAGACTCCTGTTCCTCTGGCGCAGTTGGCTGCAACTTTGCCTGCGCAGTCCACTACTCCAGCAACCAAAGTGCAATCCAAGCACTTTGGTAACAAGTCTCCTGCTGCGCAAGCCACTGTGACTGAGGCCAGAAGACTTTCTACCAGAGTTACTCCTGCGCAATCTGCCAGTGCGCCATCAACCCATGCGCAAACTGTGCCTGCGCAATCCAAGAGAGACAGCCCTTTGGCTAATCTCTCCTCTTCTCACAACAAGGGGAAAAGCTCTGCTCCTCTCCTCAAGCACCCTGCTGCTCCTGGGCAATCCCCTGGGGGTAGTCTTTTGGCTATTCCTCATCCTCCCCTAAACAAAGGAAAAGGCCCGTTGTTCTTTTCTCAAACTTCCTCGTCCCATGACTTGGAAGACAGCAGAGGGAAACGCTCTTTAGCTAACCCTTATTTACTAAACAAAAGAAAAGGCCCTTTGGTCTTTTCTCAGTCTTCCTCGATTTTTACCGTAGAAGATCAAACTGAATATGCTCCGGCACCAGTCAGTACAAGAACCCTTTCTCAAAAGGATTCTTCTTCTCTCCTTGCCAAAAGGAAGTGTACTGATCATAGGGGTATTCTGCCTACTCCGGTAGCAGAACTCCAAGATCTCCCAACCCTCAAGATCTCCTGTTTAAGACAAAAAAAATTGTTGGTGTTTCAAACAGAAGTCCCTGGGGTGAGTTTGCTGATTTAAGAACTTATCTCAACCGACCAACTTCGGTAAAACACAAACAGTCAATGCCGAAGACCAACCAACGTCAGAAGCAAACTTCCAGGATCAAGAATTCGGACACCTATGCCAATGAAATGAGTACTTCCCTGTACACTCAAGGGACAAAACATTTGAAGAATCGGAACCATGTTTCGAATGTTATCAAAGAACACATCCCTCGAACTTCTGCTCGTCCTGTTGCTGTTCCCAATCTCCGAGAACACCTCATGCAAAAACAGGACAACATCTTAACATCCCCGGTGCAACCACTTTGACACCATTACAATCATAAAGTGGTCATCAAGTGTTGTTGTCAGACAACAAGACGATCTGTCTTCGATCGTCTGAACTTTACAACCTCTGAACCTATGTCTGTAGATGAAGACGAGGTTTTGTACGCCTCCGTTAACATGACTTCCAGAGACACTGGGGGTAGGAAGTGCTCCAAGCACGGCAAGCCTCGTAAGCCAAGCCAGCGGTATTTAGATCTACTCCAAGAATCTTCTGAAGGAGTATTCTAATATACCAGATCCCGAAGCCGAGACACAATCGGTAAGGAATCTTCAAGATCCTTCTGGTCATCTTCCTCTTTCTCACTCAGAAGATGATTCTTTCTCCGACTATGATGTATACAGCAAAAGCTCAGAACATACAGTGTCCTCCACTGTACCCAGATAAGTGACAGCTTATGTTGTCAATGAAGACCCAGATGCTTCCAGTTCAGCTAGTCAAGAACAACGAATAGCTGCACTAGAAGACAAGCTTAAGACCATGGCAGAGATGGTCGTAAGTATGCACTCTATTATTGTGGCTCAGCACACAGTGCTACCGACCGTACCTCCTACAAATCCTGAAATCATATCATCGTCGTTGCCCGTCAATGCAGGGCTGGGGGTAGCATCTACTCAAGTACCTCCTGTACAGATCCTACCTACACCCAGTCAATCAGGTGCTGAGGTTAGTGCTTATCACGCTGTTCCTCCCCCTAATACTGTGATTCAACCTACTCCTTCTACATCAGTAGAAGATGCCAATGAAGCTATCAAGCTCCTGTGCACTCAGTTCAAAGCATTCGAGGAGAAAGACAACTTGCAGAGGTTAGGGATTAAGCAACCTTACCCAGTTGAATGGAAGGAAGTCTCATTTCCTCCGAAGTACAAGATCCCAACAATCTCGCTGTTTGATGGCAGCACGTCTCCCAGTCAGTTTATTAACCACTTTGAGGTTATGACTGTCTAACTTCAACCAAATGACGCTCTTCTTACCAGAGTATTCGTTGGCTGTTTAGCTGGCATAGCATACGATTGGTACAGAAGCTTGCCTGATGGTTGTATCACCTCCTTCTCTGGCCTAAAACAAATCTTCTTAGAATGATTTTATGAGGGGATCAACGACATGACTATGTCAGCCCTCAATAAAATCAAACAAAGACACAATAAAACTGCTGAGAGTTTCATTGAAAGGTTCCGCCAGGAAGCTTTGAAAATGCCTCCTGGAACTCCGGCTGCTGTCACCATAGACACCTGCAAGGCAAATCTATTACCTATCATCAGCATGTGGACAGGGTCTACTCAATTCTAAGACAGGCCATCCTTCATTGTCAACGCTAAAGCAGCTGAAGTTAGTGCTGACAAATTCAAGCAGCTAGGGGTACAAATGTCTAACCCCGACCGGGATGAACACCAGACATCACGTGGCGACAATCGCCAGAACAACCGCAAAGGAAAAGAAACTTTGAATATCAATTTGAACAAGAACAAAGAATTTCTGGCGGTCAATGTAGCTCCTCCTATGTCAACTTCTACCCCTTCAGCACCTCTACCAAGAGAACCTCGTCCGAAAGTGGAGTACTCTTTTGACGAGAATGACACAGTGAGCATCTTTGATTGCTTAATCAAAAGTAATAAGCTCCAACTCCCAGATCCTAAGAAGCCCGATGAAGTCGGTAAGACTGATCATCCCAAGTACTATGTCTATCACAGGTTCATCGGACATCCTACTCGAGCATGTTATGTGCTCAAAGGCAAAATTCAGGAGCTGGTCAACGCCGGTGTTGTCACTCTGCAGCAAGACGAGAAGACTGTTATCGCAAACATGGTCTCAGTTTAATTTGGTGACTTCCCGCCCCAGATGGTACAACACGGTGTCATTCCTATCCCCAAAATTACTCTCGAGATCGAGAATCTTCCTCCTCCACGAGGTGAAGGTCTCATCCCCTTGTCTCTTGACAATGGCGAGATTATGTGGATTCATCCGGATCTTGCTTCAGAGTTCGAACTTCCCTTTTCCTCCAAGAAGAAAGACCGTTCCAAAGGCAAGACAATGATTTGCAATATGGTGTCTTTTGACCCCATAGTTGATAAAAAAATCCTGTTGGGCACCAGATCAGGGAAAGCTTATCTAAAAGATTACCCTGAAGCTCAAGAGAATCCTGCTTCTTCCTCTGAGCCTGCTCCAGTACAACCTGCTTCTACTGAGGATATTTCTGCTGTATCCTCACCGGTTGTAGAACCCACTCCTCCCAAGCCGACGATAGCTGACAAAGGCAAACAACAAGTCCGCTTCGACAAACCGTTGAAGAAGTCATCTCCTTCCGGACTTGAAAAGCCTTACAATTTTGATATCTTGGCTCAACTAGCCAATACACCAGCCTGGCTGTCAATCTTTGAGCTATTGCGCCTCTCCAAAGAGACTCGGAAAACTTTGAGTGAGGCTCTCATGCAAGCTGAAACCTGTTTAGCCCTTCTGAAGAAGCCGAAAGTAGAGCCAGTCTCTTGTCTCCATTGTCATAGTGTGTTAGAGTTAATTCCAAACATAACTTTCATACAAGATGACATGCTAATAGAAGACAACAGGCATGACCGTCCTCTCTACTATACAGGATACGTCGACTCGATGAAAGTCGATCGTATTCTGATAGATCTAGGATCTGCTCTCAGCATTATGCCGAAGACAATGTTGGATACGCTGAAGATCCCAGTGTATAGTCTCTCCAGTACAATCACCACTATCCTTGGGTTCAATCAGGGAAGGAGTGAGCCTTTGGGCAAGATTCGCCTAAAACTCCAAATAGGCAATCTTCGCACAAAGGTTACCTTTTACATCATCGACAATCATGGTTGTTCCTACAATGCTTTACTGGGAAGACCATTTCTGCATGAACATAACATTGTTCCTTCGACTCTCCATCAATGTTTTAAATATGTTGATGACAATGGAGAGGTGCAAAAGGAGGTTGCTGATCTCTATCCTTTCAAAGGCGTCGAAGCATATTGCAATGATGCTCGTATGTACAAGGATGAATTAATGAAGGTTGTCTTGTCTCTGGACACTGAAGAAGAGCAAGAAACAGTGCCTAATAATACCCTCATCATACCTGTCAAAGGGCGTGTTTTTCGTCCTCAGTCTTCCAAGCCACTGGCTATTCACTTGCCAGTTCAGAAGCAACCAACTATGATGATCAGGATCAAAGGGAGCTCACCTCTTCTGAGCCACTTGTTATTGACTTACGTCGTAATAAGGAAAAAAGGCAGCTCACCTCTTCTGAGCCACTTGTTATTGATTTATCTCATAACAAGGAGAAAAGGGAGCTCACCTCCTCTGAGCCGCTTGTTATCGACCTCCGTCGTAACAAAGCCAATCTTCCTCCACGTTCTTCTTCTCCCCCTCTTGTAATCAATCTGACCAAGCCTGCTAAGGCTAAAGGTCCTGCTGTAAATACGAATGTACAAATCAATGAAAATGCATCTACTTTCCAGTATACTGATGTCATTTATCATGCTAAGTGCTATTTGGATATGTTAGATAGCTATCAGTCATTTACAATGGGAGTTGTACAATCTCTTCAAACAGAAGTCTCACTCGAACTTCCAAAAGATTTATATCGTATTGTTCCTGCTCGTAAGAAAGGCGAGAGTCCAATACTTTTTAGTAAATGACCAGAACAACAATTCAGCTATACGGATGATAGCAAAATTAACGACATGGGGCATCTTCAACTCCGTCGTTATAGTCAACAATCAAAAGACATCATCAAAAAAATGGGTTACGACTTCAAGAGTGGCCTCAACTACGGTAAAGAAAGAAAAACTCCTATCCGTACGGCAGTGCCGAAAGGGAAGTCAGAGATGTACTACAGCAGGACCAAAAGAGGTCTTGGATATGCTTCACCTCCGGTATTATCCCCAGCAGCTTCTGAATCCGATAGTGAAGAACGTTCTAACTCTTCTGATTCCAGATCATGGGATTCTGACACCAGCATCGGTCAAGTTCATCGATTGACTGTATCTTCTAACATGGTCTCCGTCGAACTTCCAAAAGGTTATGACGAGGATATTGAAGAAAGTTTCAAAACAGATCCTTGGGCTCAACGAATGGATACCCAATGGGAACTCCGATTCGAACAAAGAGAACCTCCTACCGAAGATCAATTAGTTCAAATTGATGTAGGAGAGAGTGGGTCACCTCGTCCAATATTTATCAGCAAGAACCTTCCAGAGGCAGACAAGCAAGAATTAATTCTTCTGATTAAAGAATACATTGATGTCTTTGCCTGGAGTTATGAAGACATGCCAGGACTAGATCCCAAAGTTGCTACTCACAAATTGAACATCCTGTCGAATGCAAAATCGGTCAAACAGTAACAAAGGCGATTCAAGCCAGAAATGATGGACACTATCGACGATGAAGTCAAGAAGCTCATCGCTTATGGCTTTATTCGAGAAGAACAATATCCTGATTGGGTAGCCAATGTCGTCCCAGTTCTAAAGAAAACCGGCAAAGTTCGAGTCTGTATCGACTTTCGGGATCTTAATGAAGCATGTCCAAAAGATGAATTTCCTCTCCCTATCACGGACGTCATGATTGACAACACCTGTGGGTTCGAAAGAATATCTTTCATGGATGGATTCTCCGGATACAATCAGATTCGGATGAATCCTGAAGATGAAAAACATACTTCTTTCCGCACTCCTCGCGGAGTCTACTGCTACACTGTAATGCCATTTGGTCTCAAGAACGCTGGTGCAACATACCAACGAGCCATGAGTACCATCTTTCCAGATCATCTGCGCAAGACTGTCGAATGCTACATCGACGATATTGCCGTCAAAAGTCGTCTAAAGGAAGATCACATTCAAGACTTGAGAACTATCTTCAATCTCATGCGCCAACACCAACTCAAAATGAATCCCACCAAGTCATTCTTGGGTGTCTCTAGTGGCAAATTTCTCGGCTTCGTCATTACCTCTAAGGGTATACACGTGGATCCCGAGAAGATCAAATCCATTCAAGAGATGTGTCCTCCACGCAACCTAAAAGAGCTACGAGGATTTCAAGGTCGACTTGCGTACATCAGGAGATTCATTTCAAATCTGTCTGGACGCTGTAGACCATTCACTCAACTCATGAAGAAGGGTGTATCTTTCGTTTGGACCGAAGAATGTCAACGAGCATTTGACAACATAAAGCGGTATCTCATGAACCCACCAGTCTTGGTACCACCAATATCTGGCATACCATTCTTAATGTATGTCCGTGCTATGGACCATTCATTGGGTGCCTTACTTGCCCAAAAGAACAAAGAAGGCCACGAACAAGCCATCTATTATCTCAGTCGTACTATGATTGGTGCTGAACACCGTTATAGTCCGGTCGAAAAAGAGTGCCTAGCTCTTATGTTCGTTGTTCAAAAGACTCAGCATTACATCATTGGCCAAACTATTCATGTCATATCCCGAGTTAACCCTCTTCGGGTACTGATGAAAAAGCCTAGTATACTTAAATCTTGGCTGGCTACATGGGCCATTCTGCTAGCCCAATATGACATGGTATATGTTCCTCAAAAGTCTGTCAAAGGTCAAGCACTAGCAGATTTCTTAGCAGCTTATCATGTTCAAGAGACATCTAAACTCTATGATGAAATTCCAGACGAGACATTGGAATCTAATACAATCTCTGAAGAATTTCCTACTTGGTGTCTATTCTTTGATGGTGCATCCAGGATCGGACCCAATGGTGCCATTGTCGCAGGAGTTGGAGTTGTCCTTGTTTCTCCAGACGGGTCAGCTATCCAAAAAGAATACTTCCTAGATGAGCCTTGCTCCAACAACGTGGCAGAGTACAATGCTCTACTCATTGGCCTTCAGCTAGCTAAACAACTAGACGTTGAGTATCTTGAAGTCTATGGTGACTCCAAGCTGGTTGTTAACCAGGTTAGAGAGACTTATGAAGTTCACCATCAAGATCTAGTGCCTTACTTTGAAGCTGCAATCAACATAGCTACATCATTCAAAGCCTTCTTCATCGAATATGTACGTCGAGCTTGTAATACTGAGGCAGATGCTTTGGCCAATCTTGCAGCAGTCCTAGCCATCCCTATCAAAAGACAACAGGTGGTGGTCATCTCTAATCGGGAATTGTTCTGTGTCGAAAACAATCATAATATTGAATTCAGTAATCTTACTGAAGTCAATATTATCAGTAAAGATTGGAGAACTCCCTTCATCGACTTTGTGGTCCATGACATACTCCCTGAAGATCCCAAGGAGGCTACGAGTATTCGTCGACGGTCTCTACGATTCTACTACAATCAGACCACTAAAACTCTCTACCGGCGAACTTATGACGGCCTACTCTTACGCTGTCTTGCTGGAGATGAGGCGAAGCAAGTATTGCGTGAAGCTCACGACGGTGTCTGCGGAGCACATCAACTCGGTTCTAAACTACAGGATCGTATCCGACGTATGGGTTATTACTGGCCCTCTATGGTATCTGATGCCATCGAATATGCAAGAAAGTGTCGAGCTTGTTAAATCCATGCAGATTTCATTCATTAACCACCAGAGTTCCTTCATCCGACTGCTGCTTTTTAGCCTTTTGAAGCTTGGGGCATGGACATCATCGTTCCCATCAATCCTCCTTCTTCTAGAGGACATCGGTTCATACTAGCAATAACCGATTACTTCTCTAAATGGGCTGAAGCTATACCATTGGCTGAAGTCAAGACCAGCAGCGTCATCAACTTTGTCAAATACCATGTCATCTATCGATTTGGTGTACCTCAAAGAATCATCCACGACAATGGACCTCAATTCATCAGTCAAAAGTTCACAAGGTTCTGTGATGATCACCGGATTGATAATGTTGCTTCGACAGCCTATAATCCTGCCGCTAACGGCTTAGCTGAAGCCTTCAACAAGACTATTATCAAGCTCCTCAAGAAGTTTGTATCTACTAACAAACGAAACTGGAGTAAAAAGCTTGGAGAATGTCTTTGGGCCTATCGAACTACGGTCCGCAACCCTACAGGCTGTACACCCTTCTCTTTGGTGTATGGCTGTGAAGCAGTTCTACCTCTGGAACTTCAAATTTCGTCTTTGAGGATTGCCATCGCCAATGAACTCACGACAGAAAATAACGATCTTCTTCGACTCCAGGAATTAGAAGCGCTCGATGAGAAATGGCTATTGGCTCAACAGCATATTGAGTTATACCAAGCCCGTATCTCAAAGACTTTCAACCGCAATATTAAAGTCAGAGCATTTTATAAAGGAGAGCTCGTTCTAGCAGTCAGACGTCCTATGACTATGACTCACTCAAGCAAAGGCAAGTTCGATGCGAAGTGGGAAGGTCCTTACATCGTGAGCAAAGTCTTCTCAAATGGAGCCTATCAACTCACAGAGCTAGACGGTCGAGTTGCAATGATGCCCATCAATGGCAAATTCCTCAAAAAATATTATGTGTAAATGTAACAGACAATGATTGTAACTATCAGACAAGTTTATAAATAAAATTCAGTTTTATTTCATCTTGAATGATAGTACATAATATCAAGGAAGGTCACTATCATCCTTCTCATAATTGGGACGCCGACCACTGCCGTCCTTATCAAAGACATGATCAGCAAAAGAGTCGAGAACATTCTTGCTGGAACCCACCAGGAACTTGCAAGCAGCCATTCTCATAGCTTCTTCTTCAGTCTTCCCTGGTTCGAGAAGGAAGTCCAAGATGTCCTTTGGCGGCTTGGGAGCAGATGAACCTTCATCCGCTGTCATCTGCTGAGCCGGCTTGTCTGGACGTTCTTCAGTCCCCGCTTCCACCTTCGGGACGATCTCAGCCTTCCTGGATGCATCTCCAGATGACATCTTTATGTTGAAAAGTGAACGTGACCATTTCATCTGATTTTCTGTTCTATTTATAGACAGAGCGTCGCAAGACTATGAAGCGACACATTCATCCAATGGTTCACCCATCCATCATCTGACGGTTTGTCCGTTCATTACATTCATTCCCTTTGACTGTTCATCCGTTCACACATCTATCCGACGGTTTACCCGTTCATTCCATCCACAATTATCCGACGGTTTACCCGTTCATTCATTATATTCATTCGACGGTTCGTCCGTTCACACATCCGCTTGACGGTTCGCCCGTTCATCATTCGACGGTTCGTCCGTTCACACATCCGCTTGACGGTTCGCCCGTTCATCATTCGACGGTTCGTCCGTTCACACATCTACTTGACGGTTCACCCATTCATCATTTGACGGCCTGTCCGTTCATTATATTCATCCCGACGATTCATTTCGTTCTCACATTTTGATGAATCATCCAGTTCGTTCTTATCAGCAACTTGTCATCTTTGATTAAGTTGTCTATTGAAATAATGATATTCAATAAAATTTGCCACGTCCATATTACCTCTGAGCAGATATAATTGAATATGATTATTTTTCAGAATCAAAAAAATATATCATGTCTTGCACCTCTGAATATATTTTCTATCTCTATTATTTATATCTGAATAAGATATGCAATAAATAATAGAACTACAAAAAGTTGTCTTTTATTGATCAAAATTTAAGACATTACAAAGATTCATACTGCAAAACAAAAAGATACAAGGAATATTTCTACTAGGATGGAGGTGTCATCAAATTGGCAATTTGCTGCTTCAAAATTTGCAGACGCCCTTCACGAGATTCCATCACTCTCTTCCTGGCTTCTTCCATCCCAGATTTTTCATTGAAGGTTGGCAGAGTTACCATTCGGCGAGTGATTTCAGCATTATGAGCCGCAGCATATTCATCCCTTTCTTGAGTTAGAACATCAAGCTGTTGAATTGCAGTTTGATGTTGGATGACCTCATCTTCCAGTTCTTCCTGAAGACGGGCAATCTCTGCTTTCAATTCAACAATTTTCTTTTCTTTTCTTTCAGCAACAGAGGTCACTGTTTCTACCTTGGAGTTGTATTCAGCAGATTTGATGGTGAAAGTATCCAAGAGAATTTGGAAGTTGACTCTCTCAACTGTAGCTTCTTGACACATTCGTTCAAATTCGGCTTGCACTAAAAGTTCTACCTCTCCTTTACTCAGCTCTTTGTAACTCTTGACTGAGGTTTCCAGCTCATCTAATATATGATCAAGAAAAGTGGCTTGAGCCTCATCACCTTGATCGCGGATAGCATTTACCAAATAAGAGGTTGGACCTCTAACCGTGGAGAAATCAGCTTCTTCTTTCTCTATCACTCTATCTATTAAAGGCCCCAATGAATCAAAGAAGAACTTGAGAAATGATTTAATGACAAACTGATTGGTAGCCAAAGCACCAGGAGTAGCAGCTACTCCTGTTGACGATGAAGCGGCGGGACGTTCAGTCTCTTGCACTTAGACGGAGGGCTCTTTAAATAAAGGAGCTAAAGTCGAGCTGGTTGCTCCTCCCGGTTGTTCCTCTGCAAAAACAGATAGACTTTATCATTTTGTCTATCATTTGCTACTGTTAAAGAAGATTAAAAGTAAAAGCAATCTTACCGTGTCTTGGTCCAATATCAGGCATGTCATCTGTTGGAACAGATTTCAGCCTAGCAGAAGTAGCCTCAGACATTACTGTCTGACTACTGCCTGCTTCGGAGCCACATGACAAATGACGACTGCTACTAGCTATCGTCGTTGCAAGCACTATATCAGTACACACTGGAGGAGTTGGAGAAGATCTGAGTTCTGTATGGATAAGAATAAAATGTTAGCTATCAATCTATCTATTAAAAGAAGATTGCTAATTTCATTCTATACCTTTGGGATCAATAGTAGGAGTTTCCTCCAAAGCCACTTCTTCATCTGCAATCTTCTCTGGAGATACCTGCACCTCAGCATCCTTTTCAGGATTCAGGGTGTCATCAACAGCTCTGGGAGATGTCTGGACCTCAATGTCTTCTTCAGGATTTTGTGTCTCATCAACAGCCTCTAATGATGTGCTCTCCTCACTGTCCTCAGGAGCTTCTTCGCTGGCAGTAGCAGCGGCATGATCAGCATCTTCTTGATAACCGAAGTCACAATCATTCAATGCCTCGTTCATTAGACGATCCTCCTCTTCGCGGACTGCTCCTGGTGTGACAGGAAGTTGAGTCGTTTCTATCGCTGGCGGAGGAGATCATGAAGCTTCATCTTCTCTAGGCTCTGCAGCCTCATCTCTTTGTTCAGCATTTTCCATAGGCTCTGCAGCCTCATCTCTCGGTGCAGCCTCTTCTCTTTGTTCAGTATCCTCTCTCCTCTCTGGACTAGGTTCAGAGGCAGGAGTAGGAGATGACATAGTAATCCCAGCAGCAGCATTCACCACCACTGAAGACAAGATCACCTTCTTTCGCTTTCTAATAGCCTGCTTCTTTCTATGAAGAGGCCTTTCTGGGCTCTCCACATCCACTATATCAACCGTCTTTTGAATAAAAGTCGGCGTGGTTGCCTCTTCTCGTTGGATTGACTCGGCCATCTGCCGAGATTGGGATCTAGTAGTAACTTTCTCTGGGTGATCCAGAATTAGTTTCTTCTTTGCAGATGGGGAAGAAGGTTCTTCAATCCTTCTTTTTCTCTCTCTGGCCAGAGATTTAACCACTTTCAGAGAAATTCTCAGTGGTTGATTGACATCCACAGGGAAGTTTACTTCCCTGGAAGCTTCCAATGGATCATCTACCGGTTCATGTTGTTCATCATTTGCTGGAGCTAGTGTAGTGGTGGCTCCTTTCTTCAGACGTGTTGCTGTTGCGAAGCTATCAATCAGACTAAAATTCTCAGCAAATGTATTGGCAGCTGTGTAAAACAATGAATATGTGTACAGCATTCTTGGTCCATTATCATTCTTGTTTGGCATCGAGAACACTATCCTAGTGTCTCGAGCATTGTAGTAGGCCCATGCTCTCGCACCATCAATTAGGTATCCCTTTCCTTGTAGGCAAGTTATTGCGTTGCCCACATGGAATTGGTCATAACCAAATTGACGAGCGAAGCGACTCGGCAGATATGGTTCAAGGTAGCACTCCTCCTCAAATCTGTATACCAAATGTGATGGTCTAATCGCCTTCAGCCATTCAAAAGCTGCTCGGCCCAGTGGCTGTCTCTCCTGATCAACCATATTTGTTGCCATGAATTCGTAACCAGCTGGAGGAGCGAAGCTATAAAACTTCCATCCTTTGCCAAGGTTGAGGGCACGTCTGCAGTCCTTCAGACTAACGTACACCCACTTGCTTCGGGAGAATCTACGCAGAAAGCTGCCGCTAACTGCCTCCATGTCGGGGTTCATCAGAGATGGATGATGCAGAAGCAACCATCCGAACAGATAGGTATAGGGCAACTCCAGTCTTGGGAAGTTCCCTTTCTCACCCTTCCACTTGATCATTGAGTCGACATACAGACGAAGACCTGCATTTATTCTACAGGTCATCGCTGATAACAAATCCATCCGGTAGTCGAAGATTAACCGGACGGCAGCGAAGAGTACGCCGTCGTGGAAGCGGTCCACGGCGCTTGCCCCAGGTACAACAAATCGGCGGAGCCAGTATGTCAAAAATCCTGCCAGCTGAGCCTCTTTAGACATGGACCTGTAGCCCATTCTTATAAAGCTTTCAACAAAATCTCCGGGCTTGAGCGGAGGATATTGATGTTCATCAGTAACTCTGATATCCATTCTCTTATTCTCTTCCATCAGCTTTATCACTTCACTGTTGCTGAGAGGTTGAAAGAAAGTTGGGTTGCAAGAGTCATGATCCTTGGTCTTTTTCTCAACGATATGATTAAGAAAAAGATAAGGTAACCATTTGGAGGAATAACATGTGCTGGAAGAGCCGCTCTGGTAAAACAGGGAGCATATATTATAATGGCACAGTAGTTTGTCGAAAACTGCTACCATTTCTGGATTTTCCCGACGTAGTCTCTCTAACTCGTCGTTTGTGGGAAGATACTCCTCATAAGGAGAGTCTCCAGTTGGTAGGCATGAGATATACTTCATCTCATGGAGCGCCAATCCCATCTCCCCGCAGGGCGTCATGAACGTCTCTGTCTTATAGTTATACCTCTCTGCCAGGGCCGAAAACAGATAAGGGTTTGGGTGGAAGCCATATACGGTAGTATATACCGCATTATAAAGATCAATCTCTTTAAGTTGATCTTCAAATTGAGCCAATGCCCAGTTGGCTATACAGTTCCACCTCCTGTTCTCCGGGTTCACCAAACCGGTCAGCCGGATGTCTTGATCAGGATATCTGCCTTCCGCCTTTGCATACTCGTTAGCAAAAATCGGTGTCCTTACTGGCAGCAACAAAGACGAGTTCTCAGGGGGGATACAACCTGGCTTCAATCCTCTTAGTAAAGTGTTGTGTCGTTCAGAAGAACTATAGAACATGTCTCTATTGTTCGGGCCTTTCTTGACACATATTTTTCCTGTCCGTACATGTTGAAGGGGAGTAATGTCCCAGTCCATCCTCCTAGGATGGCTTGCATGAGCATATCGTGCTAGAGGAAGGCATCTAGCTATGTCTGGTAACTGGATCAGTTTCTCCTTCCTTTGGAAAGTTCTCGACTCAACTCGGGGTCTAGGTTGAGAACTTTTGTCAATGGCTTCACCGAAGAGGAACATAGGCTTTTTGTGGGTGACAGTGTCAGCAGATTGCAAGGGTTGTCCATTTATCAGACTTAACAAAGTTTCATTATCCTGAGTTATCAGGATAGCTTGGCGAGAGGATGGAAGGGCATATTGTGGGAAGAGTACATGGGATAAGTCTTCTTTGAAATCTGGCTCAGCTAAAGTTCCTGTGAAGATTTCATAATTCGGGTCCTCTCTGGTATCAACTGCATCAAACAGAAAAAACAAAATTTAGTACAAGTCAAGTCAGAAATTCTGTTATCAGATTGCGCAAACACCAGATTGTACAAGCATCAGATTGCGTTGATAAAGCTTGTGCAAGCATCAGATTGCGCTGACAATCTTGCGCAAATCAGCCGATTGTGCTGACTTTTGCCAGCGCAATTCAACCGATTGTGCGAGAAGATATTCTTCATAAAAATGAAGAATAATGGGTTCGTGCAACCAAAACCCTAAACAGGGTGGCACAGTATGATCACATCTCTAAAAAGAGATGGATTTTAAGATTCAGTAAAGTCGAAAAACCCTAAAAAGAGTTTTCGATCGGGTTGTCTACCTCGCAAAGCAGGGTGCGCAGCTTTGTGTCGAGAAGGGCGCGGCGCAACCCGAGCCGAAGACTCGGCGGGGGCCTTGCCCTTGTCGGCGGCGGAGGAGCGCTTGTGAGCCATGAAGTCGACGAGAAAGAAAGAGTAAAGTCAGAGTAGGCTCGGAGATTTCTTTCTCTCAAGCACAATGAAAACAAGTAAAGAATAATATGAAGGACGAAGGGAACTATTTATAGTTTTTTCAAAGAGCAACGGCCGCCTCAGATTGTGCCGAATAAATAGGGGTAATCCCTCCGATTGTGCAGACAGCATCATCACGTGCACAACTTGATTGAAAATTCAAAATTTAAAGTATTTCAAAATTTTAAATAAATTCAACTTTCGAAAACTTTGAAGGGGGTCTTGTAGGTCCTAAAAAAATCAAGTTGCACCCATCAACAAAGTCATGAAAAATCAAGAAATACATTTTTCAAATGAATTGCGCAGAAGTCAGATTGCGCATCATCCAGATTGCGCAGACTGGACTGCGCACACTCTCAAGTGTGCAAGCTGACGTGGCCATGTCATCATTACCTGACACAATCAAATCTTCTGACAACTGACAGCATAAATAACAAGGAGACTGTTCGTTTATTGCGCCGCACAGCGCTCGAGGACAGTTGTACATGCAGCGCAATCTGCCAGGCTTTCTGCTGCGCAGTCTATTCCAGCACAATCTGAAGTCAGCGCAATTCATGTGGCGCACTTCATCATGACAACTGACAAATGTACACGTGGCATTCATGCCATCAATATCTCACTACGTGGCAACCGTCTGTACACGATCATGCGCATTTCAATCAAATGATACCATGTGTCCAAGACAGTTGGCCCACGATCAGACAACTGCATGCGCAGTCTAATGCTGCGCAATCCAGTGCATGTGCAATCCAACTTGCGCCATTCAGAATAACTAAAAGTTAGTTATTTCCAGAACTCTATAAATAGAGTTTCAAGTCTTCATTCCAAGGGACCAGACATAAAGTTCAGAAATATCAGAGAGTTTAGGAGTTCTTGTCCAAGTGCTGCTGCATTCTTCCGAGACTATCGCCTTCAAATTCAGAGGCTACCGTCTTCAAAGTTCACATCGTCCAAGGGATAAAGCAATCGTCATCTAGATTGGATTCCTACAGTTGTACTTTCCCAGAATTCTTGTAATCTTCTTTACAAAGGTTGTTGAAATAAAGATCAACTTTTGTTTTTGCAAACAATTACAAATATCATGTCCGAAAGAATAAAAAGTCTAACAATTCGGTCTTCAATAAAATAAATGTTAGTTTGTATATTAACAAGAAATATAACTAAAATGGTGTACAAAATTGTTCAATCTAGCACATCAGTGCATTTTTGTACAATACTACAATTTTCCATCATGCTGGAAACTAAAAAAAAAATCAATCATGCAAGATACATAAGACAACAAATCTATATACTTATCTTTGACAAAATGACAACAATGTATTGTGTTAAACTAGTGGACTAAGAAAAGAAAGTTTTTTGTATAATGTTCTGCTTAACAGTAAGGTCAAATCATATCTCCACCAAGGGTAGGAAGTTAAGATTAATGTACTATTATTTCTTCTCCTATTTTTTCATTTGACATTCAACTTCATTCTTGGTATTCTGACATGAAGAGGATTCATGGTTATTAAATTTAAACCATTGAATGCTAAAAAATGTGGAGAATTGAAAGCATTAAATTGGTAAACGTTTGTCCGTTTTGAAGAATCCAAAGGATTCAAAATAAAAATATTAGCTAACGTAAAAAATATTAAAAAGGCTCAATTAATATATATCACAATTGGTTAGTACATCAAAGAAGGCTATCACACTTTACAAATTCAATAGATGAATTGTGTGAGCTTCACATGATAGAACTAAAAATTCATAGGTTGCACAACAAGTTGGAAGTGCTTTGATTTGAAATGCACCATAGGCTTCACAGTTAGCTAGTTTTTGGAACAATGGTTTAGCCTTGTAAATTATAACTATCACGGCTATACCAATGAGCCTGGTATTATGTGAAAATCTAATATAATCTGATTTTAACAAAGAAAATTTAATAAAATTCTTTATAATCAAACCTAGTAGACAGAATAAATATATATGAACAATATTTTCAAAGAAAACTTAGTAAAACACAGACTAGAGAGAAATATCAAACACAAAAAACCTTATATAGGTCATACAAACAGTTAATGCTATGTGTAGTTATAAGATCGTCGTCTATATACATGAAGGAAAAAATGTTTTTCTGTTGAAAACATATGGAACCAAATAGAATATTGTGCACTTCACAACACACTCATAGTATCCCAAATTGGCTTAGTAGTTAAAAGAGTTGGAAAAATCAATACGAGTACTGAAACAATCAATGGTCACCGTATTATAAAAATATTAGTGACCAAAGAGTAAATTTACACTCAAGTCCTATTGGTGCAATAGTTGTGATGTAAGTTTGAAAAGAAAAAAATCTATTCATGTATGCATATGTTTACGTGATACTTTTATTCAGTACATGTCATCTTGGTAACGATATAAGGGATTGGTAGGTATGTTACTGATCGTCTTCCATAAAATGCATGACTGAAGCCTGACATGTTATATGAAAATTGTAGTAGATTGTAAAGTTCTGAGTCAAGGTTATTGAGTTAAGGCAGAGTATATCTTGACATATAGCATTAAAACTCTTTAAAAAAGAAATACGACATGAGTTCGAGAAATTAAAAATTCAATTGCTATAACCGACTACAAAAATGTCCCAGTTTCACATCTTTACTATCCAAATTTCTCCAGCTATTATGCGATTACTAGCATGCAATGACGCAAGTTTATGTACTTGTGCATTGTGGCATATATGCCTGTATCCATGTGTAATAGTATGCATTAATACACGCACATGATACTGAGATATAAGCTTTGTGTATCTATAAGCCAAAAAATAATGATCGATTTAGAAAAATGTAAACATGTCGATTTATCATAACCTACGTAGTTAAAAGAATGCAATCAAAGATTCAACTAGTGCGCAAGCAAACCGCACTTGCTAAGGAAAGCTGTGGAGAATAGTAAGGGTAGACTTTGAAATTCTAAGACCAGTTTCTAGTTGAGGCTTCCAAAAATTGACTCTTACAACTAAACAGGGATAAAACACAAAATTCACATTTTTAATAGATTATAAATTGGGATTAAAGAGCTAATAAACCTGGCATTTAAGATCCATAAAATAGAATGCCGTTGGAAAAATAAATATCTAATGAATAGAAAAATTAAGGGTCTCAAACAGTCAGAAGAGAAAAATACAGAGCAAATTTTTTATTTTATTTTTAAATACATGTCCGACGAGCATTGAAAACAATCATCACAACTTTTCCTTTCTATAGCAACTTCCCTATTCAAAGTAGCCATATGCTAGGGGGAAAAAACTATGGATGAAAAACAAAAAAGTTGAAATGATTATATATATTATCAGTCTTGAAAAAAAATGATATAAAATTGTGTCTATATATAAGCTATGATAAGTTGTATGAAGATTGATACAAGATAAGTCTTGAATCAACCTCAACAATTCATATAGTTATGATCTCGAAAATAGGACACACCATGGTCATCCCATTCTTATTCCAACTATGTATATGTTGGAGACTATTCAAAAGTGTCAAGACAACCATGCATCATCTCTATATTATTATCTAACAGTTTTATGCATAAAGGGAAATCTCTAGCAACTAAGATTAGAATCAACCCTTGCAGGCGTTGATAGTTAAAAATTGAGAAAACAAGATTCACATGAGACACATATTACTTACAGAGTATTCTACTTGCTCTATATTTGACAACAAAATGAGGTGATATATAATATTGATTCATTAGTTAAGTGAATCTCAATAATAGATCTATACATATGGAAAATTCATTATCAAGATGTTCATCTTGACAAACTATTTTATTCATAACACATCTTCTGAGAAATGAGTGTATATAATATGAGCTTAATGGTAATAGAAGAAACATTCTGCATTAGGAGAAAACAATTAATATCGAAACTTTGTAAATGGTCGTGGAATAATTTATGGCCTGATGCAAATCAAAGAATTCGCACAAAAGAAAAACAACTGTGACTTTTTTTATCATTGAAGAAATTTTCAATAGCATCTGACATAAAAGAAATATATCATCGGTATATATGTTACTACTAAGAACCCAGAACATGAAATAATACAAATTTCTATGAATTTGAAGATGACCTCGGGTCTTGGATTATATAATCAAAATGTGCAAACCGAGATTTCCTCTTAGCAATCTCATCCATTTTGTAAACGGTCCAAAAAAAATCGGTTAATGAAGAAATCATCCAAAGGAGAAATAAAATAATCTCTTAGATTGTTGGATATTATTTCTTTATCATCCTGAAAATGGAATAACAAAATAATAATAAAGGTTAGAAATACCGGTCTACGGGGAAGTCATGCACGAAGCACTGTCCTAAGAGATTATCGAGGTCTATGTGCAGACATCATCTCGAATCCTTCTAGCGGTAAAACCCCCTTCCTACCGGCTTCCCGTCATCGCACACGGCTTCGGGAGAACGACCCGAACTTAGCTCTTGTCCAGAGTAGGAGAGATTGAAATAGAAAAGTATAAATTATATGATAGAGATTTTTGGAAGAAGAGAATGAGGAGAATCATATAGTTGCTCCTCTCAAAGATGTTCTTTCAACACGACAAAGTATACATTATATAGATAACCCTTAACCTATAGAATTAATATAATTTATTAGGATTAAACAACCAATAAAATGGATAATAATATGTAATAGTTTATAGGAATTAAAACCAACAATTAATACAATAAAAGACATTGAAAGTTGGTTTTTTACAAATTCATACAACAGGAACATATGCTGGCGCTCAGTTGGTGGACAATTGCTTGAACGCGCATTACTCGTTGTAACACCCAGTTTTCCAGATGAGGGTAATTTTGAAATTTTGTAATTATAATAATTATTATTGATATTATTTCATATTATAATTTTTGGTGATTTTTAATAATTTTTAAACTATTTAAAAACTGATTTAAGTCATGACTTGTGATTTTGATATGATGCTAGTAAAACCTGAGAGACTGCATGACCTAGAGCCCAACCATGTCATTAGGATGTTTAATTATCATTTTTGTCCTAGGGGTAATTTGGTCATTTTGACTTATTTGAATTATTTGGTGATTTGATGAATTGGTGAATTCTAGTTTGACTTTGACTTGTTGAGACCTAGTGGACTAGCCTAGAAGCTAACCCTAGCCATGGTGACCCTAGTCTAACTTGAGTTAACCTCTTTTAGTCATTAGAGGATAGTTTTAGAATGAGGGGATTGGTTTAGTGAATTTAAGTCATGGCTTGTGATTTCACGGAATGACTTATGGCTTAATTATCTAATTGATCTTGACTTAAGCCCATGGGCCATTTAGTGAACCCTAACCCTAACTATTGAACCTATGAACAGCCACATAGGGATCCCCACCCTATTTAAAACTTGTTCATTAGGGCTTGCCTCTTTTTATCATTCCAACACTTGGAGAAAAAAAAGGTAAGTTTTTCCCTTCCAAAAATTCCCATTTTATTCATTTGATCTCCTTTTTTATCTAGTCTTTTGCATTGGGTCCTAATTTAAGTTTTTGGACTGTTGGTGGAGAGCTATTTTAGTTTGGGATCAATTTGGAGCATTTGGCCATCAAGAAGAACACCCCCCATTTGAAGCTTTTCTATGCAATTTACACCTATAGGTAAAACCCTTTAAATTGATTTAAATTTGGGTTTTCTTTGCATGTAGGGCTAGATCTAGGAGTCCCCTAGGTGTCCCTGAAATTTGGGTGAATTTTGTGTCCATTTGGTGTCCGTATCGGACACGTGTTGTAGTGTATGTTAGGTGTTCGATGAAATGCCTCTAAGGATTTTATTTTCGATTTTTGCTAAACTAATTACATGATTTTGAAGCTCTTGATGTGTAGATTCATTGTGTTGAACACTGAGCATGAATTTAGGGGATTTTCGTGTCCAAAATGGACACGCACCCCATGCACGAGGCACCGCACTGTGCCCGTGCAGTCCCCTGCTATTCGGGCTTGACACAGGACACGACACGACACTATATGGCACGAAATTTGGTAGACACGTGGGCCTAGTGTCTGACATCACCCCCATGAAATTTCACGAGTCTTCATCGACTGTGCGCGAAGATATCGAGGCTGCACTGATTTTACACTGTCACTGCACACACGGAAATTTCTCTCTGATACGCGACTCAAACCCGGACATGACACGACCCCAACTCGATACAGGCACCCTAGGACCTAGCCCTATATCCCACGTGTCACCTTGCAAGAACACGGCTCGTCTCGAGTACTGAGTCGTGTCCAATCGGACACGACATCGCTGTACGAGGCTGCCTGTGCAGAGACTGATACACAGTTTCGATTTAGTTTTGGACACCTCGTGTCCTATTTCCTAGACACGAATGCATCCCTCGTGACACGTGTGATATATATTAACCTCTGACACATGTTGTATGATTTGGAATGATTTGGTTTGCATGAACAATGTGTATGAACTGTCCTATTTTCTGATACACAGTGCATTGTTCAGTTTTCAGAAATTTAGGTTGTAGATTTCAACTGATTGTAATGTTTAATTGCCAATAGATTCCAACATATGTATTAGTTACTAAATTATTGGATTATAGTTGTGTTTGAGAATTTAGGTTTTGTTTTGGTTTTGGGCTGAAATTTCTGAGTTTGACACATATATTAGATTTATACACACACATATTGATCCTGTCACATTGCCACTGATTTCCTATACTCTATATCTCACACACACTGTTAGCTGATACCCTAATCTGTGACACATGACACATTAGACTAGACACACATCTTTTGATACTTATTGCACATATTACACACAAATACCTGGGATTGGCTCACACACTCAGTCACATGTACCAACACACACTCTTGTTTTCAGGATACACATATACACACACTGGTTTTTCCCTGTTATTGACACAATACCATGTTAATCTTCCACTGCCTGACATTGGTATCCTTCCATCATTGCAATGTATGATAAGATTTGGTGTTAGGATTGGTTTTCGAAATTGATTGTAATGATTGAAATTGATGCATGTGTGATTACTGCCATGCTTACTCTTATGAGATACATACATATTTTCCCCCCTAATTTAACTGAACTGTTGAATACCCTTAGAACCTGAGAATAGTTCTTTCTACACTGTTTTCATATACCACACACACAGGTACACACATGACCCCCCCTACTTTTTGACACTTTCACTCATTTTTTTTTACCTACTTGCAGTAATGCAAGAGCCATGGCAGCAGTTTGCAAATATAGCAGCAGCTGTATTAGCCTCAGGTAGCAGGGATTTACTGCCCTATCTCCTTATCAGTCGTGTGGACTGATTTGGGTTCAATTGATCCAGTTGGCTTGATTGTTTTCAAGATTCCTTTTCTTTTTTTTTTTAATTTACCCTTATCCCTTTACATTGATTATATTGATAGATAGACTGTGAGCATGTTATGCATATATGGATATGTAATGCACTATAAAATGCATTGGTATATAGGATATGCATGCATTGTAAAATCTGCATTCCAGTTCCCCCTTCCTTGCCCCCTCTCTCTCTCTATACATATAGATTATGTATGTAATATATGAGAAATCATGTAGAATGCAAGTATGCTAAATATATATGTATATATGTATGTAAGTAAGATAATGAATGAATGAATGTATACATCTATGTAATGTATGTATGCTATATATATATGAGTTTATATATATGTATGAATGTATATATATGAGTATATGCATGTATGTGATGTTACGTTTTGAGTATATTGGCTTAGGCTTGTGACTTGGTTTAGGCTATAGGTAGAGTAGTAGTAGGCTATAGTGCTAGCTTGAGTTTAACTTAGCTTATAGGCTTGGGTTTGGTATTTAGACCTATAGGATTTCTAGCCTATAGCTAGTATTAGGTTTCCTTAGGTTGTTAGCCTAGTATAGAATTTTAGTAGACTTAGTGGTTGTGGTTTAGGCCTAGACAGTTGACCAAGGTTGACTTAGAGTTGACTTGGATCTAGTTTGACCTAGACAGTTGACCAGATTTGACTTAGAGTTGACTTTGACCTAGATTGACCTAGAATTCATGTAGATTGCATCATAGACTTCATTTACCTTATTTTAAATACATTATAACCTGTATTACTCTATTTAGGACATTGTGACTCCAGTACAGGTATCTGATATTACACTACTCTTTTCAGAGTAGCAGGCGAGTACATTCTCTGATAGTTCTTTCATTTACTTGTCAATTACTATACTTCAGTTCTAGTTAGTTTTATGTGATTCTTATAACACGTATGGATATTTTTGGATTCATGTATGCGACACACATACCATATTATCTGGCCTCTATTTCTGGAATCACTACTGGAATCACTACTGGAACCACCTACTGGAATCACTCTGGAATCTTTTGCTGGTATCATTATGTTTGGCTGGACTCATCTCGATTCTCGTGTCATTTTCAGGATTCACTTGTACTTGTGGGCAGGAAATATTGGAGTAGACATGTGAACATTCCCAAAAAACTAGAACCACTCCCTTGGAATTATACTGGAACGATAGCCATCCCACACTTGGCCGAGTGTGTGGTGTACCGTATTACCTACAGCCGTTCACATGTCGATCTCGATATTTTAAAACACACTGTTAGAGTATAGGCTGGACTCACCCTGGAACCTTTGATCACCAACTGGACTCACCTTATACCGGACTCATCTTGTACTGGAACCACCTGGTATCAGATTCATGTTGTCTGGATTTACTTGGGTTTTGCACTTGTTTATATTTACATTCTGGACTTATTATGTTACTTTAGTTCATCTAGATTTATTTTACAGTCTTCATTGCCATCATTCTTCTCTTGTTTTAGTTACTTACTTTCCTTGTATCTTATCTGTTCTCCATACCATCACCTGTATATAAACTGCCATATTCATCAATAAAACTGTCTATAACTGCTTTATAGTTCTCTGTCATTTACTTGGGATTTCTTGATGAGTTGTACTCGTTCCTGTCCTGACTGGACCTGTTGAAAATTTTACAGATGATTGCCCTGAGGACACATGCCCTACATATTACTGAAGAGATGGCTTAGCTACCTTTGGCTCCGACACTCAGGAGTGATTGGGAGATTAGCTAGTTGTTGTTTAGCTTTTATGTTTAGAACTGGAGCTGTATATATAAGTTGAGATTGTAGTTGAGATTGTTTGAGATTATATTTTTAGTTGTTGGATTTTATTTCTATTATTTAGCCTTTAGTTATATCTTCTGTGATATCTTATCGTTCTTAGACTGTGATTGAGATTCATTATATCTATACTTGTCCTCCGTTCGGAGTTGAGTTTTGACAAGTACATTATATAATTGCGTGAGTTGTTGATTAGATAGTAACCTAGGACAGCGTTCTACCGCCGACACTGCGGCGTAGGCTAGGCGTTGTTACACGCTCGTACCCTCACAGTGGGTGCGGGTCGTGACACTCGTACTGCCCTAAACTTCTTTGAACTAACGCACATTGATGCATAGTATAAAGAGTCCATGTCATGTCCAAAAGGTTGGTACAGCTGTTTCGAGAGATTGACGAATTTCTCCATTTCTTCTTTTGAGTGCCTTTGTCGAGGAGCACTGGAATTGGCGTCTTGGGCGTCGACGCACACGGAAAGCTTCATGCGCCTTAGTTTAGACACGACATATCTTTTTGTGTTCTTTTGTTGGCACAGGGTCTGAGAGTCAGAATTGGTCTTCTCAGGGGTGCATGGTTACGAGGATTCGGAAGATGCTTGAGCCCCCAGGTTCCCAGCATCATAGTGTTTTTCTCTGCTGGAATTTGGACGCCGATATAAACCCCTTAAATTTTACAATAGGTTTTTTTATTTTTATTTTGGTATTTGTATGACGAGTACAAATACATATATACGAAGTATTTAATTATTTTTATACAAAAGTTTTATTATTAATTTTTTCAAAAATATAGAAATAACTATTTTGTTTCGATATAATATAAGGTAAATATTTTCTATATTTTTTCGAGTATAAATATGTCGTCTCGAATTTGCCAAACTTATTTTTATTATTATAGAAATGGTTTTTATTTGATATACAAGTATAGGTACTAATTTTGAAAGTAATATTTATGTAATAACTTGTACTATTTGCGTGTGATATACATGAAAATAAATTCATGTACATTTTGTAAAATTTTGCTTTTAGAAAAAAATATTTAGAATTATTTTAAAGTATTTTAAATTAATTAGAATTATTTTTTTAGTTTATAAAAAGATATTTTAAATTTAATTGTTGTAATCAAAATTGGGAGTAGATTTTATTGGATTAGATTTTAAATAGTTTTAAATTAAAGATGAGATTAATCTAGTTTTAAATTTGTATTAGATTTTATGGAAATAATTTTAAATAGATTTAAATTAATGTTAGATTTATCAAGTGGAATTTAAATCGTTCATAATCCTTATCTAATTAGGATTCCTCACCCTATTTATAAGGGAGCCTTTTCATTGTTCTCTCCACACAAAATTTTCTCCACCAACGTGAGTCCACCGTGTCGGTGTCCACTTTATCCATGTTAGCCTGTTAGCCTCGGGTCCAACCCCCGATTTCTTTCCATTATCACAATTTTCTATTTTTCGTCCAAAATACCCCAAATTCGTCATGAAAATCAGCCTTAGCTGTAGCAACTTTGAAGAGCCATAACTCTCAACTTCGGCCTCCGTTTCACCTCTAATTTCTTTTTTGCACCATATTGAGGTTAGCTTCGATAATCTATAATTTATTTTGGCAAATTCATAATATATTTTTGTGTAAAATTATTTGAGTGCCAATTGTCCGAAAATCGACTCGTCGTACTATTTTTGAGATTTCAGGAGATTCCAAACTCGATTTGTGATACGGTTGATGTTTCTGAAAGCTGACATAATGATCTATAACATGCAAAAAAAATTCAAAAATTAATTTTGGAATTTTATATTTATTTTGGGCTAATGTATATTTATATTATTTTGTGGTATTTAAAATAAGCTTTTGACTTAAAAATATTATTGTAATATTTTCTACCTAATTAAATTATAGTTTATTTCTCTAAAAATGATATTCCTGGATTTTTAAAGTATTTTTCTAAAATTATTTTAACAAATAAAAAGGGTAGTTTCCAAATTAAAACTTATATTCATGTATTTATCTAAATATTTTGGGGTAATAAAATAGAGTTTTTAAGTATTTTAAATATTTTTCTAAAATAGTATAAGTAAATATTTTTACTAAAATTCTCTTCGATTAACATCACTGATCGCAACTAATCGTAATCTCCATATGTTGCAAATTTTGTACTTTCTTATGTCGATCCTAGCTAATTAGACTGTTATGGACTAAATGGAACAGTCTATCCCATCATCAGAGGCCATATTATGAAGTTGTAATACTAAAGTCAACTCTGTGCCATCATGATCATCGTACCACACCAGGTGCCACACCAGGCAAGTATACCTTGCCTTCATTATAATATCTTTACATGCTTAAATTCTTTTTCTCTTGCATAACATGATTATTAGTAGTTGTTTCTTCTTATTGTCCATTACATGTATTCTTTTATGATGTGTCTACTGGGTGACTTGTTATTGTGTTAATTCATACATGTTGATGGAATCGGTATCTTATGAGAGTCATACTGAATCATGGGGTGTGAAGGACGAGTGCATCATAACTGAATTGCTATTCCTATTTTTTTTTTACTTTTAACCCGAGAGTCTACACAGGGGCGATGGTTAATTGCTTGAAGCTAACATGAGAGTCCACACTAGGGACGAGGGCTGGCTGTTGTTCAAATCTCATAGTCCACAATAGGGGCGAGGGTTTGAATATTCTTTTGACTCCTTGCCATATATTCACCTAAAAACTTGGCATTTGTTACCTATTTTCTTTCCAACAGTTCATTTATGCGTAGTTGTTCTTATATGCATGTATAGTTGTTGCTTAGTAATTTTTGTTTCTTTCTTGGTTATTCTTTATGCATGTTATTACTGTTAGATAGGTATATTTTTATGTATCTTGCTACATCCCTCTGAGGACCTGGTGATCTCTCCAGGTGTGTGTTCTTGACTTTCTGCAGGAGTTCCAGCCAAGATCGTGATCTTTTCTCTCTATCAAAGATGACTTGCTCTTGGATCATCCCTAGCTGCTTGTGCCAAATTCTTTGATTCATTATTTATTTTCTTCTAGTTAAATACTTGGTAGTGAATTTGTCTCCACCCAATAACTTGTACAATGACATCTCATATTTAATTTTATAATATCTTTATTTTTTATTTTGTGGATGAAATTTAGTGTGTCATGATTATACTGTCTTTACATCTTACATATATTTATTATACGGCTGATATGTTTACGTTCCTACTCCTACGTATTTTTGGGACTGTGGCATGACAGTCGAGCCCTATCCTTTCTGCACGATGTGACAGAGGCAGAGGCAGGACACACAAGAGATTAATGCACAATTTTATCAACGGAAACTTGACACGCATCTTTCGCCGTCTTTGGGGGTTGCACAATGGCATTGACCACCCAAGTTTTGTGGGTCTTCTTAGGCTTTACTAGCCTAAGTGAGGGGTCGAATCACCATAGAGCATATCTTCAAAGGCTGTTTGGTCGAAGCGGACGACCACCATCTTTTAGGATGATTCTAGCTTCACAATGTTGGATTGCGTCACCGCATTTTCATCGCTGGAGAAGGTAGTCCCAACAGAGCACCAAATTTGTTGCCGTCACAAATAAAAGGGAGAAAATTTTTAATAACTTTTTCAATTAGGAATATAACTGAGTAGTACAACAAAACCCTAGCAACGAGGATTCATAGTATAAAAATAAGATATGGAAAGTGTGTCGATGGAGATCGAGTGCTGTAGTAACTCCTTTACTCCATTGACGATCGACTAAATTGTTCTTTGAGATGCTCTCTCTCTCTCTCTCTCTCTCTCTCTCTCTCTCTCTCTCTCTCTCTTTCTCTGTGTTTGTTCCTTCTTTTGTGTCGAAGAAAGAAGATGGGCCTCTATTTATAGCCATCCTTACCAGAATTAGCTATGCACGAGGCGTTAATTGGGTATGATCAGTTGCGAGATCAACGATACGTAATCTGGTTGCTACAGCTATCTGCTAGAGCTGTTAATCGCAAAGCTTGGTCAATGTGACAAGTGGCGTTGATTGGACAAGATCTGCTACAGAAAATTTGGAGGTATTGTTATGGAAGTTGATTTATTGTAACTACCAATTACAGCCGCCAATCGTATAACCAAGTCAGGGTGACACGTGGCATATACGGTGGTTTTGAAGGATTTTCTGTTTAATAGGGCGGTTACAATGCATACGCCATAAAGACGAGATCAAATCATCTAATCATATGGTCCGTTCGGTTTGATATGTGGCACATATTGACATTTGAGAGAATTTATTTGTTTACTAGGGCAGTTATAACACACACCCCATAAATGTGAGATAAAATCATCTAATCGTATGGCCCAATCGGTTTAACATATGGCACATATGCGAGATTTATATCACCCAGCTGTTGATCGGATGGCTCGGTCTGTTTGACACATGGCACATACCATGAGTTGAGGAAACGAGAGTCTTCTGGAGTACTGTCTGGAGGCTCAGCGATATGAAACCTCTGAAAATATTGTCGCATGAAGTTCTAGCAGCATGAGAAGTCTCATGACCCACTCCCAAATAATTGGACACGAGTCAGACACGCCCAACCTTCATCGTTAGACACGATGAAGTAAGCTATACCAATCTTTAGGGAAACTACAAGTCCAGATATGAATGAATGTAAACCACAGCATCTATATAAGCGAATCCCAGAATCAAAGTACATGTATAAGAGTTATTACATTCATCCAACTAAAAGGAAAGTAAAATCTGATAGTCTCAAGTACAATAGAATATAAACTTCTAAGGGTAAGATACTAGGCTTCCTCAGCCTCTAAGTCCAGAGCAACTCCAGCTGGCTCTACTACATCTATAGGCTCGCGGCCATAGTAGGTGTCACACAAAGCCTCCATCTCACCTGCAACATATCCTAGTCAGGAGCGGAGCAAAGTACAGTTCTAGGTAATGAACAAGAACATCATGATATGGAAATGAGTACAGGAGAACATGTTCATACAGGAAATAAACATGAAAGTACAAGAATGTAAGTACAGGAAATAAAGTATAGGAATGTAACCATGAACCTGAAGTACAAGACGTGACAAGTGCACAATATTTGAAACACAACTAGCCTATATGACCGGCTGGGGTGAGTACAGGAATATGTACAGGAGTACATGAATATCAGTACGACTTAGGACCCGCGTGCACGATGCGAGGCCTAAGCTATCTACATGAATATTGTAACCGGGGTTTGGTCACATAGCTAGTGTATTTTCCCTTTTCGACACAAGTAAGTACAAGAATAAGAAATACAAGGGTACAAGATATCGTGTCACGCCGTGTCATCAAGAGAAGTACAAGATATGTAAATGCACAAAAACCATAGAAATGTACTTGTCTTGCTCCGGGAAATCAAGTGTACTAGATGGAGCTGGATGTCCTCATATTATATGATTATAAGTTGGTTAAGGTTATGCATAAAGGTATAGCTATCCTATTATTTCTAAATAGTTTGGCTAATATGAATTAATACAAGAAGTTCACTAATCTATATTAATCCTCAAAGTACTCCTATAATTAATATTCACTTATTTTTATAGAAACATATGTTAATAAAATTACTTAGGTACATACACAAAAATTTACATGCAACTGAACATATATTGAAGAATTCTTGTACCAATTGTCATTATGGAAAATTATTATAATAGCTCAAGGAGTACAGGCACCACCTAATACCACATATGGCCACCCATGCTTCCTGTTTAGTCTAGACTAGGACTCATCAACCTTCAGTCGAAACAAGGTAATACCAGAACCTGGAGAAAAGAGTAAAAATGGCACTCAATCTCTCCCAAAACCTGACCAACATTATCCACACTGACATTCTCTATTCCAGTAAGGTCAGTGAGTTAAATTATAACTCAACTGTCGAACAATCATCAGTCCTCAGGATACTTTAGGAGAAATCTTATTCACAAAATTACTGATCTGCAGGAAAACACTTGTTACTGCTAAGGCTAAACTAAACATGCCTACAGTATCCTGCTCAGGATGCATACATCTACACCAAAGAAAAACAATCTCAGGTTGTAGTAGACTTCAATACCAATAGCTAACAGGGCTACCAAGCACTTATTCAAAAAAACACAACTCACTACTAACAGTCATAAGCAAGGCAAAATCTACCCCTGACAGTCATTTGATAACTCAACTGACCCACAGAGATTGACAGAACCAAAAGCAAGGTTATAACAAAACTTCACAAGTTCATGACAGTCAAGTAATAAGCAAAGCTTGTCGGATTTAGGAAAACTTAATTGGGAAGGCTCAGTAGTGATACTCTCAGCATGGTTAATCAGGGAGAATACATTCTATGGTCAGAGAACAAATGATTGATCTAAAATGGAAAAATCCTTAGTTCTCACAGTTAGGGAGAATTGGTTCACTCCTCATTCCTGTCAGTAGCAGAGAAAACCAAAAGCAACACTTGAATCATGCCAATTTAGCTCAATCATTTGAATGACAAAATTCAACCTGCCTTAAAACCAATAACTCAAACTCGATTAGCCAAGCACCCCTACCTCAGTGATTTACAGATCACACCATAAGACATAAACAGATGCTAACTGGCACACAAAATAAGCAATCAAACTGAAAAATCTTTGAAGGCCAAAAAGGAACTTAATGTTCAACTAACAGTTATCATCTACTGATAACTTAAATAGGCTTCAGTAATTGCTCAAAACCAAAGTTCTTAGAATTAGAACATCATAATAAATCAAGATTCAAAACAAAATGAAATCCTATGACTAATCTACCAAGTTCCTGATACAGTCCCTCTCTAACATTCAAAATAAATGGGCGACAACCTTAATGAAAGAAGTTAGAGATTTACCTGATGGAGATATGATTTGATTGCACCTGGGGTCACAATTTGACACCCAACTACTTCAACTTGATCTGGTCCAAAATTTTCTGAAACAAAGGATCGAACAGTTGCAAGATAAAGCAGAAAATATTAATTTCAGATTATTCAAGTTTATAATTAGGCAAGACACAAGGATTGAATCGAAAAGTATAGGATCGGATACTCACTCTCATATCCAACTTAAGTTCCCGATCGACTCAATCGTGTCCAATCGATTAGATCCAGAGAGTCTAATTAGTTGATACTAGAATAGTGATGAGAAAAATCAAAAAGGAAAGATCCCAGAAATAATTCATCAAATGCATCAAAGACTCAATACGAAAATATGATTGATACTTACTTTCGATGAGGATTTGGATTAAGGCGACGACTACAACTTGACAATGGATCTCCACGAAGATGAGAAATCTTGGTTGAGTTATTCTCACCGAACAGGATCTCTACAAGAATTGATAAGGAACAGTGGATCAAGGCTTGCTCAACCGATCAGAAATTGAGTTCATACGAGTTGTTGATAACTTACTAGGATCGAATTTGGTACGAATTGGAATTGAAGACGAACGATCTCCACTCCTTCGTTCCAGCAAGGATCTACGGAAGGACAACTCAGCAGTGGTTCGCTGCTGCTTCTAAGAAGAACTCCATGGCCAACTCCAAGCCTCGTTGAGAAGAAGAGGAAACAAACGAGGGATCGGCAGCACTTCTTTGCAACTGTGACGAATGGATTGAAGAGGCTTCGTATATAAAGAGTTGGGGAAAAAATAAATTGAAGTTTGGAGAATAAAATTGGCGGGAAGATTGGCAAGATTCTCCACTACCAAAACGGTTGCAACCGAGTTTTGAATTTTATTCTCTCCTAAGTTTGTTCAGATGAAGAAGAAGGGAAATCAAAACTAAAGGATGACAGTAAAAAAAAGGGCCTTTGGACCAGGAAGCCCAAAAGCTAAAGTCAGCCCAAAAAGAAAAAAATGTTAAAACAAAATAATTAATCAATACCATATGATATCTATAAATTAATTGATTTACAATTTAAAAACTTCCAATTTCGAGGAGGTGGGGTTACAAGAAGTCTGTACTGTAGAAGGTCGTAAGGTGGTGTACACATGGCACTGCATCGTTGTCTACTATCAAAAGATAGTGAGTATGAAGTACTTAGAGCCTTTAATACTGTCAGACTGGTGATCGGAGGTAGAGCTGCGTAGGTAGTATCTGCCATTTAGCTTAATGCAGAGCCGCATAGTAGACCACTGTCAATTAGTCGCATGGTCTGGTGGGGTTTGGACTTTTATGGGCTTTGGGAGATTTTCCATGCTTATACACTTCTCTCTTCTTTCCTCTATACAGACAAGTTGTATCATCTTTGTTAACAGCACAAGTGTCTTCCATACAGTTTTATCATTTCAGTATACGATAAGACAATATATGAACAATCTTTACTTACGCAAGCATATCAACAGTTCTAAATCATTAAGCAGGAACTCTATACTTGATAGCATAAGATTAGGGACATATAAACACTCTCTTTTCTCTTCTTATTAAGCATAGTAATGGTCCTTTCAATTGTAGTGCCATTCTACTTATGCAATCATTTTATCTTGACTTAGCATAGCAAGGTCATACGTCTTATGTCATGATAGTGTGTAGCATGCATGTTCTTTATAACTGCAACAGTCTCAAATGGCTTGTATTTGACAAGAAGATCATTGTGTTTAACGGTTATTACCACTTCTCTTTGAGAAGCTATAAGAGTCTTGTATCTAGCTATATCATAACCTTTATTTAGAGTTAGACATTCTAACTCTTTTTCCTTGATATCTTATAATGCCTCGTGTAATTTAGTTTTAGTGAGGGAATATCATTGGTGTCACATGCAAGGGCCTTGCCTTAATATTATTTATTTTGCTAGAAAGTTTTTTATTTTCAAGCTTGTATTTCTTTATCATTTATAGCAAGTTTATACTTCTCTTTAAATTTCTTGTAATCATCAAAGAGATCCATGAAAGCACTTTTTAATTCATCAAAAGTGATATTATCATTAGATAAATCTTCTATTACCTTATCCAATTCTTTTTCTATATGACAAACATTTGTGGAGTGTCATGAATCTTCTTCAGAGTCACTAGCTAGCTTCGTTTTCACACCAAATGTCTGTCTTTGCTACCTTTTTGGATGATGAGCCACCTTTGATTTTTTTTTATATCTATTTTAGCCCATTTTCAACATAGGGTAATCCTTTTTGATGTGATCGGGCCTTTTGCAGTTGTAACAAGTAAGTTCATCATCTTGATTTTCTTTTTCTTTTCTTCGATATACCTTCTCAAATTTTAGAAACCTTATGACATTTCTCAAAGAAAATGCCACATCTTCATCATTGGAGTCTTCTTCTCCATGATCTACTTTAAAAAAGGTCTTGTGATGATTGAATTTTAGATCAATAGCTTTTTTTACTTCGAAATAGCTTCTTCTTGGTCTTTGAGGTCGAGCTTATGTGTCATCAATATTTCCACGGACAATTCATGCCACATCCCGATTCCCCCGAATCACTAAGTTACCACCATGCGTGATATTGTACAAGTCAAAATTGTACTTGTACAAAGCATAAACATGCACAAGTGAGATTTCATTTTGAAACATCAGATTAAGACAATATAGGACCAGAAGTTGAATACACGTTATGGGAAAAAAAATATTTTCATCTATAATTTTGAAATGGAGTACATGATCATGATTATAACTAAAAATGTTGCACATTCATTAAATAACAAAAAAATGACAAGCTGCCATGACATAATACATGTCGTTCCATATATTATATCCCTTTATATACATTGACAATAAAATGCCTTCAAAAGAAACACTACTAAAATTTGCTTAATTGGCGACGTAAATTTAGCGACGTTCACATAACGTCGCTAAATTGCTGACATTAGCGACATATAACTGAAACGTCACTAACCGTCGCTACTAGCGACGCAAATAGCGACGTGACAACGACGTATATTAGTTACATGAGCTAGCCGTCGCGAAACGTCGCTATGACGTCGCTAATAGCGACTAATTTAGCGATGTTCGTAAGAACGTCGCTAAATTCTAATTAAATTAAATTCCCCCTTCCGATTTATTTCCTCCCATCCATTTTACTATCTCACTTTCTCCCTCCAGCGCTCTCACTCTCTCCGGCGACTCTCACTCTCTCCGACGACTCTCCTCCGGTACGTGACTCACTCTCTCTCTATTTTTGGTGTTGGTGGTTGGGGGTGCTGGTGGCTCGAGGGGAGGGGTAGGGGGTGCGGGTGGTTGGGGGTGAGGAATGGTTGGGGGTGGCTGGGGGGGTGGGGCAGGGGAGGTGAGGAGGGGGGCTAGTGGGAGGGGACGATTAGGGTTGGGTGTGTGGGGGGAGGGTCGGGGGGAGAAGGGGGGCATCTGGGGGGTGAGGACGGGGGGGGGGGGGGGGGGGTAGGGTAGGGGAGGGGAGGGGAGAGGAGGGTTATGGTAAGGGTTCGGGTTAGGGTTAGGGGTGGTTGGTGGGGGAGGGGAGCAGAGGGGTGAGGGGGGATGGAGAGGGGAGGGGGGGCTGGTGGGGAAGAGGTTAGGGATAGGGTTCGGGTTAGCGTTATGGGTGGTGTAGGGGGGAGGGTTGCGGGGTGGGAGGGTGGGTCAGGGGCACCGATAGTGCCGAAAAATCTGATAATTTAGTAATAACTATTTGTTTTTCGACACCAAAAAAATCTGATACTTCGATTCGAAACCACGTACCGATAGTGCCGATATTTGTAACACGTAATTTTGTTGGTTAGTTAATGCCGTCGTCTATTTTCCTTGATCCCGATAATCATAGGAATGGTCCCAAGTCATGGCCGTATTATGTAGTATATTCGTTTTAGTTTGTAGTATATTCGTTTTAGTTTTAAAGTTTTAGTTTTAAAGTTTTAGTTTTGAAGTTTATTCGTTTTAGTATATAGTATGCAGTAGGAATGTTCCCGACTCATAGGAATGGTTTTGAGTCACGGCAGTAGTATGTAGTATGTAGTATATTCGTTTTAGTTTTAAAGTTTATTCATATTTGTAAATATCTAGAAATGGCTATATCCATGTATCTGCTAGACCGTTCGTAGATGTACAAACGCATTCGAGATGACAGGTACGGTATGCGAGATGAATACATCGTCGGAGTAGAACAATTTCTTCAATTCGCGAAGGCATTTCCTCAATCTATGGACGGCATGGACATTAAGTGCCCGTGTGCAAAATGTCGGAATATGAAGTTTCAACCAGAATTGGATGTGACGTATCACTTATACACAAAGGGTTTCCTTCCGAATTACTATCAATGGACCGCACACGGAGAGCTTGTACCTTTAGCATTCCAAGGGGAGCCTTATGTGAAACCTTATGTGAATGTCCACAACCGAACTGGTATCGACAACGAGTACATGAACATGGTCTTCGATGCTGCAGGGCCTAGTTTTGATCCATACAATCGTGACGCAGCTGAGGAGGCACCGAATACCGATACTGCGAAGTTCATGGAGTTATTGGAGAATACAAGGACTCCTTTGTACCCTGGTTGTGAGAAACATTCACCGTTAGAGGTGATCACTTGGCTCTTGAGCATAAAGTCTGACTTCAACATGTCGCAAAAATGCTACAATAGAGTGCTCGAGTTGATTACCGATATCTTGCCGGAGGGTGCCAAGTTACCGAAAGACTTCTACCGCTCTAAAAGGATGGTTGTTTGCAAAAACAAAGGTCTTTTATTTTATAAACTTTGTAAGAAGATTACAATTGAATTCTGGGAAAGTACAACTATAGGAATTCGATCTGAAGATGATCGCTTTATCCCTTGGACGATGTGAACTTTGAAGACGATAGCCTCTGAAGAATGCAGCAGCACTTGGACAAGAACTCCTGATCTCTGATGATAATAATGATCCGATCCCCTTAATAAAGGACTTGAAACTCTATTTATAGAGTTCTAGAAATAACTAATTTGTAGTTATTCTGGATTGCGCATGATAAACTGTGCTAGCAACAGACTGCGCAAGCAGTAAACTGCGCTGGCAGTTACTCGATCGTGGGCCAACTGTATTAGACGCGTGGCATTATTTGATTGAAATGCGCATGGTCGTGTACAGGCGGTTGCCACGTGGCGAGCAATTGATGGCATGTAAGCCACGTAATAAATGTCAGTTATCTTGATGGATTGTGCCACTTGAGAAGCGCTAGCATCAGACTGCGCTGAGACTCGGGCTTGGTCCAACTGCGCTGAAGTTGAGATGTCATACTGCGCTGGCTGTACAGCTGTCCTCGAGCGCTGTGCTGCACAAGAAACGAAAGGACTCCTCGTTTATTGGGCTGTCAGCTGTCAGAAGATCGAATTTTTGTCAGGTAATGACGGTATTGCCACTTCAATATAGCACGCTTGGGTGGTAGCGCAGTTCAGCTTGCGCATTTGAATTGTAGCGTAATCTGCCTCCTGCGCAGTCCATTTGAAGAGTGTACAATTTAATTTCCTCTGTTTATTTGATAAATGTAACTTGATTTTTAGGACCTACAAGACCCCCTTCAAAGTTTTCGAAATTTGAAAATATTCAAAGTTTTAAAATACTTTGAATTCCGAATTTAAAATCAAGTTGCGCAAGTTGCGCTCTGACTGCGCGTTTGGAGGAATTAATTCCGACTTTTGTGGCGCAATCGGAGGTGGCCGTTACACTTAAAAAACTATAAATAGTTTCTTTTTTCCTTTCTTTCATTCTTTACTTGTTTTTCGACTGTTCAAGAGACAAAAGCTTCCGTTCCTTCTCCGACTACTTCTTCTCATTTCCGTCGACGATAGCGATGGCTCCCAAGCGTACAGCCACTAAGAAGGGCAAGGCCCCCGCTTAGCCTTCGACTCGGGTTATGCCCCAAATTTTTCGTCATGAAATAGGTCATCCAGCATTGCAAGGTAAATGACGAACGAAGATCGATACCCTTTTTAGGGTTCTTGATATTTTCAGACCTTCATACCTCTCTTTTTTTAGAGATTGATGGTATTTGCGCCACCCTGTTTAGGGTTACGGTTGTATTCATAATAGTTTTCATTTTTATGAAAACTATACTCTTGCATAATCAGATGGAAAGCGCTGACAAAATGTTCGACGCAATCTATCGTTTTGCGCAAGTCAGTTGTGTCAGCGCAAACCGATGTCTTGCGCAAGTATGTTAGCGCAAACAGATAACTTGCACAAGCTGACTGTGTTGGCATAATTTGACAATTTGCACAAGCTGACTGTGTTGGCGCAATCTGACAATTTGTGCAAGCTGACTGTGTTGGCGCAATCTGATAACTTGCACAATTTAATGATCTTTTGTAGAACTTTGCTTTTGTATGTACTGATCCTTATTTCTTTATTTGATACAGTTAACCTCAGGAAGACCCCAACTATGAGGTCTTTGCAGGATCCTTGGCTGAACCTGAATATAGAGAAGATCTATCTCATGTGACTTTCCCTCAGTACGCCTTGCCGTCATCTCGGCAAGTCGTATTGATTGTACAGGACAATGAGACTTTGCTGAGTCTGATGAACTGGCAGCCTCTTCTGACTGCTGACACAGTTACTCATAAGAAGCCGTTGTTCTTGTTTGGCGAGGCCTTTGACAAGAACTCTCAGCCAAGACCTCGAATGGAACAGAGACTTATCCGGAGGGGCGAGAAGACAATCCTTTTGCAGGAGATCTCTAGATGCCTTCCTCTATCTCGATATGCTTTTGCAAGCTATCCGAGAAGAATGGAATGGGATATAACTCCACTTCAGCAAGCCCGAACAGGAAACATCTGTGTCAAGAAGGGGTCTGACAACAAGGATATATTCTACAGTTCCTCTGAGTGCCATAGCTCCTTGCTTAGAAGACTAAAGCCTGGCTGTATCCACCAGAAGATTTTTTCTTGCTGCTACCAATGAGAACTTCGATATTCGTAAATGAGTTTACAAAAGTAGAAGGAAGGTATCCGGATCAGGAGTTGCGGCTGACAGGCCTCGTGAACCCGGATAACAAGAGATGGATCTGTATAGCCAATTGTATATTGGTCCAATTTGAAGAGCGGCTTAAGGAGATTAATCTATACCAAGCAGTGTATGCCACTGTTTATGGCTTTCCCCCCAATCCTCATCTATTCTTCGCGTTAGTCGAGAGATACAACTATCGAACCGGGACGTTCATGATGTCCCGCGGAGAGATCGGGTTAGCTTTGCACGAGATGAAGTATATCTCCAGCCTGCCAATGGGGGATATCCCCTATGAAGAGTTTGTCCCAACAAACTATGAATTGGACAAACTGCGTGAGAAGAATGCTGATATGGTATCTGTCTTTGAAGAACTCCTCTGCCACTACAAGATTTGCTCTCTATATTATAAGAGTGGCACATCTGGCACCTGCTACTCCACTAAATGGTTGCCATATCTCTTCCTCAACCACATCATTGAGAAGAAGACCAAGGAACACGAAAACTGCAATCCTAACTTTTTTCGACCACTCAACAATAGTGAAGCGATAGGGCTAATGAAGACACATGGAGATATGGATATCAAGATCGAGGATGATCTTCAATATCCCCCTCTTAAGAAAGATGACATTATTGAGAGTTACATGAGGATGGGCTATAGGTCCATGTCGAAGGAGGCCCAGTTGGCGGGTTTCCTCACCTACTGGCTCCGACGATACGTCGTCCCTAGGGCCAGTACAGTCGACCGCTTCCATCGCGGTGTACTTTTTGCTGCTGTCCGTCTGGTCTTCGGCTACCGGATGGATCTGCTATCAGCAATGACATGCAGAGTGAACGCCGACCTTCGCCTCTTCGTCGATTCAATGATTAAAGAAAAAGGTGAGAAAGGACACTTCCCCTGGCTGGAACTGCCATACGCATACTTGTTCGGATTGCTGCTTCTACACCATCCTTCACTAATGAATTCGGATATGGGGGCAGTGGGTGGCAGCTTTTTGAGAAGATTTTCTGGATGCAAGTGGATTTATACCACTTTGAGAGATTGCCGACGCGCACTGAATCTCGGGAGAGGATGGAGCTTCTACTGCGTTACCCCTCCGGTCGGTTATGAGCATATGTCTACAAATCTTGTGGACTCCGGGAGGATGCAGCCTCTGGGCCACACAGCTTTCGATTGGCTGAGGACAATCTGGCCGTCACACTTGGTATATCGGTTCGAGGATGAATGATATCTCAAGCCTTATCTTCCCAGCCGTTTTGCGTACCAATTCGGTTATGACCAGTTCCATGTAGGTAATGCTATCACATGCCTACAAGAGAAAGGGTTTCTAATTGATGGAGCCCAGGCTTGGGCATATTACAATGCTCGGGATACCAGGACGACGTTCTCAATGCCGTCAAAAAATGATCGAGGTCCTCGTATGCTGTATACATACTCGATCTTCTATACATCAGCAAACACTTTTGCTGAAAATTTCAATCTGGCAGACAGCTTCGCAACTGCGACTCGATTTAAGAAAGGAGCACCTGTTCTGGTGCTTCCTGGTAATGATAAGGAGCATGAGCCGGCCGATGCACCATTAGAAGCTTCGAGGGAAGCTAACTTCCCTGAAGAAGTCTATGAGCCGCTGTGCATTTCCCTAAAAGTTGTAAGATCTCCGGCCAAGGAGAAGAAGAGGAAGGCCGAAGAACCTTCTTCTCCAATTTCTAAGAAGAAGATTGTTTTTGAATCATCGGAAAGGGTCACTACCCGGTCGCAATCTCGGCAACAGGCTGAGTCAATTCAGAGAGAAGAGGCGACGACCCTGACCTCTATTCAAAGACAAGAACATGCTATAGACATAGAGAGCCCGGAGAGACCTCTGTACAGAAAGAAAATAGTCTTCAAAAGAAAGAAAGTAGTCACTCCTCCAAGATCTATCCTGGCATCGGTCCTGACAAGCACGATCACCGGAGTTATGATTTCGTCTCCTACACCTGCCCTTGAGCCCAGGCAGGAATCTTCCAATACAGAGAAGAGGGACGAGGTTGTAGAGACAAGAGAGGAGATCGCGGAGACAGAGGATGAAGCTGCAAAAACAAGAGAAGCGACTGCAACTCTGATTCCAATCAACGAGTCAGAAACGTCTCTCGACGTATTGCGATCTCCTACACTTGCACCGAAAACTGTCCATCTTCTGACTTCTCCAAGATCACTTCGTGCTGAAGAAGATAAATTAATGATTGAGGCTCTAGAAGGCTGTGACTTCGGCCCCCATGATGATATAGATCCGGTCGCCACAAGTGATAGCGAGGAAGCCCGAGAAGAAGGTACGGAGGATGATGAAGAAACATCAACAGAGAATGTTGATGATACTCCAAATCCGAAAGAGGATACTGATGCTCATGCATCCCAAGAAAAGAATGCTGTTGATGACATAGCACCGGAGGAAGCTACTGTCACTGATCCAGGAGGTATTGGCTGATATTGATAATCTTCTTTTATAGATTAAATAACTGACATCTTATCTTTCATTTATACAGAAATTCAATCTTTTCCAATCCCTCCAGTATGCACTGATATAGTGCCAATAACAGCAATAGCTAGCAGCAGCCGACATTTTTCAGGCGGCTTCGAAACAGGAAGTAGTCAGGCAGTAATGTCTGAAGCTACCTCTGCTAGGCTGTAACCTATGTCAACAGACGACAAACTTGTCGCTAGACCCAGCAATGGTAAGCTTGCCCCTATTTTTGATCCTTTTTGATAGTCGCAAATGACAGCAAACTGATAGTGTTTATTTGATTTCGCAGAGGAACATCTGGGAGGGGCGACTAGCTCCACCATGGCCCCCTTGTCTAGAGAGACCTCAATTCATGTTCAAGAAGCTGAACGTCCACATGTACAAGCATCTGCTGCTTCAACTTCCATAGGAGTAGTTGCTACTCCTGGCACAGCGGCTACTAACAGATTTATAATTGGTTCCTTCACCAACCTCTTCTTCACTTCCTTAGGACCCTTAGTAGAAAGGGTAATGGAAAGAGAGAATGTTGGTTTCATCACCGTTAGAACCCCAACTACTTATCTGATAGGTGCTATCCGAAGTCAAGGTGATGAAGCTCAGGCCGCCTATCTTGAACACATGTTGGATGAGCTGGAGGCATCAATTAAGATCTACAAAGATCTTAATCGGGGGGAAGTAGAGCCCCTAGTAAATGCTGAGTTTGAGAGGATGACTCGCGAAGCTAAAGTTATAAAAGCTGCTTTCCAGACTTTTTTGGACACTTATGCCACAAAGGCTTCAGAGTATGATTCCCGGATGGAGGCATTAGCGTCTGCTGCTGGGGAAAAAGAAAAGAAGTTTGCTGAGCTGAAAGCAGAGTTTGCTCGACTTCAGGAAGAGTTGAAAATCGTTCAGCTTGCTCTTGAGGAAGAGATGACACAGCATGAAGCTGCCGTCCAGCAACTAGATATTCTAACCCACGAGAAGAATGAGTTTGTCACTTCCCATCAAGATGAAATCGCTCGCCGCCTAGTGACCTTGCCATCCTTTGATGATGAATCTGGAATGGCGGAAGCTAGAAGGCGGGTGTTAGATTCGCGTGAAGGACGACTTCAAGCATTGAAGCAGCAGATAGCTAGTTTGATGACCCCACCAATTGAGTGAAGGAAGACCTTTTGTACTTTTTCCTTTTATGATATGTCTTTTTGTAATGCCTTTTATTTTGATTAATGAAAAGATATTATTTTTGTGGCTCTATTATTTTTTGCATATCCCATTAAGGATATAAACAATAGCGATGGAAAATATATTCAGAGGTTCAGGACATGATATATTTCTTGATTTAGAAAATAATTATATTCATTATATCTGCTCAGAGGTAATGTGGATATGGCAGAATATAATTCGTTGAATATCATTATTTCGGTAGACAACTTAATCAGAAATAAATACGTGACAAGTTGCTGATATGAATGAACGGATGAATCGTCAAAATGTATGAACGAAATGAATCGTTGGAATGAACGGATGAACCATCAGATGAATTGAATGAACGGGTGAACCGTCGAATGGATGGAATGAACAGGTGAACCGTCGGATGGATGGAATGAACAGGTGAACCGTCAAATGGATGGAATAAACGGGTGAACCGTCGAATGAAGGTAATGAACGGACGAACCATCAAATGAACGGGTGAACCGTCAAATGAATGTAATGAATGTTGCGAAGAACGCGTCGCTTCGATGTTTCAAGAATCTCTGCCTATAAATAGAACAGAAATTTAGATGGAATGATCACTTTCACTTTTAACAAGAAAATGTCGTTTGAAGATGCATCGAAGAAGGCTGAGATCGCCCCGAAGGTTGAAGCGGTTACTGAGGAACGTCCAGTCGAGATGACCAAGCCCAAGCAGACAGAGGCGGGCGAAGGTTCGTCTGCACCCAAGCCACCAAGGGATATCTTGGACTTCCTACTTGAACCAGGGACGACGGACGAGAAGGAAGCCATGAGGATGGCCGCTTACAAATTTCTGGTGGGTTCGAGCAAGGATGTTCTCGGCTCTTTTACCGATTACATTTTTGAAAAAGACGGTAGTGGTCCTCGTCCTGTCTTCAAGAAGGACGATAGTGATTCTCGTCCATGATATCTTGTAACACCATTTATGATGAAATAAAATAAAATTTTATTTATGAACTGTTTTGTCATATTTACAAGAAATTCCTTTTACATTCATACATAGTACTTTTTAAGGAATTTGCCATTGATAGACATCATTGCAACTCGACCGTCCAACTCTGTAAGTTGATAGGCTCCATTTGAGAAGACTTTGCTCACAATATATGGACCTTTCTACTTTGCGTCGAATTTGCCTTTGCTCATATGAGTCATGGTCATAGGACGTCGGACGGTTAGAACCAGTTCTCCTTTCTGAAAAGCTCTGACTTTAACTTTACAATTAAAAGCTTTTGAGATTCGGGCTTGATATAACTCAATATGCTGTTGAGCCAATAACCGTTTCTCGTCGAGCACTTCTAATTCTTGAAGTCGAAGGAGGTCGTTGTTCTCGGTAGTGAGCTCGTTGGCAATGGCAATCCGCAGGGATGGGATCTGAAGTTCCAAAGGTAGAACTGCTTCACAACCATACACAAGAGAAAAAGGTGTACAGCCTGTAGGGTTACGGACCGTAGTGCTGTAGGCCCATAAACATTCTCGAAGTTTCTCACTCCAATTCCGTTTGTTAGTAGATACAAACTTCTTAAGGAGTTTGATAATAGTCTTGTTAAATACTTCAGCTAAACCATTAGCAGCAGGATTGTAAGCTGTCGAAGCGACATTGTCAATCCGATGATCGTCACAAAATCTGGTAAACTTCTGGCTAATGAACTGTGGTCCATTGTCGTGAATGATTCTTCGAGGTACACCAAATCTATAGATGACATGGTATTTGACAAAGTTGATGACGCTACTGGTCTTAACTTCAGCCAGAGGTATAGCTTCAGCCCATTTGGAGAAGTAATCGGTTATAGCTAGTATGAACCGATGTCCTTTAGAAGAAGGAGGATTGATAAGACCTATAATATCCATGCCCCAAGCTTCAAAAGGCCAGAAAGCAGCAATTGGATGTAGAAATTCTGACGGTTGATGGATGAAATCTGCATGGATTTGACAAGCTCGATATTTTCTTGCATATTCGATGGCATCCGATACCATAGAGGGCCAGTAATAACCCATGCGTCGGATACGGTCTTGTAGTTTAGGGCCAGGTTGATGTGCTCCACAAACACCATCATGAGCTTCATGTAACACTTGCTTTGCTTCATCATCAGTAAGACAGCGCAAGAGTAGGCCGTCATAAGTCCGTCGATAGAGAGTCTTGGTGGTCTGATTATAGTAGAATCGTAGAGACCGTTGACGAATACTCGTAGCCTCCTTGGGATCTTCAGGAAGTATATCATGGACTACGAAGTCGATGAAGGAAGCTCTCCAATCTCCACTGATAACATTGGCCTCAGTAAAATTACTGAACTCAATATTGCGATTGTTTTCGATGCAAAACAATTCCCGATTAGAGACAACCACCACCTGTTGTCTTTTGATAGGTATGGCTAAGACTGCTGCAAGATTGGCCAAAGCATCTGCCTCAATATTGCAAGCTCGGCGGACATATTCGATAAAAAAGGCTTCAAATGATGTAGCCATATTGATTGCCGCTTCATGATAAGGCACTAAATCTTGATGACAAACTTCATAGGTTCCTCTAACCTGGTAAACAACCAGCTTGGAGTCGCCATAGACTTCAAGATATTCGACGTCTAGTTGTTTAGCTAATTGAAGGCCAATGAGTAGAACGTTGTATTCTGCTACGTTGTTGGAGCAGGGTTCATCTAGGGAATAAGCTCTTTGGATAGTTGACCCGTCTGGAGAAACAAGAACAACCCCAACTCCTGCGACAATGGCACCATTCGGCCCAATCCTGGATGCACCGTCAAAGAATAGATGCCAAGTAGGAAATTCTTCGAAGATCATATTTGATTCCAATGTCTCGTCTGGAATTTCATCGTAAAGTTTAGATGTTTCTGGAATAGGATGAGCCGCTAAGAAGTCTGTCAGTGCTTGACCCTTAACAGACTCTTGTGGAACATATACCATGTCATATTGGACTAGCAAAATGGCCCATGTAGCCAGTCGAGAGTTGAGTGTACTTGGCTTCTTTATCAGTACCCAAAGAAAATTAACTCGGAAGATGACATGAATAGTTTGTCCAATGATGTAATGCCTTATCTTTTGAACAGCAAACATAAGAGCTAAGCATTCTTTTTCAACCGGACTATAACGGTGTTCAGCACCAATCATAGTACGACTAAGATAGTAGATGGCTTGTTCATGGCCTTCTTTGTTCTTCTGGACAAGTAAAGCACCCAATGAACGGTCCATAGCACGGACATACATTAAGAATGGTATTCCCGAGATTGGTGGCACCAAGACTGGTGGGTTCATGAGATATTGTTTTATATCATCAAATGCTCGTTGACATTCTTCAGTCCAAATGAAAGATACACCTTTCTTCATTAACTGGGTAAATGGTCTGCAGCGTCCAGATAGATCTGAAATAAATCTCCTGATGTACGCAAGTCGACCTTGGAACCCTCGTAGCTTTTTTAGGTTGCGTGGAGGACGCATCTCTTGAATGGCTTTGATCTTCTCGGGATCCACGTGTATACCCTTAGAGGTAATGACGAAGCCGAGAAATTTACCCCTAGAGACACCCAAGAATGACTTGGTGGTCATTTTCAGCTGATGTTGGCGCATTAGATTGAAGATAGTTCTTAAATCTTGGATGTGATCTTCCTTTAGACGGCTCTTGACGGCAATATCGTCGACATAGTATTCGACAGTCTTGCGCAGATGATCTCGAAAGATGGTACTCATAGCTCATTGGTAAGTTGCACCAGCATTCTTGAGACCAAATGGCATCACGGTATAGCAGTAGACTCCGCGAGGAGTGCGAAAAGAAGTGTATTTTTTATCTTCAGGATTCATCCGAATCTGATTGTATCCAGAGAATCCATCCATGAAGGATATCCTTTCGAACCCGCAATTGTTGTCAATCATGACATCTGTGATAGGGAGAGGAAACTCATCTTTCGGACAGGCTTCATTAACATCCCGGAAGTCGATGCAAACTCGAACTTTGCCAGTTTTCTTCAAGACTGGAACAATGTTGGCTACCCAATCTGGATGTTGTTCTTCTCGAATAAAGCCACAAGCTATAAGCTTTTTGACTTCATCATCGATTGCGTCCATCATTTCTGGCTTGAACCGCCTCTGCTGCTATTTAACTGGTTTTGCATTAGGCAAAATATTCAGTTTATGAGTGGCAATTTTGGGATCTAAACCTGGCATGTCTTCATAACTCCAGGCGAAGACATCAATGTATTCTCGAATAAGAAGAATTAATTCTTGCTTATCCGCCTCGGGGAGATTCTTGCTGATGAATATTGGACGAGGTGACCCATTTTCTCCTACGTCAATTTGGACCAATTGATCTTCGGTAGGAGGTTCTTGTTGTTCAAATCGGAGTTCCCATTGGGTGTCCATTCGTTGAGCCCAAGGATCAATTTCAGGATTTTCTTCGATATCTTCGTCATAACCTTCTGAAAGTTCAGCGGAGACCATGTTAGAATATACAATCAATCGATAAACTTAACCGATACTGATATCAGAATCCTAAGATCTTGAATCAGAAGAGTTAGAGCGCTCCTCACTATCAGACTCGGAGGCTGTTGAACATAAGACCGGAGGTGAAGCATATCCGAGACCTCTTTTCGTCCTGCTGTAGTACATCTCTGATTTTCCTTTCGGAACGGCCGTACGGATAGGAGTTCGTCTACCCTTACCATAGATGAGGCCGTTCTTGAAGTCATAATCCATCTTTCGGATGATGTCTTTTGATTGTTGACTATAACGACGAAGTTGGAGACGTCCCATATCGTTATTTTTGCTATCATCCGTATAGCTGAATTTTTGTTCTGGCCCTTTACTAAAAAGTATTGGACTCTCACCTCTCTTTCGAGAAGGGACAACAAAACATGAGTCATCTGGGTGTTCGAGTAAGACCTCTGTTTGAAGAGACTGTACAACTCCAATTGTAAATGACTGAAAGCTATCTAACATATCCAAATAGCATTTAGTATGATAAATGACATCAGTATACTGGAAAGGAGATGCTTTTTTATTGATTTGTACATCTGTATTTACAACAGGACCTTTAGTCTTAGCAGACTTGGTCAGATTGATTATAAGAGGGAGAGAAGAAGAACATGGAGGAGGCTTGCTACGACGAAGGTCAATAACAAGTGGCTCAGGGGAGATGAGCTCCCTTTTATCCTTATTACGAGATAAATCAATAACAAGTGGCTCAGAAGAGGTGAGCTGCCTTTTATCCTTGTTACGACGTAGGTCGATAACAAGTGGCTCAGAAGAGGTGAGCTCCCTTTGATCTTGACCACCATCGGTTGGTTGCTTCCAGACTGGAAAGTGAATAGCCAGTGGTTTGGAGGACTGAGGATGAGAAACACGCCCTTTAACAGGTATGATGAGGGTATCATTGGGCCCTGCTTCTTGGTCTTTTTCAGTGTCCAGAGCCAGTACTACTTTCATGAACTCATCTTTATACATGCGAGCATCGTTACAATATGCTTCGACACCTTTGAAAGGGTAGAGATCCGCAACCTCTTTTTGAACCTCTCCATTGTCATCAACGTACTTGAAATATTGATGGAGAGTTGAAGGAACAATGTTATGTTCATGAAGGAATGGTCTCCCCAAAAGAGCATTGTAAGAACAACCATGGTTATCTATAATATAGAACCTTCGTACGGAGATTGCCTATTTGGAGTTTTAGGCGAATCTTGCCCAGAGGCTCACTTCTTCCCTGGTTGAACCCCAAGATGGTGGTGATTATGCTTGAAAGACTATGTACTGGGATCTTCAGTACGTCTAGCATTGTCCTTGGCATGATACTGAGTGCTGACCCGGGATCTATCAGAATACGATCGACCTTCATCGTGTCGATGTATCCTGTATAGTATAGAGGACGATCATGCCTATTGTCTTCCATCAGCATATCATCCTGTGTGAAGGTAATGTTTGGAACTAACTCCAACACACTATGACAGTGGAGGCAAGAGACAGGCTCTGATTCTGGCTTCTTTAGAAAAGTTAAGCAGGTTTTCGCCTGCATGAGAGCTTCACTCAGGGATTCTCGAGTCTCTTTGGAGAGACGTAAGAGCTCAAAGATCGACAGCCTAGCCGGTGTATTAGCTAGTTGAGCCAAAATATTAAAATTATATGGTTTCTCAAGTTCAGAAGGGGATGACTTCTTCAAAGGCTTGTCAAAGCGGACTTGTTGTTTGCCTTTATCGGCTGTTGTCGGCTTAGGGGGAATGGGTTCTAAAATCGGTAAAGACACAGCAGGGATGCCCTCAGTAGAAATAGGTTACACTGGAGCGGACTCAGAATAAGAAGCAGGGTTTTCTTGAGTTTTGGGAAATTCCCGTAGATAGGCTTTCCCTGACCTGGTACCCAGCAGGATTTTCTCTTCAACTATGGGGTCAAAAAGACACCATATTGCAGACCTTTATTCTGTCCTCGGAGCGGTCTTTTTTCTTAGAAGGAGCCTCGAAGTCTGCAACAAGGTCCGGGTGGATCCACATAATCTCGCCGTTATCAAGAGATAGGGGAACGAGACCTTCACTCCGTGGAGGAGGGAGATTCTCGATCTCAAGGGTGGCCTTGGGAATAGGGATGACACCATGTTGTACCATATGTGAAGGGAAGTTACCGAACTGTACTGAGACCATGTTCGCTGTAACAGTCTTCTCATCTTGTTGAAGAGTGAAAGCACCAGCATTGACTAACTCCTGAATCTTGCCTTTGAGTACATAACATGCTCGAGTGGGATGACCAATGAACCTGTGATAAACACAATATTTGGGATGATCAGTCTTACCAACCTCGTCAGGCTTTTTCGGGTCTGGAAGTTGGAGCTTATTGCTTTTGATCAAGCAATCGAATATGCTCACGGTGTCGTTCTCGTCAAAGGAGTACTCTACTTTCGGATGAGTTTCCTTTGGTGGAGGGGCAGAAGGAGTAGAAGTAGACGTAGGTGGAGCTACGTTGATAGCCAGAGATTCTTTGTTCTTCAAATTGATGTTCAAAGTTTCTTTATCCTTGCGGTTGTTCTGGCGATTACCGCTACTAGCTGTCGGGTATTCATCCCGGTCGGGATTAGACATGTGTACCCCCAACTGCTTGAACTTGTCAGCACTAACTTCAGCTGCTTTAGCATTGACAATAAATGATGGCCAGTCTTAAAATTGAGTTGACCCCGTCCACAAGCTGATGATAGGCAAAAGATTTGCCTTGCAGGTATCTATCGTGACAGCGGCCGAAGTTCCAGGAGGCATCTTTAATGCTTCTCGGCAGAATCTTTCAATGAAACTCTCAGCGGTTTCATTATGTCTTTGTTTGATCTTGTTGAGGGCCGACATGGTCATATCGTTGATTCCCTTGTAGAATTGCTCTAAGAAGATTTGTTTCAAACCCGAGAAAGAGGTGATACAGCCATCAGGTAAGCTCTTGTACCAATCGTATGCTACACCGACTAAACAGCCGACGAACACCCTGGTAAGAAGAACGTCATTTGGCTGAAGTTGAACAGTCATTACCTCAAAGTGGTTAATGAATTGACTTAGAGAAGTGCTGCCATCAAACAGTGAAATTGTGGAAATCTTGTACTTTGGAGGAAATGGGACTTCCTTCCAATCAACCGGATAGGGTTGTTTGATCCCCAATCTTTGTAAATTGTCCTTCTCTTTAAAAGCCTCAAATTGAGTGCACAAGGGTTTGACAGCTTCATTAGCATCCTCCAATGATGAAAAAGGAGCAGGCTGAGTGTTAGGAGGAGGAACAGCATGATAAGTGCTACCCCTAGCTCCTGACTGACTAGGTGTGGGTTGAATTTGTACAGGGGTATTTGAGGAGATACTACCCCCAGACCTGCATTGACAGGTACCGACGATGCTATAATCTTAGGATTTACAACAGGTACGATCGGTGGTACTGTATGTTGGGCCACAATGATAGAATGCATACTTGCGACCATTTCAGCCATGGTCTTCAGCTTGTCTTCCAGTGCAGCTATTCGTTGTTCTTGATTTGTTGAACTAGAAGCGTCTGGGTCTTCAGTGACAACATAAGCTGTCACTTCTCTAGGTACAGTAGAAGACACTGTCTGTTCAGAACTTTCGCTGTATGCATCATAATCAGAGAAGGAATCATCTCCTAAATAAGAAATAGGGAGATGACCAGAGGGATCTTGAAGAAGATTACCATGCCCCATTGTGTCTCGACTTCGGGATCGGGTGTGTCGAAATACTCCTTCAGAAGATTCTTGGAGTAAATCTAAGTACCGCTGGCTGGGCCTGCGAGGCTTGCCGTGTTTGGAGCACTTTCTACCCCAGTGTCTCGAGAAGCCATGTTGACAGAAGCATACAACACTTCGTCTTCATCTTCTGACATTGGTTCAGAAGTTGCAAAATTCAGACGATCGAAAATAGATCGTTTTATTGTCTGGCAACAGCACTTGATGACAACCTTGTGATTACAATGATGTTCAAGTGGTTGAACTGGAGGTGTTGAGATGTTGTTCCGTTTTGGCTTGAGGTACTCTCAGAGGTCAGGAATAATGACGGGACGAGAAGAAGTCTGAGGGATATGTTCTTTGACCACATTCGGAACATGGTTTCGGTTCTTCAGATGTTTTGTCCCGTGAGTATATAGAGAAGTACTCACTTCATTAGCATAGGTGTCAGGATTTTTTATCCTAGAAATTTGCCTCTGATGCAGGTTGATCTTCAGCATTGGCTGCTTGCGTTTCATAGAAGCTGGTCTATTGAGATAAGTCCGTAGATCAGCAAATTCACCCCCAGGGGTTTCTGTCTGAGAACCAGTAATTTTTCCTATTTTGAGTGGGATATCCGAAGAGTTGGGAGATCTTGGAGTTCCGCTACCGGAGTAGGCATAATACCTCTTTGATCAGTACATTTCCCTTTGGCAGGGAGAGAAGAGCTCTTGTTTGAGAGAGTTCTTGTACTGATTGGTGCCGAGGCACGTTCAGATGGATCTTCTACGGTAAAAATCGGAGAAGACTGAGAAAAGACCAAAGGACCTTTTTCTTTGTTTTGTGAAGAAGGGTTGGCTAAAAAGCATTTCCCTCTGTTGTCTTTCAAGTCGTGGAACGAGGATGTTCGAGAAAAGACCAACAGGCCTTTTCTTTTGTTCTGAGGAGGAGGAGGAACAGTCAACAGACTACCCCCAGTGGATTGCGCTGGAGCAACAGGGTGCTTGGGAAGAGGAGCAGAGTTTTTTCCCTTGTTGTGAGAAGAAGGGAGATTAGCCAAAGGACTATCCCTATTAGACTGCACTGGAACAGCTTGCGCAGAGGTTGAAGTGGCAATAGGCGCATTGGCTGATTGCGCTTGGGAAGCTTTGGCAGATGGCCTTTTGGCCACAGAAATTGTAGTTTGCGCAACAGGAGTCCTGGCTTCAGAATGTTTAAGTTGCACTCTGGTTACAGGAATGGTGGATTGCGCATGAGGAAAGGAGGTCGCCAACTGCGCCAGGAGGAGAGGAGTCTTGCACTTTGCCACAGTAGCATAGGAAGTGGGTTATGCTGTGGCAGAAAAAGCAGTGTGTTGCGCAAGGGCAGCAGTTTCTACTGGTTCCTTGGCAGCAGAGACAGCAGATTGCGCAGATAATTGTGTAGAGGACTGCGCAGAGGAATTTAGAGTCCACACTGAACGGACCTTGCTCTTGGCAGAGGTTGCAGTGCGACGAGTAGCCCCAGAGTTGATCATCGCCTCGTAGGCAGTCTGGTTGACCTTCATAACCAGCGTCTTCTGCGTCTTTCCGATAGACGCAACGTCACATTGAGTTGTCACTTCCTCATCGGAGGAGAAAGTCGTCTCCAGCAGAGTCGCCATTTTATTTGCAAAAACAAAGGCCTTTTATTTCACAAACTTTGTAAGAAGATTACAATTGAATTCTGGGAAAGTACAACTATAGGAATCCAATCTGAAGACGATCGTTTTATCCCTTGGACGATGTGAACTTTGAAGACGATAGCCTCTGAAGAATGCAGCAGCACTTGGACAAGAACTCCTGATCTCTGATGATAATAATGATCCGATCCCCTTAATGAAGGACTTGAAACTCTATTTATAGAGTTCTAGAAATAACTAATTTATAGTTATCCTGGATTGCGCATGATGAACTGCGCTAGCAACAGACTGCACAAACAACGAACTACGCTGGCAGTTACTCGATCGTGGGCCAACTGTATTAGACGCGTGGCATTATTTGATTGAAATGTGCATGGTCGTGTACAGGCGGTTGCCACGTGGCGAGCAATTGATGGCATGTAAGCCACATAATAAATGTCAGTTATCTTGATGGATTGCGCCACTTGAGAAGCGCTAGCATCAGACTGCGCTGAGACTCGGGCTTGGTCCAACTGCGTTGAAGTTGAGCTGTCATACTGCGCTGGCTGCACAGCTGTCCTGGAGCGCTGTGCTGCATAAGAAACGAAAGGACTCCTCGTTTATCGGGCTGTCAGCTATCAGAAGATCGGATATTTGTCAGGTAATGATGGCATTGCCACGTCAGCATAGCGCGCTTGGGTGGTAGCGCAGTTCAGCTTGCACGTTTGAATTGTAGCGCAATCTGCCTCCTGCGCAGTCCATTTGAAGAGTGTGCAATTTAATTTCCTCTGTTTATTTGATAAATACAACTTGATTTTTAGGACCTACAATGGTGAGATCCCTCTGGATGGGATACGACAAGATCGATTGCTGTCAGAACGGATGCATTCTTTACTACAATGATCACAAGGATGCAGAAGTGTGCAGATTCTGTGGTGCTGATTGCTACAAGCCAACTGCTACAGGCAAGTCTAGACGACCGACTGCTTCAATGCACTACTTGTCGTTGACGTCACGGTTGCAGAGGTTGTTCATGGTGAAAGAGACTGCCAAAAATATGAATTGGCACAAGCGACAACAGACCGAAGGAGTGTTGGATCACCCATCTGATGGAGAAGCGTGGAAGCACTTCGATCGAACATATCCTAATTTCGCTTCTGATACGCGTAATGTAAGGTTGGGGCTCTGCTCTGATGGTTTCACCCCATTTGGTCTTTCAGGCTCCCAATATTCATGCTGGCCGGTAATCCTCATTCCACACAACCTACCGCCTTGGATGTTGATAAAGACACCTTACATGTTCTTAACCATTATCATCCCCGGTCCGAACAACCTGAAGAAGAACATCGACGTGTACTTACAGTTGTTGATAGATGAGCTGAAGCAGCTATGGGAAACAGGGGCGTACACGTCTGATGCTTCAAAAAAATAGAATTTTCAGATACGGGCAGCACTAATGTGGACAATCAACGACTTTCTGGCTTATGGAATGTTATCTGGATGGAGCACTCATGGTCGGCTTTCATGTCCGTATTGCATGGACCACACTAAGGCTTTTCGTTTGAGACACGAAGGAAAGCCATGGTTCTTTGATTATCACCGGCAGTTCTTGTCGAAAGACCATCCGTACCGTAGGAACAGAACTGCATTCCGTGCCGGAGCTATGGAAAAGGGCGATCCACCGCCAATGTGGTTCGGAAAGGACACATGGGAGCAAGTAACAAAAATCTCAAGTGCTATTAAAGATCCTACAACGAGCAGCCATTGCAAGGGATTTGGCGAAGATCATAACTTGACTAAAAGGAGTATATTCTGGGATCTGCCATATTGGAGCACAAATCTGATTAGACATAACCTTGACGTCATGCATATCGAGAAGAACGTGTTTGATAACATAATTAATACTGTAATGGACGTCAAGGAAAAGACAAAAGACAATCAGAAGGCTAGATTGGACAGCCAAAATATGCAGACGCCCTATATTGCACATGATAGACAACGGAAAGAGAAAGCTTTTACGGCCTAAGGTAATCTACTCGCTGGACAAGGAGGACAAAGTGAGACTTTGTAGATGGATCCAAGACTTAAAATTTCCGGACGGATACGTCTCCAATCTAATAAGATGTGTCAACATAAAGGAGTGTAAACTGACCGAAATGACGAGCCACGATTGCCTCGTATTCATGGAGAGGTTAATTCCTGTTGCATTTCGAGAATTATTACCGTCGGTAGTCTGGGATCCATTAACAGAGCTTAGCATATTCTTCAGAGATCTTTGTTCTTGCAAGTTGCTCGTCGATCGTTTAGAGAATCAAGAGAAGGACATTGTGGTAACACTTTACAAACTTGAGAGAGTTTTTCCTTCTGTATTCTTCGACTCAATGGAGCATTTGTCGATTCATCTTATCCATGAGGCTCTTGTTGCTGGACCTGTCGGTTATCTTTGGATGTACCCGTTCGAGCGACAGTTGAACCACCTCAAGAGGAAGGTAAAAAATAAGGCACGGGTGAAGGGTTCTATTTGTGAAGCATATGTCCTTGAGGAGATTTCAAACTTCTGTTCCATGTATTTTCAACCTCATATTGCTACAAATAGAACAAGGGCTCCCAGAAATGACGACGGCTATGAAGTTGGTATTGAGGCAAAGCTGAAAGTATTTACTGCCTACGGAAAACCATCTGGTAAAATGAAAAAAAGATATCTAAATGACGACGAGGTTAGCGCTGCAATGTTATATCTATTGCTCAACTGCGACGAGGAAGAAGTGGGCAAGCTAGAGGGGTAAGTAAAATTATTTCGCGTGCTTCGTTGCTTATGAATATAAATAATATACCTATGCTTCATTACTTTTCAGCATGTTTAAGGATGAGGTAACGTCCAACAATCTGTACGCAACCGAGGAGGTAGTAGAACAGCAAATGAAACTTCATTTTCCTTTTTGGTTGAGAGCATATATACGAATATCTTCACAATTTACTTTTTCTGTACATTTATACTTGCACATAATAATTAAGTTAGCATCGTTTATATGGTATTTAGGTTGATCGTCCGGAGGCAATCCTTGAGAATGAGTATATTAAAACTCTAGCCAAGGGGCCAATTTATCAAGTGAAGACCTGGCCAAGTTACTGCGTAAATGGTTTCAGGTTCAAGTCAACAAATGCTCGAATAAGAGACGACTTCTTGGATTTGGATTCTACGAAGAATAGCTGTTTGTGTATAAAATCTTCAAACTACAAAGACGTCGACCCAGGCAATGACTTCTTTGGCGTCTTACGGGAGATTGTGGAACTGACATACAATTATGCTATAGAACCTTGTAAGATCGTCTTATTCAGATGTGACTGGTTCGATCCGATCCAAGGTCGAGGTTGGAGAGTTGTCAAACATGGTCTTGTTGCCATACATTATCGCCGTCGATATCAAGCTTATGAGCCGTTTGTTCTAGCAAGCCAGGCTCAGCTAGTTTACTTTACCTGCTATCCAAAACGAGGAGCCGGGAGATCAGATTGTTGGACAGTCTGTAAGACTAAAGCTCGGAATACCTTCGATGTCGACGAGATAGCTTATCAGGAAGACGAACTACCTCTTATTACAAATATTGTCGATGTGGACTCAACGGAAGTTCCTCATGACATGTTTTATCAATTGGAAGAGGTAGAAGTATCAGAAGAGGAAGAGGAAGTTGATAGAGGTGAAGAGGAAGAGGAAGAGGAATCGAAACAAGATAAATTTTCAGAAGGGGATTGAATATGTTTAATTTTCAGATGTAGTATGGTTTACTTTTGTTTTTTTCAGATGTAGTATGGTTTACTTTTATTTTAGCGACGTTAATAAGCGACGTTTTCAGATGTAGTATGGTTTACTTTTATTTTTTCAGATGTAGTATGGTTTACTTAGCGACGTTTTCAGATGTAGTATGGTATACTTTTGTTTTTTCAGATGTAGTATGGTATACTTCTGTATTTTTTCAGATATGGATCGACGTGGATCCTTTGGTTCCGGTGCTGGTGGGAGTCGACGAGCCCGACAGTCTCCATCTTCCACTCCTCCTACCGACTCCTCATCCCTCCGCACTCTAGTATACACTAGCGGTCTAGTCGTCGGTAGTATCTCCGTACCCGGCTCTAGCAGTTCGAGGCTAGGGCCTTCTTCTTCTACGCAGCCAGTACCGTCGAGTATTCCAAAGGTCGACCCCACTACTGAGTAGCAGGCCGAGGTCGAGGCCCACGTCGAGGGCGAGGGCGAGGCCGAGGGGCAGGCTGCGGGCAGGGGCAGGGGGCGAGACAGGGGCATGGTGCAGCTCCCATTTGAGACAGATCCTCCGTGTCGCCCGGAGGGGGATCTGATGTTGGAGATTTGGGCCTGTACTCGGACCAGGCGGTAAGTAAAATTATTGTATTTATTTTTTTTTAATTTATTATAAACTTGTTTAATAAATTTTCATTTTCATTTTACAGGTATCATCCCTCCTCCGTACACCGGTCGCTGGGTATATTCCTGCGACAGAACTACGGGGGGCCCTGGATCAACTAGAGGGATGTCCCGGCCGACAAGAAGGCCTTCTAGTTTGAGCACTTTTCGGTACGTAAAAGTTTATTTCCTTTTAACATTTAGTATGTTATGTTATAACTTACGTACTTCTATGATTTTTTTTAGCGGACTTACTTCTTTCCTCCCTACCGTGTCGTTGCTATCGAGGCTATTTTTTCCAGCATCGCCAGCAAGCTCATTAGGGACGCGATCCTCGACCAAAAGGATCACGACCGCCGGGGAGAGCTATTCAGGATTGGATCTCTGCCGTCGACTGGGCGGTAATGAAGAGAAGATTCGAGGAGGAAGCCTACAAGGAGAAGTCCGCGAAGTCTAAAAGAGCGCGACAGGCGGGGTCGCAGTGGTGTGGTGGATCACGGTCCATCTTGGATTTCTTCACCCATATGGTACGTATCTTGCCGTATACCCATAATTAATACTTTATAGTAATATATTTCTTTCAACTTAACTGACAAATCATGTAAAAATTTCGTAACAGGTAGAATCGGGAGAAGACCCGAATATGGTGACCTTGTTCCTCGCCACGCACACGAAGGGGGAGTGGTTCGTAGACGACAAGGCCCGGGACACCTACGTAAGTTTTACTTAATGCTAGTTCATTAATATTAATTTTTAGTTACGTAGAAAATTTATATAGATGTTATTTCTAGGCCGAGTTTTAGAAGTTTTACTTAATGCTAGTTCATCAATATTAATTTTTAGCGACCACGTGAGAATTCATATAGATGTTATTTCTATGCCGAGTTTTTGAGGCTTAGGGAGGCCGGGCCGACACGGTCAGAGGGAGCTGGTACTAGCACTTCCCAGCAGCCCCCGATCGCCGCAGCTCAGTTAGATGACGAGCTATGGATGAGGGCCGTTGGTGGCATGCATAGGGGTACGTACTATGGTACAGGCTCCTATGGTGCCTTCATTGCGTCACAGGCCTCTACGACCGCTACTAGTGTGCCCAGCCCCGTACAGACTGAGGAGTCGCTCCGCCACCAGCAGAGTATCGATGCGCAGATCACAACTCTGCATGACGAGATACTGCAGATGATGGGGGGGCGCATACAGATGATTCTGCGCTCATCTCATGCTTCGAGAGGCTTGAGGAGACTACTGAGGCGCTGCGACAGATGACCCACGCTACGCAGGAGGCTACGCAGCGTTTGGTCGAGCAGATGCAGTAGTTCCAGGAGATGGCTACGGAGTGACCGTCTGCTGGTACGCCGGGAGCATCGTCTACATCCGACGGTGCACGGGAGGACATGCTCGTCCACCTATTGTCACCGGAGGAGTATCAGACGATCCTGTCGTTGCGACGACAGTCATTTGGTGGCGCTCCTCCTCCAGCTCCGGCTCCATCACCTGGTCCAGCTCCAGCATCGGGTCCAGCTCCAGGCGATCAGTAGTTTCTTTTTTGTATTTTTGGACTGTACTATATTTTTTACTTTGTATGTATTTGGGGATATTTACTTTGTTCGTTGAGGATATTGATTTGTACGTATTTGCGGATATTGACTTTGTTCGTTGAGGATATTATATATTGACTTTGTTCGTTGCGGATAGTATTTTTTTCTTTATATTTTTTGTATATTCTGGAATGTATTGTGCGTGCCGGTGTTGAGTGTTCCACCGAGGGGGTCGGCGAACCCAGGGATTAGATTTTGTATTTTGTATTCTGTATTTTGGCTCAGGCTCCAGCTCCATTTGTATTCTGGAATCTGTTTTTTTATAATTTTTTTAACTTAGCGACGATTTTAGCGACGTTACGCTTCGTCGCTAAATATTAGCGACGTTAATAAATGTCGCTAAAAGCGTCGCTAAATGTCGATGTGGCAACACGTGGCACCAAATCTGATGTCAGCACGTCGTCGCCAAAACTTCACAAAAGTGTCGCTAAACGGCGACCAGACAATAACGTCGCCATTTGCGACGCTAATTAGCGTCAACGTTAAAGCGTCGCAAATAACGTCGCTAATTAGCGACGTTTATAACGTCGCTAATTAGCGACGTTTATAACGTCGCTAATTAACATCGCCATAGCGACGTTTTGCGACGTTTTCTCGTTTAGCGACACATTTTTTTTCCGTCGTTTCTAAAACTTCGCCCAAAACGTCGCTAATTTCACTTAGCGACTTTTTCACCGAGTTTAGTAACGTTTTGGAACGTCGCTAATCTGACAAATTTTTGTATTGAAATAACTTTAACATAGGAAAAGCTTGAATCGCTTTTCTGAAAACTCCAACTAGCTTTGTGCACTCGCGTCATTCCTGACACCCATTGAGTAAAGGATCAACATATTGGAGAATGTACTGGTGAGCGAAACTAAGCACTCACCTAAAGCAATATTGCTTATTAAGTAAAGCATACAATTATTGTGATCTTGCTATTTAGAAGTAGCTAGGATTGGTTGACAATTCATAATCAATAAAGTAAAGTGAAAGCGGAAAATACTCATAGAAAGCCAAATGTTAGAAAGACACACAAGGCTAAATCTTTATAAAATTGTGCCTTTTATTACAAAACTCATACAACTTGTCATTATTGTAGAATGCATGGTCATATATATGTTCAATGTCAAAATAGGAAGCATGCTAATGTTAGACTCTACAAATGGGTTCCTAAGATTAACAATGAAGGACCCACAACGATATCGGTACCAAAGGTGACATCTTCAACTTGTGTTGTAGGTGTGTTATTCCTCGCATGCTAGAAGTAAATGGATTCTCGATTATTGTTGCTCTTGCCACATGACCACGCATGCTACATTATTTACAGCATTGTTGATGAAGAAAGAGCATTGTTGATGAAGAAAGAATGATACGTCTCCTTCGACAACAATTTGAGAGGATATATTATTGGTAATGATAATATTGGTTCTTCACCATTGCCTATTATCAAAATGTTTGCTAAGTTAACGGTCTAAAGCATAATCCTCATAGTATTAGCCATTTAGCGGATAATGGTTGACTTTATGGAATATTGTTGTTATATTAACGATAATTTAGTGTCTAAGAGGAAATAGGATAAGAAAATATTTATGCTTATTATTTATAGAATATACTAACCATGTTGACAAGTGTTTAGTTACAAATAATAATGAAAGTTGGCTATGAAACAATGGGCCATGCTAGTATGGACATCATCATAAGACTTGTCTCAAAGTGTCACGTCTCAACCCCTAAATGTAGGAAGACAGAGACGAACGAGGACAGCTATACCGTACAAGAAATACTAGAACGTGTATATATATATTATACTTGAAAGTAAAGAGGCATCCCAAAATACATATCATATAGGATCATGAAGCTAGTAAGGTAAAATGTTACACTAGCATAGTACAACTACATTAATGATCATACTATCAGCCTAGGTCTAATATATACAACCATGCTAACTGAAATTAGGGGAACATGCTCCCAAAATACAAGAACAATACTATTCCTGGTCTAAATGCTACAAAATGAATATGAACATCGAGTGGTAAGAAAGAAAGAAAAAACCCACTCGTGCACCGGAGCCGCCAATTTAAGGGTGCAGACAATCCAACAGAAGGTACGATAGATCCTCTGGCCAAACAACCAGTGGGGTCAAAACCCTAATCAACAAGTACCACTAGGAAGCTCGAGATAAAAAAACAAAACCAATAACAATCAACAACACACAACGGTAATTATAACAACATAGAAATAAGTAAATACAGTCGAGACTTGTGCGATACCAATGCACATATCTCTAGAAAATAGAGAAAACTAAAATAAAATGATGGAATAGAAATCTTGCTATAAAGCAATATGGGACGACGAGCGACGTAAGAGTGTAGGAACCACTTTGGAGCAGGACCAAAACCCGTAAACAAAACAAGAATCGAAGATGCAGAGCATCTTTCGAACAGAACTTAGTTTCTAGCAATGTACCGGCATGCAAAACTAAACACGAGCCGAGAAGATAATGCACAATCGTAATACATGATCAAACATCAATTACGTACAGCTTGATACTCATTTATCATTAAACTTAATTACAATATGCATGTCGAGAAAGTTTGCTACCACCCGCACTGCAGATGCCCGGATCGCCAAGGATACTTGTACACGCTTGTGACTTATAACATAACATAAGCAGAAAGCAAATGGAATATAACATATAAGACATATAAGAGAAAATGTTGCAGCACACACACTTGGTAGGTCATGGAGCCCATGCCAACCAGGATTGTCCATGCCTTATGGGACCCTTAGTAATCGAGGTTGCCAGTAGCGTAAACATCATACCCTCCCAATGTACTATATAAATTTAACTAGTAAATTATCCTAACATGTTTTATTTTGATTCTCAAGTCGTGGATAATAGAGAATTGGCCTAGAATGATGCGCGCTAGGTATGGAGTAGTCATGAGCTAGCACTGACAAATATTCTCGTATCGCGCGACTCGTGATACATTGGACAATACTCGCACTCAATTGGCCATTGTCGAAATACAATTAATTAAGCATACAATAAGTCCAGTTTAATCCACTGGTGGCGTTGACGAACTTGAACTCGTGTCCCAATATAAACGCAAATCAGATATGGGAAATACAATTCCCAAATCCCCGAAAATCAATACATATTATATTAAGAACAGTTATATAGGGCATGGTCAAAGTATGGCAAAACTGGCACTCGAACGAGAAAAACCCCAAGGAAATATGACATTTTTGATTTGTAATAAGCAAAATAGTATACTCACAGTATATTGTTCTTCATTGTCAACAGTGCATAATAGATTGATATGGGCTCTTTATAATTTTTGTTCACATTTCTTCCAAACCAAACAAAATCAATCGATAAATACCATGAAACATTTATACAACATAAAACATGGGCATGTAAGAAAGTACGATCGAAATCGGTACGCGATTCGAAGGATAAATCATACACAACACTGGTTGTCAGTATTGTAGCAATATACTGTTAGAGCATCTCCAACCCTATTGTCTTGTTAAGTGTTGTGAGTCTTATGTGGCTCCTATGTGGCATGAGCCACAAGACAATGTCTTGTTTATGTGGCAAAACTATATCTCAAAAGACAATGAGATAGAAAAACTCTCTCCAATGCAAAAGTATTGAGGAAACAATAAAAAGTATTTTTTCCAACTTCCAAGGCAACTCCTCCACTTCTTCAACTTTTTTATAAATATTTCTATTCATAATTGATGATGTGGAGACAAAGTCATTGTGAAGTGCATCGTCTAGATCTAGACAACCAACTTCACATTCTCCTTGCCATGTCATTGTCAAGTCAACTTCATGTTTTATTCTACATTTGCATTGGAGAAGAATTTTGGAATGAAAGTTTGTTATTCCTATGTGGCAACCATTTTTTATAAACTCACAATGGGGTTGGAGATGCTCTTAGTATAATGTTCGTGGTCGTGAAGATGCGGACTCCACATTAAATTAAATGTGACTCCGATAATATTTTACCACCACCGTTAGAAGCCTGGTTAGATTTTGTATTTTGTACTCCTTTGTTTCCATTATATGAGTCATGTTCCTTTGTGACCCTACTAATACATTCTAAAAAAAGTAACCAAAAAAAAAAAATTTAAGTGAGGCCCCATTTGCTAATGAATTAAAGAGCTTTGTTTGAAGTTTGTAATAACAAGGGGTTGACAACAAGTGTTTGGCGAAGCCTCCAATGAAGGAAACGTTACCATTCAAAAGCCAGTTTTGTACTTTGTCAATGTACAAGCATTTGTCAGTTGTGAAGTGACAATGCTTAGTAGTCCAAACAGCTGGTGGCTGACTGAAGTGCTTAGCTCATTCATTCCATGAGGTTCTGATCCTTTTTTTTTTTTTTGAGCTTAAATGGCTGGAAGCATGCATGCTGTGACAGAGATGCCATGCCACGGCCCCAACCTGCAGGATGATGGAACAAGAGACACGTGGCGATGAAAACTAGTAGCTAGAAGCTTGGTTCTTGTTGAAATCTAAGCTATAGCCAGACTAGTAGCTTGGTTCTTGTTGAAATCTAAGCTATAGCTAGCCAGACCATTCATCCGGTGCAGAGATTTCTTCAAGGTTGCTATAAAGAAAAGGAAAATCCAGTGAGCGTCCATCTGTGAGTGACGGACTTGGGAAAGAGCTGATGACACGGAAAAAAGAACTTTTTTTGTTTGGATTTGAATACGTACGTTGATGTCATAGCATCAATATTCTAGAATGCCGAATGCTTCAGAAGCTTGATTAATAATTATGAAGGCTCTTCAACTTCAGAATGTAGCTTCACTATTAGAAGGATAGTTCAATTGGTTACCAAAACTCTTTTTTGTCCACGGGAGGGGTGACCGCGGCTGTGCCCACGCCGACGTGTCCCCCTCCTATTTGCTCCCATGCACCCTTCATGACCCACCTCCGAAATTCTGGAGCCCCTCCAATGGAGGAACGGGACGTGGGCCAGGACCACGGTATATGTAGCACTTGGTTAAGTTAATAATCTATTCTCATTTAGTAGTAGAAGAACACTAGAGGCTCTTGTTCCGTATCTTTGGCAAGCACATCAAGAAAACTTTAACAAACTAAATGTCTATTAAATAGACAACCCATTGGTAAAAAAAATGGAGAGGAGGGGACGTGGTTTCGATGTCAAACTGGTCCAATAATTCAAATAGTCATTAACGACTCGTCTTATCTTAAAAAAAACATTAGAAAGAAACACCCAGATGATAAAAATAATAATAATAACGAATGAAAGACAGAAATCGATCAGAAGACCATGAAAGTTCATTGAAGGATCATAAACGACAACTATTTCCATTAGATCTTCAAGATAAGCTAGAAGAAAAATGTCATGAAATGAAATTAACTAGTACCTCTTCTAACTGACATGATGAATTATTGTTCAGTTTGAATATGAAAAGTTCATTGCAGAAACTAGTTCTGGAATGAAGAAGATGGACCAGGTATATAGTTAGGTAAAGATTGCTCGGGTATGTGAGCACGGTGGAAAGCACCATTAAAACCAGTTAATTAATTGGCCTCTTGAATTAGGATGATGACCAAGTTATCATTAGTTGTAGAATTGGTCAGGCTTCTTGAAGGGTATCCTGTGTTGGTGTTGGTAGAATTTTCAACCTATGTGAAAAATATTCTAGAGTTGGATTGGGTATTCTTATATATAATAGAAATACATCAATGGTTTGGATTGATTATTCCTACATATAATAGAAATACATCAATGGTTCAGATTAATTGTATGTTTGAGGCTATATATATTATGTATTTTCTAACCTTAAAATATATCTCTTATAAAAATTGCAAAAGGAGGCGAGAGTGCTTAACAACTATTGGTTAGAGAAAGAGAGGATTGACGACAACATCAAAGAGGAGAACGTTTTGGGTAATATTTATCGTCATCTTCGTTCTTCGTGTGCTTGTAATCTTGTTTTCTTCTTCAAGGAGTTGTGGTAATCCATTTGGATCAGTGAGGAGTTTGTAAGGAGTTAGTGTATTTCTTATTCCATTAGTGGAGGCTTTTCAGGGTTGAACTCCGATCGTCCCGTAATTTTTTCACAAGGATTTTCTGCGTCAAAAATTGCTTGTGTCTGTGTTTGGCTTTCTGTGTGATTTTGACGATTTGGTTTTGTTTGCTTTTTCTTCGGTTCACTCGCAGTCTCTTTGATTTGGGAGAACGGTTTTTGCGTTTCATTTCCAACATCTTGAACTGTGAGCATGATCGAGAATGATATTGGCACATATTATTTGGCTTCCTGAATGAGAATGATGACCAAGGATGTCTTTAGCCCGGTGCGATAAACCTCCATGTTCCGTTGGCTTTTGGAAGAAGGTAGTATTTTTAGAAATCTACTTTCCATCCTTTTCCTATAGAAAGGAATTCAACATTCTAATACCATGTTTGATTTTAAGGGTGTTATTAAATCCACCCATTTTTATTTTGTTTTTCATCCTTCTTATTAGGAGCTTTGACAAGTTTTACATATTTTTAAAAAAAAATTAAACCATCGTTTATCCCCACAAATAAATTTAAAAAATAAACAAATAAACCTACAAGTAAAAAAAAATGGTTTTTTATCTTTTGATTAAATATCTAATTGATTTTCTCCTTTTTTTTTTCCAGAGAACTAGACGATTTCTATATATTATATTTCTTACACAAACTGAAAAAATCTAAGCATTCTCTTCATTAAATTTCATTAGTGAAATTTTAAACTAAAGAGTAACATGTCGAATCAATCTATCCATAGCTATCATGATAGTCTCGAAGAAGTTGGCCAATGGTTGTTAGAAAATTTGGAAGTTGAAAAATATAGAATTATCATGGACGAAGGTAACGAAGATAACAAAACTTAAGTTAATATGTTAATAAAAATATTAATTGATTTAATAAATTAAGGAATATATATATGGGTAAAGAGCAAGATGGTAAACTTAAAAAAAATTACACTGTAAACTTAATAAAGTCAATAACAGGAGTAAAGTAAGTAAAATTAGGGGCGCATTTAATAACACCCGATTTTTAAAGATGATAGCTATTATGACTTATCCAAGTTGTCAAGGCGTTCAGCCATAGAACATTAACGTCGTGGGACATCAAGAAAGGACCGCATAAGGCGATCTACCAACAAGCATCCCTTTATTATCTATAATATAAAGTACAGTAGGTTTTTGGTCCGACCCATGTACTTTGGTTCAATGATGATGAAAGGACTAAATTGTTCCTCTTGTTAGGAAAGAAACGCGGAAACCTTTCCCCAAACCGGAGAGTACCTGCGAGAGGACCGAGCAATACAACGCACGAACCCAAAAATAGTCACACAAAAACAATCACGCAGACACAGAGAATTTTTGACGTGGAAACCCTTGCGGGAAAAAACCACGGGACGATCGGAGTCCAACCCTGAGAAGCCTCCACTAATGGAATAGAAGAATTACACCCTCTACAAACTCCTCCCGATCCAAATCGGATCCCCACAACACTCAGAGATAAGAACAATGATTACAAGGCTACGAAGAGCGAGAACGACGAGTAGAGATTACCCGAAACACGATCTCCTTCGAAAACGACCTTCAATCCTCCGTCTTCTTCTCCGAAGTTGTAATGGCACTCTTGCCTCCTTCCTCTCTCCAAAAGTTGTGTTACGTTGCGATATGTTGCACATCTGAATTAGGGTTGAGAAATCTCAATATAACTCCCTAATCCCGCAACCAACCTGGACCGTTGGATTAGATCCAATGATAAAAACTCATCCAGAATCCCGCTTCAGCCCCCGACGACACAGAGTTCGGCCAGAACTCTGTGTGGGGCAACCAGCACCTACTGGCCAAACCCTGGAACGGCCAGACCGAGTTCGGCCAGAACTCGGCCTGGGACCGAGTTCGGCCCGAACTCGGATCCCCTGCTTCCAGCAGCTCCAGCAGCAGCAGCAGCAACTCCGTCGCCTACTTCCCGAGCTTCTCCGACATCGGACGGCGCTCGTCGCACTCCGGGGCCTTCTCCACATAGGTTGGGAACCCCACCCACTCCAACAAATCTCCCCCTTCACAACTATGGGGAGGATGTCGTCATCCCGACGACCTGCCTGCAGTACTCAAACTTCCCCCTTGGTAGAATCTTCGTGAACATATCAGCTCCGTTGTCGTCTGTATGCACCTTCTCAAGCTCCGCGTCCTTCTTCTCAACCACATCGCGTATCCAATGATACCGAGTCTCGATGTGCTTGGACCGGCTATGAAACGTCTGATTCTTCACCAGGTGAATAGCACTCTGACTGTCGCAAAGCAAAGTATACTGCTCTTGCTTCAGTCCCATTTCCTGCAACAGCTTCTTCATCCACAACAGCTCCTTGCAAGCCTCCGTCGCAGCAATGTATTCCGCCTCCGTCGTCGACAAGGCAACACACTTCTGCAACCGCGACTGCCACGACACTGCTCCTCCCGCAAACATCATCACGTAGCCCGAAGTCGATCGCCTCGTGTCTACATCTCCAGTCATATCAGCGTCGGTATACCCAACCAGCTTCGGCTCGTCACCACCAAAGGAAAGTCTCCAACCAGCAGTGTCCTGAAGATATCGTAGAATCCACTTGACCGCACTCCAATGTACCCTTCCAGGATTTGAAAGATACCTGCTAACCGTACCAACTGCATAAGCAATATCTGGCCTCGTACACACCATAGCATACATAAGGCTTCCCACAGCTGAAGCATATGGAACCCGCTCCATATCTTCCTTTTCGTCCTCGGTAGATGGACAATGTTCCTCAGTGAGCTTAAAGTGAGCCGCGAGGGGGGAACTCACTTTCTTTGACCCGTCCATCCTGAAACGCTGAAGTACTCGGTGAATGTACTTCTTTTGGGACAAGTGTAGCAGCTTGGACTCTCTCTCTCGGCTGATCTCCATCCCAAGAATAGTCTTCGCTGCGCCCAAATCCTTCATAGAGAAGGCCGCGCCCAGTTGGCGCTTCAACTCCGCTATCCTAGTGGCATTTCGACCCACTAATAGCATATCATCTACATAGAGCAATAAAATGATGAAATCATCATCGGCAAAATACCTCACAAATGCACAATGATCCGACGTCGTCCGTGCATAACCATGCTCCCCCATAAACGACTCGAACTTCCTGTACCACTGCCTCGGAGCCTGCTTCAGACCATACAAGCTCTTCCTCAACCGGCAGACCAAATGTGACTTGCCCTTCTCACAGAATCCCTCTGGCTGCTCCATGTACAACTCCTCCTCAAGATCACCGTGGAGGAATGCCGTCTTCACGTCCATCTGCTCGACCTCCAAGTCGAAACTGGCTGCTAATGCTAGCACCACCCGAATAGACGAATGCTTGACGACAGGCGAAAAGATCTCATCATAATCCACGCCTTTCCGCTGACCGTAGCCTTTGACTACCAGCCTCGCTTTGTATCGAAGGCGAGTAGCATCATCCGTCTGCTTCACTCTGAACACTCATCGATTCTTCAAAGCCTTCTTGCCCTTTGGCAACCGCACCAGATCATAAGTGGAATTGGTGTGCAAGGAACTCATCTTCTCCTGCATAGCCACCATCCACTCCTGCCTGTGTTCATCTTCCATAGCCTCTGCAAAACTTTCGGGCTCCCCCCGTCAGTCAATAGCACATACTCATCCGGTGAGTATCTCGTAGATGGTCGACGATCCCTGTCACTCCTTCTCAGTGGAGCCACTGGTGCTGGCTGTATACCGACAGCCTCCGCCCCTTCAGGAACTACCTCTCCGGCATGCTCATCCTCCTGAGGGACACCCTGACCACCATCAGCAGGCTGATGATCAAGGTTGGGAGCAACTCCATGTACCGGCTCCCCCATAACTGGATCCTCTGCGATGTCCTCTGGAAACTGCTCGAAGCGAAATGACTCTAACTCAGGCAATTCCTCAGCCTCAGAAGGCGTCTCGAAATCCGGAGTGTTGGTCATGGTCTGATCCTCGACGAACACCACGTCCCTGCTTCTGTAGAGCTTTCCTTCCACTGGGTCGTAGAGTCTATAGCCAAACTCATCCCGACCATAGCCGACAAAGACGCATCGCCTCGTCTTCGGCTCAAGTTTGGTCCTCTCGTCCTTCGGTACATGCACGAAGGCTTTATAACCAAACGCCCGCAGGTGACTGTATGACGGCTCTTTGCCGTACCATACTTTGTCAGGCACATCACCCTGCAAAGGAGCACTAGGAGACAAATTAATAATATAAGCAGCTGTGAGAAGAGCCTCACCCCAATAACTGTCCGGCAAGTTTGCTTCTGACAGCAAACACCGCACCCTCTCCATCAGTGTCCTGTTCATGCGCTCCGCTACACCATTGAGCTGAGGTGTCTTTGGCGGAGTCTTCTGGTGTCGTATCCCTTGCTCTCTGCAATACGCATCAAAGGGACCGATGTATTCGCCGCCATTGTCGGACCGAACACACAACAACTTCTTGCCCGTCTCCCTTTCAACAGAGGCCTGAAACTCCTTGAAAGTAGGCAGCACCTGATCCTTGGTCTTTAAGGCATAGACCCAAACCTTCCTGGAACAGTCATCAATAAAAGTCACAAAGTAAGAAGCACCACCAAGAGATTTTACCTTCATAGGACTGCAGACATCCGAGTGAATCAACTCGAGCAACGCCGGCTTCCTCGAACTTGGGTGACTTTGGAAAGACACCCTATTTTGCTTCCCAGCTAAACAGTGCGTGCATTTCTCCAACTTTGTAGACTTGAGCCCCAGAATCACTTTCCTGTTCACCAAGTAGCTCATCCCCTTCTCGCTGATATGGCCGAGCCGCCTGTGCCACAACTCGGTAGACGCATCACTGACTGCGTTCACCTCCTGTGCCCCCTCTGCGCTCCCCTCCATATAGTAGAGACCGGACTTCTTGCTTCCTCTGGCAATCACCATCGAACCTCTGGAAAGCTTCCACTGACTGTTCCCGAAGAGACTGAAGAATCCCTCGTCATCCAACCTTCCAACCGACACCAGGTTGAAACGGAAATCAGGGACATGACGAACATCCTTGAGAACAAGAACCGCACCCGTCTTCGTTCTCAAATACACATCTCCAACGGCAACCACCTTCGACACATCTCCATTGCCCATCTTCAACACGCCACAGTCACCTGTCGTGTAAGTGACAAACAGTGCCCTATTGTGAGATACATGTGCTGAGGCCCCTGAGTCCACCAGCCAAGAATTGTCATCGCAGGCGAGGTTAGTAATGACCTCATCACCTACGACGATCACATCGCCTCCATGCACCGAGGCCGCCGCTGTAGTGTTCTCTTCTTGCTTCCCCTTGTCGCCCTTCTTCTCTCTCTTTCAAGCGAAACAATTCCGCTTGATATGGCCCTTCTTACCGCAATGGTAACACTCTGAGTCCTCGTAACGACCCTTGGACTTCCCCCTGCTCTTGTCTCTGCCACCACCTGGACCCCTGCTTTTGCCCCTTCCGCGGCTCTCTGAAACAAGTGCCTCTGAGTGGTAGAATGTGGATGAAGTGCCCTGAGAACGTCTCCGCATCTCTTCATTCAACACCCCGCTCTTGGCAAACTCCAGACTGACCACGCCCTCTGGAGCAGAAGCGATCATAGATACTCGTACGGTCTCCCACGAGTCTGGCAAAGTACACAGCAGCCACAGTCCCTGAACTTCGTCGTCGAACTTGACTCCTATAGAAGATAGCTGGTCAACCACGCCCTGGAAATCACTCAAATGATCCGTAATAGACGCCCCATCTTTGTACCGCAGACCCATCATCGTCCGGATCAGGAACAACTTGTTTACCCCGGTCTTCTTTGCGTACAAAGATTCCAGCTTATCCCATAACGTCTTTACGTGCTCAATATTGGCAACGTGGTTGTACACGTTCTCGTCAACGAACTACCTGATGTACCCACACACCTGTATGTGCTCGAATGTCCAGTCCTCCTCGGATTTATCACTGGGCCTCTCGGATACAAACACGGGTAGATGCAGCTTCTTGACAAATAGCAAATCTTTCATCTTGCTCCGCCAATAATGATAGTTTGTGCCATTAAGGTTCACCATGCGCACCGACTTCGCGTCCATCTCTCCTCTCTGGTTCCTCTGTCAACTCCTGACACCCTTTGAACCCAAAGCTCTGATACCACTCTGTTGGGAAAGAAACACGGAAACCTTTTCCCAAACTGGAGAGTACCTGCGAGAGGACCGAGCAATACAACGTACGAACCCAAAAATAGCCACACAAAAACAATCACGCAGACACAGAGAATTTTTGACGTGGAAACCCTTGCGGGAAAAAACCACGGGACGATCGGAGTCCAACCCTGAGAAGCCTCCACTAATGGAATAGAAGAATTACACCCTCTACAAACTCCTCCCGATCAAAGATCGGATCCCCACAACACTCAGAGATAAGAACAATGATTACAAGGCTACGAAGAGCGAGAACGACGAGTAGAGATTACCCGAACACGATCTCCTTCGAACAGCGACCTTCAATCCTCCGTCTTCTTCTCCGAAGTTGTAATGGCACTCTTGCCTCCTTCCTTTCTCCAAAAGTTGTGTTATGTTGCGATATGTTGCACATCTGAATTAGGGTTGAGAAATCTCAATATAACTCCCTAATCCCGCAACCAACCTGGACCGTTGGATTAGATCCAATGATGAAAACTCATCCAGAATCCCGCTTCAGCCCCCGACGACACAGAGTTCGGCCAGAACTCTGTATGGGGCAACCAGCACCTACTGGCCAAACCCTGGAACGGCCAGACCGAGTTCGGCCAGAACTCGGCCTGGGACCGAGTTCGGCCCGAACTCGGATCCCCTGCTTCCAGCAGCTCCAGCAGCAGCAGCAGCAACTCCGTCGCCTACTTCCCGAGCTTCTCCGACATCGGACGGCGCTCGTCGCACTCCGGGGCCTTCTCCACATAGGTTGGGAACCCCACCCACTCCAACACCTCTCTCTATAAGAGAGGAGGAGGTCCCATGTTGGGTGCGGAGCAACCGGTTGTTCCAACGGCACCCCCGCCTCCAGCTCCTCTTGCACCGCCCTTCCCTCCGCCGCCTCCGTTCCATCCTCGCCCACGCTGTCGTCGCCGGCCTCTTCCGCAACCCCTTCGTCGCAAGCAGCCTCCTCCACCGTACCGCCGACGCCGACCCTTACTTCGCCGCCTCCCTCTTCTCCGCCATGACCAACCCCAACCCCTTCTCCTTAAACACCGCCATCGCCATCTTTGCCGACCCACTCTCCATCTACTCCCAAATGCTCCGCCGCCGCATCCCTCTCGACTCCCACATCTTCTCTTCCTTGCTCAACACCGCCGCCTCCGCCGTCGCCCTTCCGACACCCACACCTTCTCATCCTTGCTCAACACCACCGCCGCCGCCGTCGCCACCAGGTCGCTCCACGAACACGCCCTCCTCCTCGGATTTTGGTCTGACCCCTTCGTGCAGACCATCCTGCTCACCGTCTACTCCTGACGCGGCTTTACCGACCACGCCCTGCGGGTGTTCGACGGAATGCCGCACATGAACGTCGTCTCCTGGACCGCCGCCGTCTCGGGCCTCCCCGCCCACGAACGTCCCACGCTGGCCCTACTGTAAGCCCCTAGTTTTTAAATATTATTTTTAAAAATTTTAAATAGTGCTTATAGCTTTAAAATAAGTTATTATAATTATTTAAAATTTTTTAGAATTTTTAATAATTTTTTAAATGAATTTTATAGCTTAAAATATCAATATGCAATTTGTTGAATTGTTTAATTATCAATATACAATTTGTTGAATTGTTTAAATATCAATATGCAATTTGTTGAATTGTCTTAATAACAGTTTACAATTTAATGATTTGTTTTGATTGCGGTTTGCAAATTATATTTGCAAACCGATAGGAGTAGGGTTATTTGCAAAGCCCCAAACTTTGGGGGCCTTGCTGCAAACCTACCATCACCCCCCCCCCCACGATCTTTCTCTCTCCTCCACGACCGACGACCGGGCTGACCACCGCCCCGACGACCCGGCCGACCTAACCCCCTTTTCGACCACCATACCCTCCCTATAAATACCCCCCGACCCAAAATCCTAACCCTAATCTATTTTCCGACCACCTCAGCCTAGCCTAACCGTCGCCCTCACTTCTCCTTCTCCGGCCACTCGCCGAAACCCTAGATTTAGTCTAGCCACGCCCACCGTCCACTTCCCGACGAGCGATCACCCCCATCCAGTTCGCCTCAACCAGACGAACTCCCCTCCATTTTTCCCCGACCGCCCCGACGACTCCTCCGCCCTACAGCAGCCCCGCAATTCGACTCGAATTCGGACACATACGTGTCACCTCACTTTTTCTTCTCCAATTCGACTCGTTTTCACCTATGTGACTCGCCGAGTCTCGACGAGTCTCGTGGTAAGTCTGGACATGGCTAGTTCGAGTCGTGCGTGTCGTGCACGACCCGGACACAGGACTCGACCGTTCTTCGTGTCTTTAACTGTCAGGACACGAAGAATACGTTATTGGGTTTAGTTTGGGCTATCGGATTTCAAACCCATTAACCTAAAACCTATAATAAAATTAATTAAAACCCAACCCCTATCACATAACTCGAGTTGACCCCCTGGCCAGCCCGAGCATGATTAAACCCCCTGCCCCCCCCGGTCGAGTTCGAGCCTCGCCTTTGTTTCTTTTTTTTTGTTTTGTTTTTTTATTTATTTATTTGTTTATATATATATATATATATATATATATATATATATATGTATGTATATATGTATTTATAAATATTATATATATATATATATATATATATATATATATATATATATATATATGTATGTATTTATATATATATATAAATACATATATATAAATACATACATATATATATAAATACATATATGTATTTATATATATATATATATATATATATATATATATATATATATATACAAATATATATATATATATATATATATATATATATATATATATATATGTATATGTATTTATGTATGTATGTATATTATATATATACTGTTATATATATAATATACTGTATTTATATATATATATATATATATATATATATATATATATATATATATATATATATATATATATATATATATATTTAGTATTTTATATATATGTATATATATATATATATATATATATATATATATATATATATATATATATATATATATATATATATATATATATGTATATATTATATAAATATCTATATATTTATGTATATATATAATTGTATTTGTTGTATAAATATGTATATATTTTCAAATACAATTTTGGTGCAAAATATTATTATGTATAATTTCACAAGTTATTATATAATTTTGTGACTTGTATATTTTGCCACTTTAAAAATATATTTATATACATATTTAAATTCCTGTATTTTATAAATCGTGGCCAATTGATGTCCAAACCTAGCATGGGTGTTGGGCCCAATTGTGTCTAATACATTCAGAGTCTGTACAAGTAATATTGGACTTGATTCATGGCTTTGGGTCCCGTATCTGGACTTCGGTTCAATTTCGAATACGTGGACAAAATAGTAAATAATTAATTAATTATTTTTCAGAAATTGTTACTTACTGTTTTTGAATTTTATAATATATTTAAGTTGCTATAAAAATCTGGAAAAAATTGTATTTAAATACTATGTTAATTTAGATAACTTATTATAATTTTTTAGCATTTAATAAGTAATTTTGGCATTTTATAAAAATAGGAAAATAGAACTTATTTTTAGGATACATATGTTTGCTGATTTTTAATAAATATCTATGAGGGTTTATAAATTCCAGAAAAAATTAGTATAAATTTCTATAATTAACAAGGATCATTTTGTACTTTATTTTATATAAAATTTAGTTTTTTGTCTATCTCAAAAATTGTTGGAACACAGTGTACAGTTTGATTTATTTATTGAATAATTACGACTTGCAATGTTTTGTGTTGTTTTAAGTTATTATAGTATTGGACCTCACCCCACACTAGTGTAAAGGCCCTAGAAAGTTAGTTTGGGTATTGTGTCACCCCACACTGGTCTCATATGCTAAAGTCATCATTTGGCTAGGTGTCCAGTCGGAAAGTCGTGTCGCACAACTAGTGTCTTAGTGTTTAACTTAGTCTGAAAACTAAGTTTATGTATTATTTATACAGTGACGAGTCACCAGGCATCTATAGTATTTTTATCGCTATCTTGCTTTGCCAAAGGCAAGTACTTCTACAAACTTTACATACTGTTATAAACGATAAACTGTAATTTCCAACCATGTTAAATGCTGATCCTTGGGGTAGCAAGTTAAATCTTCACATGTTATATTACTTTCATGTCCCTACCATGCTTAGGACAGTTTTTACATCTCTCACATGTTTAACAACGGGTTAAGGGGAAATTGTTAGTAGAGTACGTGATCATGCCCCCCTTCTCCGTATGTATTTACCGCGTACGGTAACATTCTATATGTAACTTTATCGTATGTTCTGATCCCGTGTTTGTGTATGGATATACACCGATGCCGTTAGTGCACGTATATGCATTACAGAAAACTTGATATGTACCGCTGTACATCCTATTTACCTATTGACCGATCACGTACATGCTACGGTTTTAAACTTTTAAACAAATATATGTTGCCATTTCTAAAAGAACCAATTAAACCATGATATGCCATGATTCCAGTTTATTACACTTTGTTCATGTTTCATGTATTTAGTTTGTTAGAATCAGTACTTGCTCCCGTCCTGACAGGATAACGTTGTAGGTATTCTTACTGAGGAAGAGTTGCTTTGCGATTCCTATTATAGAGTTGCTGCCGAGGACCAGGCTTTATCTTACGAGGATGTACCTGCGGGGAAACTCGTCTAGTTTGCGTAGTTGCTCGGGGTTCCGAGAGTAGTCATATTGTTAGACTATGTATTTTGTGACTGGACCTGTATCCAGCTTTACATTATGGACTTGTACTTGGAACATATTTGTATACGAGACGACTTTGTGTTTGGAACATTTCTGACTCATTATTACATATAGAACTGTTAGCACACTTTAGTCTTACCTTATTATTCTTTAGAACAGCTTACTACGTTTTATCTCAAGCGTAGGTTGGACATGACTCGGCCCGGCCCAACAATTTGGGTAGTGGATCGTGACATGTTTTAGTGGTGGCCCACGCAGGTCCTGACTAAATTGTTTGGTTATATCATTGTACAAAGCATGCCTGCAATTAGGAACTTAAGGTAACTAGACAACATTAAGAATGACGCTAAGAACACCTAGAGGAATACTAGGATTGCAACATAGGAAACACATCACATCATATGCTCGTTATTTCAAAATTAGACTTTCTTGTTGTTTATGAATGATTACTTAAAAGTGTCCTTATAAGTCCTTTTTATTTATTTAGATGGTGCTCACACGCTCATCCCAGCATGTCACACCTGAGAATGGCACACTTCCCATCCAGTCGGTTGACCAGTTGACCGATACACCTCCATCTCCACCTATCATACTCTCCCACTCCACAAATCCACCAACCCAGATGCCTCCACCACCTTCCACATCACAGTCCCAGCAGGACCCAATACTCCCACCACCACCTATCACTATACCTGCCCAGGCTTCCATCACACTCGACGGAAACCAACTGCTCACTCTGATCCAGGGGTTCCTAACGACCCATCAGGAGCAGACCACCCTACTCCGCCAGAGCATGGAGCGTTCTGAGGAACGTACCGTGGTCCCACCACCTGTAGAGCCACAGCAGAGAGCAGGGACAATCAAGGACTTCATGGGTCTGAATCCCAAGGAGTTCTTAAGGACTGAGAGCATCGTAGTAGCAGATGACTGGCTAGAATCGGTAGAGAGGAAGCTCCTTGGAGCTAGGTTGCCGAGTGACCTCCAGGTCGAGGCAGCGGGATTTCTGCTGATAGACTTGGCAGGAGTTTGGTTCCGGAATGAGCCGCTATTCGTGAGAGGGAAGGCCACTTGGGATCAGTTCAAGACCCAGTTCAAGAAGAAATTCTTCTCGACCACCGCAAGGGTAGCCATGGGGCTACGATTCCAGAACATCCAGCAGGGGAATCGTTCTGTTGACGAGTATGCGGCAGAGTTTAGTCGCCTGAGCCATTTCGCTCCTAGTCTAGTTGCAGACCCAGAGGAGATGACGTGTAGATTTTGCCATGGTCTAGTTTCAGACATTGGCATTCTTATAGTGGCGAACGGTACGACTGACTACTACCAGAGCCTAGAGTTTAGTTTTCACCTATGTGACTTGTCGATTCTCGACGAGTCTCGTGGTAAGTCTGGACACGGCTAGTTCGAGTCGTGCGTGTCGTGTACGACCCGGACACAGGACTCGACCGTTCTTCGTGTCCTTAACTGTCAGGACACGAAGAATACGTTATTAGGTATAGTTTGGGCTATCGGGTTTCAAACCCATTAACCTAAAACCTATAATAAAATTAATTAAAACCCTACCCCTATCACATAACTCGAGCTGACACCCTGGCCAGCCTGAGCATGGTTAAACCCCCTGGCCGAGTTCGAGCCTCGCCTTTGTTTCTTTTCTTTTTTTTTTTATTTATTTATTTGTTTATATTTTTTTTTATTTATTTGTTTATATATATATATATATATATATATATATATATATATATATATATATATATATATATATGTATATATATATATATATATTTATATATATATATATATGTGTATATATATATATATATATATATATATATATATATATATATATATATATATATATATATATATATATATATATGTATATATGTATATGTATTTATGTATGTATATTATATATATACTGTTATATATATAATATACTGTATTTATATATATATAAATATATTTATATTTAGTATTTTATACATATATGTATATATATTATATATATATAAATATATATATATATATATATATATATATATTATAATATATATATATATATATATATATATATATATATATATATATATATATATATATATTTTTATGTATATATTTTCAAATACAATTTTGGTGCAAAATATTATTATGTATAATTTCACAAGTTATTATATAATTTTGTGACTTGTATATTTTTCCACTTTAAAAATATATTTATATACATATTTAAATTCCTGTATTTTATAAATTGTGGCCAATTGATGTCCAAACCTAGCATGGATTTTTGGCCCAATTGTGTCTAATATATTCAGAGTCTGTACAAGTAATATTGGACTTGATTCATGGCTTTGGGTCCCGTATCTGGACTTCGGTTCAATTTCGAATACGTGGACAAAATAGTAAATAATTAATTAATTATTTTCCAGAAATTATTACTTATTGTTTTTGAATTTTTATATATATTTTAATGCTGTAAAAATCTGGAAAAAATTATATTTAAATACTATGTTAATTTAGATAATTTATTATCATTTTTTCAGCATTTAATAAGTACTTTTGTCATTTTATAAAAATAGGAAAATAGAACTTATTTTCAGGATACATATGTTTGCTGATTTTTAATAAATATCCATGATGGTTTATAAATTCCAGAAAAAATTAGTATAAATTTCTATAATTAACAAGGATCATTCTGGTACTTTATTTTATGTAAAATTGAGTTTTTTTCCTATCTCAAAAATTATTGGAACACAGTGTACAGTTTGATTTATTTATTGAATAATTACGACTTGTAATGTTTTGTGTTGTTTTGAGTTATTATAGTATTGGACCTTACCCCACACTAGTGTAAAGGCCCTAGAAATTTAGTTTGGGTATTGTGTCACCCCATACTGGTCTCCTATTCTAAAGTCATCATTTGGCTAGGTGTCCAGTCGGAAAGTCGTGTCGTACAACTAGTGTCTTAGTGTTTAACTTAGTGTGAAAACTAAGTTTATGTATTATTTCTACAGTGACGAGTCACCAGGCATCTATAGCATTTCTATCGCTACCTTGCTTTGCTAAAGACAAGTACTTCTAGAAACTTTACATACTGCTATAAACAATAAACTATGATTTCCAACCATGTTAAATGCTGATCCTTGGGGTAGCAAGTTAAATCTTCACATGTTGTATTACTTTCATGTCCCTACCATGCTTAGGACAGTTTTTACATCTCTCACATGTTTAACAATGGGTTAAGGGGAAACTGTTATTAGAGTACGTGATCATGCCCCCCTTCTCCGTATGTATTTACCGCGCACGGTAACATTCTATATGTAACTTTGCCGTATGTTCTGATCCCGCATTTGTGTATGGATATACACCGATGTCGTTAGTGCACGTATGTGCATTCCAGAAAACTTGATACGTACCGCTGTACATCCTATTTACCTATTGACCGATCACGTACATGCTACGGTTTTAAACTTTTAAACAAATATATGTTGCCATTTCTAAAAGAACCAATTAAACCATGATATACTATGATTCCAGTTTATTACACTCTGTTCATGTTTCGTGTATTTAGTTTGTTAGAATCAGAACTTGCTCCCGTCCTGACAGAATAACGTTGTAGGTATTCTTACTGAGGAAGAGTTGCTTTGCGATTCCTATGATGGAGTTGCTGCCGAGGACCAGGCTTTATCTTACGAGGATGTACCTGCGGGAAAACTCATCTAGTTTGCGTAGTTGCTCGGGGTTCCGAGAGTAGTCATTGTAGGAACCCTAGAGGGGGGGTGAATAGGGTCAAGCTAACTAATCAAGCACTTAGCATAAGCTAATTGGCAAATTAAAAATATAAGTGCAAGAGAAGAAGCAAACACAATACCGACACCCGATATATCCTGGTATCCTCCTAAGAGGCAGTCCAGTCCCGGAACTCTCTCCGGCTTTAATCCACTATTTGAGCAAATAGTTACACACGAGTTTGGATCCGAAGAACTCGCCAACTTCTTACACAAGAGCTTTAATCCGAAGAGCTCTCCGACTTCAACCGAGAGTTTGGATACGAAGACTCCCCAACTTCAACCGAGAGTTTGGATACGAAGACTCTCCAACTTCAACCTTTCACAATAGGTTTTGATCTCCTTATACAATAGGATGAAGATCTCACTTTTCAACTCAATAACTCTAACACAATTTGTGAATGGCAAATGAAAGCTTTGTAGAGTTGTTTGTGGATAGGCTTTGGTGATTTAGAAATTTTTTTTAGGCTCAAAGCATCAACCTTGAATGAAGGGGTTCAAGGCTATTTATAACCAAAGCTTGAAAAGAAGCCAAAGGCAACTTTTCAGCCACGAACCGGCATACCGCCGGTATGATCCGGCATACCGGCGGTATACCGGTCTGGAATTGCAACGGCTAGAAATAGAGCCGTTGGGATCATTAATTGCTGGAAATCCGACCGTTGGAATTTCAACGTTTCGGAAGCGGTATACCGTCGGTATGATCCGGTATGCCGTCGGTATGCCGGTTTTGTAAACAGAAACTTTCTGTGAACAAACACCGGTATACCGTCGGTATACTCCGGTATACCGTCGGTATGCCGCTTATCCACCAAAAATGATCCTGGGCTTATTTCTGCCCTAGCTTTCGATTTTGCCATCCATTTCTTGTGTTTACAATTATTCCTAAGACTCATTACAGACTCCAGATATACTTAGACAGGTGCAGGCTTCTTCAGAGTCTTGAAATGATGATGGCATGGCTTGGCTTCTTCCTTTGAAAGGTGCTGGCTTTTCTCTTGGCGGCAGCTGTCCAAAGATATCCAGTTTATAAAAATTGAATACCTTTCGGGGGCTTCGCCCCCGAACCCCCGACGAGGGGCGCTGCCCCCTCGACCCCCGTCCGCTGACCGGGCAGCGGAACCCCCGGTACGTGGCTCCAGAGATGTCGTCGGGTGGTTCAGAGAAATCTTGTGGGATCCGTCGTCTTTGGCCCACCATGATTTCTTCATTGCATATGTCCACATTGATCTTGCTTATTGCTTTTCTGCATGTACATGTTAGACGAACAAAGCAATATACATAGTAGCAAGTATGATAAATTAAAGCACATTAGGACTATGCAAAGTTTAAGTATAAGTGCTAAGGTGATAGCATAAATGTTAGTGATATCATAATGATTAAACTTAATTGAATGACCACAATCAAAAACATAGTTTTGATTTTGGCAACCCGATTAAATTTAAGATAGATAAGCTCATATCACTAAAAATGTAAACCAATAGGCATATATCACCAAAGGCATAAGTATAAGTAGAAATGCTATAGCGATAGTATAAAGATTAGTGATAATGAAATGCTAAACTTAACATATTAACCATATTCAAAAACATGATACAATCATTGGGCCAACAGTCATATTGTTAGACTATGTATTTTGTGACTGGAGCTGTATCCAGCTTTACATTATGGACTTGTACTTGGAACATATTTGTATACGAGACGACTTTTGTGTTTGGAATATTTCTGACTCATTATTGCATATAGAACTGTTAGCACACTTTAGTCTTATCTTATTATTCTTTAGAACATCTTACTACGCTTTATCTCAAGCGTAGGCTGGACATGACTTGGCCCGGCCCAACAATTTGGGTAGCGGATCGTGACACCTACGCGTCTTCACCTCCATGAGGCCCCACGCCGCCCCGAACGCCGCCACCGTGGTCTTTGCCGTGTCCGCCTCCGTCGGGCTCGGATCCCTGGCACTGGCCCGGTGCCGACACGCCTACGTCGAGAAGGCCGGGTTCGGAGGCCGCGTCTCCATCCGGAACTCCCTGGCGCTGACCCGGTGCCTGCACGCCTACGTCGAGAAAGTCGAGTTCGTGTCCGTCGTCGCCGGCCTCTTCCGTAACCCCTTCGTCGCAAGCAGCCTCCTCCACCGCGCCGCCGACGCCGACCCTTCCTTCTCCGCCTTCCTCTTCTCCGCCATGACCAACCCCAACCCCTTCTCCTTCAACACCACCATCGTCATCTCCGCCGACCCACTCTCCATCTACTCCCAAATGCTCCGCCATCGCGTCCCTTCCGACTCCCACACCTTCTCTTCTTTGCTCAACACCACCACCGCCGCCGCCGCCACCAGGTCGCTCCATACACACGCCCTCCTCCTCGAATTCTGGTCCGACCCCTTCGTGCAGACCGTCCGGCTCACCGCCCACTTCCGACGCAGCTCCGCCGACCACGTCCTGTGGGTGTTCGACGGAATGCCGCACATGGGCTTCATCTCCGGGACCGCTGCCGTCTCGGGCCTCGCCGCCCTCGGACGCCCCGCGACGGCCCTACGCGTCTTCGCCTCCATGAGGCCCCACGCCGCCCCCGAACGCCGCCACCGTGGTCTTTGCCGTATCCGCCTTCGCCGGGCTCGGGTCCCTGGCGCTGGCCCAGTGCCTGCACTCCTATGTCGAGAAGGTCAGGTTCGTGTCCGTGCCATTATGGCACGGGTTATCTACTAGTTTTATATATGGGATGATGCGAACAAGAAATGTGCATTAAAGCTTCACCCTAAAAAGCATATTGAGCTCCTTCGAAGATTTCGTTTTTTGTTGTTGTTGTACTAGCAATAGGAAAGGATCAATCCCCGATCATGTTTGGTAGAAGAAAACTTGGATCACTAGCATCAATATCCAGTACAGATGATGATAATGAACGCCATCAGTTTTATCACATTCTTTCTTGAACTAGATGGGCTATGACTTCCATTGAGAAGAAGAATTAAATTTTGGTAAAGATCATCATCTCAAATTACAAACGTTGGTTACGAAGGGTAAACCCGAACTATTATGGCCGAACTCGCATGGAGTTGGGTTATGTTACCTCTTCCTCTACACTAACTTCTTTGGAAAGCGAATTGTTGCCATCATATGTCCTAGATGATATTTGAAAGTTAACATTGGAGTCGTCTTCAACCACTGGCTCATCAACCTGATTTTTTTCATCCAATTATCAAATAATAATGATCTATCCTTGTAAACCTATCTTTGTTGATGTATATAATGTTCAGATATTCCCTATTGCTAATCACCGATGTTATGGATACAATCAAATAAAAATGTTTCCCGAAGATGAAAAGTATATATTGTTTCGAATACTGTTGGGGGTACTCTGCTACACCAAGGCGATACAAGGTTAAGCCCTTGGTAAAAGACTTCATATCTCCACATACAATCATAGGAATTTTAAAGTTGTACGAAGATATCCCAGTCGAAGTCCTTGAATCCAATAGATCAAGTGAGAAGATATCGCAAATGTCCTTCGATGGCGCGTCAAGAACATGCCCTAAAAGGAAGATAGTTGTAGGTATGGGGGTAGTGTTTATATCCCTAGAGAATCATGCCATCCATCGTGCATACTCACTAAAGTAATCATGTTCCAACAGTACGGCAAAATATAATACCGTGCTCATCGGTCTTCAATTAATTCGTCAGCTGGGGTAGATTAGTAGAAGCCTATGGCAATTCTAAGTTGATCATCGGCTAGAACAAAGAAGTATATGCCCTTGTAGTACTGGTATATTCACCTGATCAAGACGTAATACATAGTGATCGCGGTGGTTAGTCAAAAACTTTCACTGCGCAAAGAATAATTTGGATACTAAAGGAGTCTACACAACAGCAATAGACACCGAACCACATTATGGGCAGTCTCCCTTTATTAATTATGTTGTGTATAAGATCCTATCATCATCGATGATCTTACAGAAGTAACTTCTACTCATAGGCGATCACTTCGATTCTACTATTACCAACCCAAATGGCGAACTAATCGCAATGCTCCTCGATGGCAAATTCTTAAAATAAAATAAAAACTGTCTGATTGGATTGAAGCAAGAGGAATTGTTAGGGAGAAGCTAATGTGTTTTACGCTCTCCACAACTACTTTGAAGGAATGGTTATTCAATCCCCTAATGGTTTCTTTGACAAGCTATCTATCATGGTATATCAAACACAACAAAACAATAATAAAAAAGTCATAAGCAAATAATCCAAGGCTAATGCATGTCGTATCTCATCAACAGCAGTCTGATGCACTTAATTCTCGAAGAGAAGCCATTCAGTTCTTCTCTGGGAGTCAATGCAAAAAAACTCTAAGTCTGGAAGAACATCCCTTAATATTGAGCAGAAGGTCTGACCTTACATGTGGAGTTCATATCCGAAGATAGGAATTCAAATCGTAAAGTGTGAAGATTATTCCTGAGTTTCCCTTACAAAGTGGGTAAACTCTAAGAGTCAAAGGTATTTGATCCCTATCATTCATCTATGCCCAATAGACCTTACACAGAACATTGACTTCTATATCAGCTCCCCAGTGAAGTCAATACCTATTCATGATATGTATTTCGATTCCCACTCTAGTGTAGCCACTTTCTTCATTAGAGTCAACAAGGTGATTGATTTCCAAAGAAGAAGTCAAAAGCACCTGAATCCTGGCAAATGTATTATATTTTTGCAAAGATTTGAATGCATCTGATCCCCAATAAATTATGATTGAACTTCCCCACCAAAGTCTTTTATGATCATGACAATCCATTGCCCTATGACCACCACCAAAATAATTACCATATGCATAAAACCCCTCATAAATGACTTTTGATCATTCATGTCACGTCCCAATCCTGCAGGACGGAAAGTCACTACTTGATATGATATCGTACAAGTTTAAATTGCACTTGTACAAGGCAAGTGCCAAACACGATTGATAAAACATCTCAAAGACAAGTCGTAAATGCAGAAACATAAGCAAAAAAATCGATAGACACAATATATATGAAAAATAAATATCTTTATTGATAATTACAATAGAATTATAACGACTCTAGGCCAAAAGGTATAGTTCGATTACAAGATCTCATTACAAGAATGATAACACAAGGCTTACAACTGATGTAAAATTGATACAATCAATATTATTCCATATATTATGTCCTTTATAAACAAAAGAAAACATGCATCTTCGGCTGAACAGCTTCAAGTAGCTAATCTGAGATCCAACGCCGCACGTCCAAGCAAATATCCATACCTGGAGAGTTGGGGGCCAATACATTGTCGTTTCCTATGAGTGACCTCTAGCCAACTCAATTAAAAATATCACATTGATTAAATGAGTGCATGCAAACATATGTAGTCTTTCTAATCTTACCTTAGGATCAGTTAATAATTCATGAGCATACATGTGTCCATAATCATAGTATCACGCAACAAAGTTGATCTTTTCCAATACTTACCATCCTTCCCTACTTACTAAGATATCATTCATAATATAAAGGTGTGTCATAAGTGTGTCCCTGTTTAAGACATTTATTATGAAATACACAAACATGTCAAGTGTCAATTCCTGTATCAAGTTACTATGTCTACAAGCAAATAATATTAGTATGCAGCCTAACTACATGAAGGTCACTGGCACCACAAGCCATCTTGGACTATAGACGACTTCCTTTCAGCCCGGGTAGCTAGCATCCACTGAACGTTTTTGAATCACCCCATATTGTGTCGTACCCTACAGTCTGACTACTGAAAGTCTTACAATACCCCGTGTTAGTACGTCAGGCACGATTATCCTTGTTCCCCATAGGCTGAGTTGGTCTTGGTGCCCCACGACCGTTTGAGGAACCCGTAAACCATCTGCACAAGTTGTCCATGATCATGCAATATGCATGAACAGTTGAACTACAAATATTATGATGCAAAACTGAAATAACTATGCAAATCTCTACTCAGTACTATACCCTACATTACCACATTCCTCGAGCTATCGCTCGCACTTTCATTCTTCTCAATCTACGAATTCTACCTTGGCGACTCGATCGTCCCAAACCTTTTCATGTTTCCATTCCTCTGAAATCATATCACTCTACTCCACAAAATAAACACAACCACATTATTATATTCCACATGATAACGTAATAACATAACTATACTCCACATGATATATAACTACAATAGTACAAAATCTATGTCCATAGCAGTAGGTTAATATTCCATGTTATATAAAGCAAGTTGACAACAAAAATACTACTATTTTCTATCTTTGTTCTTTTATTATTAGAATACAACAAAACTCATAGTATAAAGAACTAAATGTAGCATCAATCAATTAAGTATAAAAGTAAGGAAAGAATGATCAAAACCATCCACCTTAAAAAAATGTCTGCATCTGTCTCGACCAAGCAGATCTTTGAATAATACCTCCGAATGAATCCAATTCCAAATGGCCCTTCGAGCTAACAAACCATCTCAATGCACCATGCGAAGCGAGACATCATAATTCCATACATTTGATCACTTTTCCATTTTGGGGCATGTGATTCCTCATAAAATTCTTAATTTAAAGGTGATATAAATACCTTATGAGAACCTTGGCATCTTATTAGGGACAGCTATCAATTACTCTCAGCAAAGGCATCCTAAATGTATACGACACATTTATAATAGAATTATTATTTAAAATTTGATGTGTTTTGCACTGTCTATCTACATCTTGAGAGACAAGCCGTGTAATTCCTATAAAGTTCTCAGTTCAAGGGCAATAACAATGACTAATGAGAACCTTGATATGAAATTGGGTATGGCAACTACCTGCCAACGGTAGAAACAATCTCCCTCGTGAGGTCACCAAGATGAGTATTAAGCACTTTGAAAGTTCTAGTTCCCTTGTCTCAAGCAACAACTTTCTCGTTGATTATGTCCCTAATCATGACAAATAGTTATATGGCATATGTTCCATACTTCATGCAGGAATGTATGTCTTGCTAGTAGTAGTTTCATGTTGAAAGCGCTCCCGTGAGACGTTAGTAGCTACAAGTACCTAGTCATGCCGTCATAGCCCGATTCTGCTAAATCGCTAAGTCGTCACTGGACATGATATTGTACAAGCCTAAATTGTGCATGTACAAGGCGTACTCATGTACATTTGTAAAATAGTTATTTTGTATATGTTTGCAGCAGATATTAAAAAAATTGAATAACAACATAATACAAACTCTTTATTGATAATTTATAATAAATTCTTATGCTTTCAAATAGCCAAGTAAAAGGGTGTCGACTTGGTTTACAACTTGAAACAAAAAAATATGTCGTTCCATACATCATATCCTTTTACTAGAAACAAAATATAAGCACCTTCAGTGGAGGTCTTCAAACTATAACTTGGAAGCTTCAAACAATGTAGACAAAGCTTCTGCATAGTTGGACGAGCTTTAGCACCTCTGCACGTCTCCTTGGCTCCCAACACCTATGACAACATTGGTCAGTGCATTTGAAATGCACTAGTGAGCAGCAAATTAACCCAATTCATCAAAATCATCACGGTAATCATGTGAAGCATGCAATATTATTAGTGATCTTTTTATATTTCATTGTCATTTAATAATTCATAAGACACGAATATCAAATGTAATATGTACCACCATGCAAATGATGATTCTTACCACAGCCAATTTCCTTCCCTACAAACAAGCTTACCACATTCTTCCTTGCGTAAGGCATTATTGGCTATATATGAAGGTCACTGGCACTACAAGCCATCATGGACCATAGCTTTGTTAGACAGCGATCCTTCCAGTATGGGTAGTGAGTCCCACTGAAAGTTTTCAAATTACCCGTGCTAGTATGTCAGCACAACTATTATTGTCCTCCTCGGCTGAATTGGTTCTATGGTCCTGGAGACCGTTCGAGGAAACGTAACCTTGTGCACAAGTTGTCCATGACCATACATGCATATAAAATTTATTTGTTAAATATGACATGCAATATAACAAAAACTTGATATAACTATGCAACACATTCACATTGAGTATTCTACCTTCTTCGAGCCATCGTTCATTAATTCCATACTACATATTTCAACATTTATCCATGATTTCATTTTTATTTAAAAACGGGATCACAATACATATTTCTATATGACAAGCAGCAACATTATGTGATTAACTAAATTTCTATATGACAAGCAAATAATATTATGATTACACTCATTATCTTGATTATTTTTATTAAGGTATCATTGATCAAAGGACACATCAAAGATAAGTAGAGATTCTTTAATTAGAGTGTGAAGATAAAGAAAGAAGGATCTAAGCAACTCACTGTTGGAGAATTATTGAGAGAAAGAGAACTTCAATGCTCGAATGATGCTTCGCTTATGCGGTCACCTGTATTTACAGCAACAGAGGATATATACTCTTCTTATCTCTCCCTAGAATTTGATATGAATACAAAAATTGATGGAGACAAGCAATAAAATCCATCAAAAATATCCACAATAATACATTCATGAAACCAACAGCGAAAGCATCAGCAAAACAAACAGTAAAATGGCTTTGAGGAAGAGACTCTTAAATAGAGTTCTTCTTCAAGACACGATTCACTTCATTTAGGACTCAATTCCAAAGAAGCTAATCCATAGATAGGTAGGGATCTTAATTCAGTATGTCCTGATCAATCGATACCGATAGGATTCCATACACAGGACCCTAACTGGAGTGGGGCACTACACCTGCTGGAGAGCATGAGCTATATAAGGCCTCGATTTTTAGCAGATGGAGTCCAGTTCTTTTTCCAGAGCACTCTGCCCAACTGAGTATTGAGCGCTTTGAGTCTTCCAGTTCACTTGCCTCAAGCAGCAATTTTGTGCTTCGTCAACAGAGCACATTGATCACGCGTCGATCAAGATACCACGCCACTCTCTCCATAATCATATTCTTTAATTATTGTGTAGTAGAATTATTGCATATATTTACATACTTAGTAACAAGTTGTAAATAGATATTTTTACAAATACGCAGGATAAAAAGATTTTATTTGTTAGAAACTCTTTTATCTTTAGAAGAAAACAACATGTTTATGCTATCACAAAGAACCTGATTTTTGGAAGCATGTTATGCAATGTTGGCTTGAGGATGGACATCAATGCATGTCAAATAGTGACGTCCTATAAGGAAACATACTTTGAAAAAGCTTCTGAAGGGATGTTCAAACTTCAACTTGTAGCTCAGGAAGAAGGTATAAATGAAGTATCAGTTATTCTCTTGAGTTAGTGCATAACAGACTAGGACATGTTCATTGTAAAAGAATTATAAAGATGTCTAGTCTAGGTCTTATCCCAAAATATAGGGGTCGAGGTAGAGAAATGTGAGGTATGTGGATTCAAAAAAAAAGTGTAAGAAAGTCGTTCAAGCAAGTGAACTAAATACATATCTTCTAGAGTTGGTACACTCATATATCTATGATATCAGTCACTTCTCTATGAAGGCTGGGTAAAGTATTTTATTACCTTTATCGATGACTTCTCAAATTTCTCTTTCATCTATATTCTCAAGTCGAAAGATAAAGCATTCGAGAAGTTCAAAGAGTTTAAAGTAGAAGCCGAACAATAATCAGGTAAATAACTCAAGCGACTCATAAGTGATCGAGGCGGAAAGTAACGTTTTCTTGGATTCACATCAATTTCTAGAGATTGGAATTATCAACGATACTACTACGACATATTCACCTCAATCAAATGGTGTAGTAGAGAGTAAGAATCGTATTTTTTCATAGATGATCAACTCTATCCTCTTAGCAGTTGGTCTTCTAAACTGCTTGTATAAGGAAGTTGTACTAGCAGCTACCTTTATTCTAAACACGGTATCGTTTGCATTGTCAGAAGTGACTCCTCATAAACTCTGGTTCATAGTCAAGCCCAACTTGAATGTTATTCGAGTGTGGGGGTGTCTGACATATGTTAAGCTTAGATATATGAATATTCAGAAGTTGGAAAAGAGGACTACAAAAATAATATTTCTAGGCTATCCAAGAAGAGTTATGCTTGGAGATCCTTTGATCTTGGATCAAATCATGTCATTGAATCTCGAATGTTGAATTCTTTAGAACAAGTTTGCCAGAGACAATAATGTTATTCTTGCAAATTTATCAAAGAATATAACAAGTACTAAGGAAGCTAGTACTCCCAAAAAAGTTGTAGTCCAACAGGAGATTGCATTTGAAGATGCAATTACAAAACCAATACTCACGGAGCCATATTCAAAGCGAGTGAGGAGATTGAAGGATTTAGAGAAGATTTCATTATCTATCATGTGGAAGTCGATCATCTTATCTATGATGATGAAGTCAAGAGATGCTAATTTATAGAAGAAAGCAGCCAATAATGAAATTGACTCTATTATGTCCAATAAAACTTGTGTATTAGTCAATCTTCTTGAAGGACAAAACATATTAGATGCAAGTGGATCTTTAAGAAGAAGAAGAGGGTGGACGGAACTGCTGATAAGTTTAAGGCCAAGTTGGTGGTAAAAGGGTTTTCTCAGAAAAAGGAAGTTGACTTCTTCGACACTTATGCTCCTATAGTGCAGATGACAACAATCAGGATGTCGATCACTCTAGGTAAAATTTATAAGTTGGTGATTCGCTAAATGGATGTCAAAACAATATTCCTGAATGGAGATCTAACCGAAGAGATTTACATGAAGCAACCTGAAGGCTTTGTCGTCAAGGAGTTTAAATACAAAGTGTGCAATTTAGAGAAATATATTTATGGTCTGAAACAAGCCCTCAACTTGCTTTGTCTCAAGCTCATTATGTCTAGAAGATGCTTACAAGATATGGATATCAATATCTTCCAATGATCAATACTCCATACCGATGTGACAAAAAGTTGAAGCCAACATAGAAAAGACCATCAGACAGTTGAAATATTAAAGAGTCATTGGTAGTTTGATGTAAGCTATGAATTGCGCAAAGCCTAACATAGCTTTCGCTACGGGGATCCTAAGTTGGTTCCCGAGTAATCCGAGCATGCAATACTATAAAATTGTGAAGAGAGTTATGAGACATCTCAAAATAACTCAGAAGTATGCGCTGCACTTTTCTAGTTATCCTCCAGTTGTGGAAGGTGTCAATAATGTCAGTTGGTGCTCAAAGAAGGGAGGCGAGCGAAAGATCCATGAGAGGATTTGTATTCATAGGTATAGCTATTTATCGTAAAAAAATCAAATAAATAACTCCGTTCTCACACTTTTCAATGGAGTCTGAGTTCTTTGCACTAGTTGTAGTAATAGATATAGCAGAATGGCTTCGAGAGCTCATGTATGATCTTTCTCGAGTTGGTGCACAGATTCTAGCTATATCTAATATATTGCAACAACTAGACAACTGTAGCAATGGCATCAAATGCTCTCTTCAATGGAAAGAAGATGACTGTGAGACTTTGTCACATAATATTGAATGAGTGTGGCATTATTTTAGTAGTAGATGTTCGAGGCCAGCAGAATCTGACAAATCCGTTCACCAAGGACCTCAAGCGTCAGGTTGTCAAAGACACAACAAAGAAAATAGGCTTGAAGAAATTATGATATGTCTTTACAATTCTATCAAAGCTTTATTCTATTAGTTCAAAAGAGAAATCTACTAGGCATCTCACTTTTGCTTCAAAGAATGACTATTGATAGGAGTACATCATGTACATAGGTTTGTCCTTTTAGGACATGATTGGAATTGGATCCCGGAACCTTTGTGGTCTATTGTATGCTCTAGGTAACTAACAAATCATGTGAGAGGTTGGATTTTAAGCCTTAATGATTTCTTGAGCATTTTGAATGCTCGGTGTGATTTGCAGGAAGCATGGATAGCTCATCACTACAAAGAGGCTTAGTACCTCATGCTATAGTAGCGTGACACCACATAAGGTGAGACCTCGACTTATGGACATGTCATGACGACGTAGCACTGCATAGGGGTAGGTAGCCAAATGTTGAAAAGTGAGAGGAGTAGTAGTACATCACTACAAAGAGGTTGTCATCTCATGCTATAGTGGGGTGACACCACCATGAGGTTATGAGACCTCGACCTCGGGCTATGTCACAGTGGTGTAGTGTCATAAGGGGGTGAAAAGCCTTATGATGGGATAGTAAAACTCTTTAGGGGAAGAATTCACATATGTGTATGAACAGAGCTGTAGGTTGTTCTTGAAGGTAAACTTGTACACACCCAAGATATATGCACGAAAACCAGGCCAACACGGGTCCTTAAATGTGCGACCATAAACACAGTTGATGTACTTGTGTGAGTAGAAAGAATTGTAGTTACAATGCTGAATGCAAGGCATGGTCCATTCATGTATTTGTAATTTAGATTGATCCATGTAGGAAGATTCAAGTCGAAGACGATATCTATCCTAATGCATAATGTATAGTCATTGTGGGAATGTTCATATTGAAATATACGGAGGATTGTTGGGGTTTAGTTTAAAATTAGTCACTAGTGGCTCGGTCCCACAAGTGTGGAAAATCCCAAAGTGCTTGTGTTTTAATATTTGGGTAATGATTTATTGACTTGGACACATAATGAGTGGGCGTCACACGGCGTGCAGCGTGAGTCCAACGACGCACATCGGGTGATTCCGCAAGTGTCATGCGGCGTCCAGCGCTCATCCAGCAGGTTGCTACTACGATGGTGTTGTTGATGGCCGTCCTACTTTTTTAGGGAATCTCCCTAGTCAATCGCCCCACGTGGGCCTATGGGACGGTTACTGGAGTTGAACTCGTATACAAGTGTTGTACATTTTAGAGAGAGAGAGAGAGAGAGCGAGGTTCTTCTCATTCTTCTTCTTCTCCAAAGTTATTGTGCTTCTTCTCCAAAGTTTCAAGAGCAGTGTTCTTTAATTTTTGCTCAGAGCGAGTCTAAGACAACGAACAACGATGGTCGAATATTGCTGTGACTCCTGTGAAAAATAGTGGTTTTCACCACCCAACATTATCTGCGGTAACTTTTGAGCAGTTAATTTAGGCTAATTATATGGACACATCTAAAACTTATCATGGCTAATTCGGATTGTGGCTAGCCCAAATTTTTTTGTTTTTCACAAGGCTAGCCCAAGTTTTTGATCATGGCAATCCCAAATTTCTCCCCCCCCCCCCCAACCCATTTTTCCCCTTCATTTGCAAAATCCCTTCTCTTTCTTCCAAAACCCTCACCCCTCTCTTCTTCTTCTTCCTTTTCTCCTCCACCTCTCCTCAATCCCCAACATCTTCCTCTTCTTATCCACAACTCCTAAATTTCCAACATCTTCCACTTCTCCTCCACCATCCTCCTCTTTTGAAGAAATTAATTCAAGCACACAAATTCTTTCTCAATTTATTTCCAAAACCCTAGAAATTAATTTGAAAAATTCAAGCATCAATTACATTGTTTATTTCAATTCTTTGTAGCCCATTTGAATGAATTAAACTACATACGGAGTGGAAAATTATCCATTTAAATTAAATCTAAGTATGAACGAACGAGAAAACTCCGCGTCGACAAGGACTGCCCAATTTTCTGGCAGTCCTACAAACTGAATGGACTGCCAGAAGAATGGACAGGCCAACTCACAGCATGTGTAACTTTGGACTGCTCATTCTTTTGGCAGTCCAACATATAGGCTGGACTGCCAGATAGTTGGATAGTCCAAAGTTACACATGTTGTGAGTTGGACTATCCATTCTTCTGGCAGTCCAACATACAGTAAGGACTGCCAGAAAAATGGGCAGTCCTTTGTTTCACATGCTGTGACTTAGGACTGTCCGGTTTTCTGGCAGTCCATTCAGTTTATAGGACTGCCAGAAAATTGGGCAGTCCTTGTTTACACTAGTTGAACAGCAATATTATGGTTTCCACCAATATTAGGGTTTGTGCATTATGATGAGCCTTTGGGTGCCATCAAAATTGGAAATGAGAAAAAAATTAGGGTTTAATTTTTGGATGTTTTCTTCTCATTTTCTTCTTCTCCGTCGATTGAAAATCGAAATTCGAAATGGGAAGAAAATTAGGGTTTAAACCCCCATTATACTTGGAGATAGTGAGAATGAGTTGAGAAAGAAAATTAGGGTTTAAACCCCATCAGAATTCTCATTTTTGTTGTTTTTGTTCTTCTTCTTCCTCTTCTTCTTTTTCTTGTTCTTCTTCTTGGATGAGTTGAGGAAGAAGAAAAAAATTAGAAAAATTGACTTTTATACCAAAGAGTGGGATAGCCATGATCACTTTCTTCAATGGCAAACTTGTAAATAAACCAAAGTTTAAAATAGGCTAGCCATGATCATATTTGGATGTGCCCATATAATTAGCCTTAATCTACTAGTACCACTTTGCCACTTTGGTGGTTCAAGCCTGCAAAGAATAAGAAGTTTTGCTGATTGTTCCACTCTGTCTTGCGATTTGCGGCACTCTGCAAAGACTAAGAAGTTCATTGTTTTGTGGCAAACAGGTTTCACGAAATTGAGGTTGAGGTTTCATGGAATTGAGGTTTTGCGGGAATGAGGCTCACAGGTTTCGTGGATTGAGGTTTTACAACTTTACTGTTTGGCGGAGTTGTCATCTTGTGGCATATCATATTTTATGGCATATCAAATTTTTTGAAGTCCAGCCTAAATTTTCACAACAAAAATGATGAGGAATTTGGTTGAATAACCCAAGTAAAAACGTGGCAGAGATGGGATGCCTCACTCAGGAGAAATTATTATGTGCTCCCGGCTTAATATTAATATTAATTTTAATGTTAATATTAATATTATTATTAATATTAATTTTATTGTTAATATTAATGTTAATATTAATTTTAATATTGATATTAATACTATTGATTTTGTTAGTTTTTTTCTTTATCTTCTCCTATGGTTATTGTCAGTTCATTGGACCAGGCTCACCACTCAGCACATCCAGTGGTGAGCCGGGAGCACCTAATAATTTCTCCCCACTTAGGCAATATATGCAAATGCAGGAATAATCCGCCTAGACAGTGATTTGCCTGTAGTAACGTAACGATCTCGAGGAATCAGCAAGGTATGTACATTATATCCACCTGCTGAACAAGATTAATAAGCACATAACAAATTTTCTCAAGAGTTAAAAAGTAGACGTTGGAGGGTATTACCAAGCCTGCCTGCAATAGATATAATCACTTTCCTTTCTCATATTTTGCCACTTTGCTTCAGCTTCACAGCAGTCTAATGATTTTATAGCAACACTTACGCTACTGTGCCAAATGTATATAGTAACATATGTCAAAATATACATAGTACCATATAATGTAATTGTACATAGTAACATTATGTCAAAAATATATGTAGTACCATATAAGTAGAGCTTTACAGAACACATCAAAATTGACACGTAATACAGTAATTCATCAGCTGTCCGACCACAACTGACAGAACATCCCATGCTTCCGTTTACTAAAAAGGGGGACATCACAAAAAGCATATGCACACCTTACAGCTCACAATCCAATTAAGCATCCAGCATTTCTGAGGCAAGGATTAAATAGCATGAAAAAACAGTGCAATATGCAAAATTCCGTTAGTCGTCCAACATCTAGAGGCATAAAAGGCAGATGTTAATGGAAACAAAGTTAATCCTTTGTGAGCATGCACCAGCCCTGTAAATCATACAAAATCCTGCTTCTTTCTGAAATTCTCAGAACATTATTGGTGTTGGTTTCGTGCACTTTAGCCTGCATCAAATCTTTTCCCACCACCAAGGTATTGAACAATTGTGTTCCATGGGCAGAGGAAAATGGTGTCCGTTTCAGTATCGTGTGCATACTTGTATCTGTGGCCGTATTTGAGTAACATCGGGGATCATATATGTACCTATTTGAAAATGTTTGTATCCCTGTATCCGTATCGTGTCCTCTGTATCCGTATTTGTGCAACATAGTTGAACAATAATAGTAAGGAATAAGAGGCAAATAATTGGCAATCATAGTAGAAGCTTTGTTATTGGAAGTAGTATAATTATTTTGATTTGAATGAATAATCATGAAAATGAATACTAACAAAGATCTACGAATGTATTACACGAGATCTTTGAATACCCAATATGTTTCAGGGCCACATAGTTTTTCCAAAACTGAAAGAATACTCATGAGATTAGCATCTTCTTAGTTTAAACACCAAATAGCTATTTTCAGAGTAAGGCTAACAGCACAACAGATGGAATCAGCCTCGATTCAATTGATCTTCCCATCTATTTGTCATCCCCTCTAATGTTGTCACATTGCTCCAGCTCTTTTCACTCATTGAACTAACATTAACTGTAGCTACTAAGGAAAATATGTTCTGTTAACTAGGGTATTATTTGCTATCATGTATATGACTAATAAACACAATATGCATTTTCTATTTCATAATTGTATAGAATGAAAAGGAAAAAAAAATCAATTCAAACAAGAGGAGACAAAAGCCTTGTGGCCCAGGAAAAACAATTGGACCACTGAAGGACCAGAAAGATCACAGCTGATTAGCCTGAGACCTTAACCCTTCATTTCAAGGTATTTCCCCATAGTTGCACAATGATAAAGATGTGAACTTGACTTACAGATGAGGCACCAGATCATAGTTTTAGGCCATAAATGTCATCCCTGCATAAGTGCAGCAGTATTCAGCAAGCTTTTAAATTGGTTGGTACAACTCAACAAAATCGTCTCCCCGGTTCAGCTGCCATTCGGGAAGATGGTGGCAATAAATATTAGCAATGCTGCAACCTTCTTATATCTCAGGACAAGGAAGATCCACAATGTATATGGAAAGGCGGAAGCCAATTGAATAAAGAGAGAGTTGCTGAGTTCTCTTGAAGGTTTTGGAATGAGAAGTTGGCTATGTTGCTCTATGCATTTGCAACTTGCATATGACCACTTCATGCACCTCTTTGTTACTGGTGACAGTATTCTCAGGATCCAGGATCTAACATCTTGTCATCCTTGGCCTCATATATAGGTGTTCATTTGATACTTGCAAGCCGATCTGCTTTTCTTTCTTGGACGCAAATCCATGTTTCCTATTCTGATCCCTTCTCATGCACCATCTCAACTAAGGATCTCATATTATCACGAACTGTGCTCCTGCAAGATAGTTTTCATTGCTCAAAAGTTCAAGGCTTATTATCTGATCACAAGTTTTGGGTTAGAGAGCAGGTATAGCATGTGTACATGTCATCATTAACTACATAAGAATCAACATTCAAAATTGGAACATAACATATATGCATAGAACATTACATGAGCCTTCGTAAATATCAAACTACTTGTAAAAAAAGTTGATTTTCCATACCCTAGATATTACAGATGATTTATCATATTCTACTTCTTATTAATTACAGAAAAGAACCCACGGGTCATATGCATAACCAATGAATATGAATTATTGTGCTGCATGAATGATAAGATGAATACTAGAGCATCCCAGTGCCATGAGGCTCCTGCTTATGCAGGATCTGGGGAAGGTCAAATGTATGCAGTCTTACCCCATACATATGGAGAAGCTATTTCACGACTCGAACCCGCATCCTCCAACAAGCCTTACCATTGTGCCAACCAATGCCCTCTACTAAAAGTAACTTCTACTAGGTGTAGACCTCGTGATTAAAACACCATTTATCATGTTATGATTTGTGAATGCAAAAGAAGGGTGTCTGACCTAGCTATTATGCGAACTCCATACACAGAGAATTGACTATATATGTCTATCTTTAATACATGATGCTTGTATGTGGTTGATTAATATTTATATAGCAAGAACTTCAGGAATAAAATAATAAGCATAGGTAATGATATAAAACAGTATTTCTATATTAGGGCATGATGTTTTTCGTCGTGAGTTGTAATTTATGACTATTCAAAGCTGGACAAATTTGCCTATATATTCAGAAGAGCGTCACACAAGGATGGACACCATGTCAGACTGATGGACACGACGAACTTTTAGTAGAGAGAAGTATCCTAAATAGCATAGTGATTTGAGGGTGTAGCTTGACATGATGGTAAGGCTTCGCGCTTGCATCCTGAAAGATGCAGGTTCATGTCTCAGAAGCAGAGCCTCTAATGGGGGCGAGGTTGTGTACTTCGTGGATCACACATTAAAGGAGACTCAGGCCATTGAGACCCCTTCTATGCCATTTTGATTTGCAATAAATAGCAATTATTACGCCAACCAAAAGTACTAGTACTCCTAATCTGGAAAGTAATTCAGCGAAGAGTTTCTTGGAATGTTTAATATACACAAATACAAATTAGAAGGAGACTTTTTATAGCAATTTTCAAATTGTAAAGTCATCTCCTAGAGGCCAATCACTGATATTTGTTTTCTTCCAAGGTTTATATTCATACAAGGTTTTAAAGTATGGGGAATAACCCCTCCATTGGGCAATGACCAAGGTGAAGAGGACATGATATTAGCAATGGGAGGTGACTATATAGCACGAACATTCCAATGGGTCCCATTTCCGCATTGTTTGCAGACTATGCAATTCAAAATACACGGAGTAACTAACTTGGTTACACCCCATCATCAAGCCTTTTCCAGTCATAATGGGGTCAGAATTAACTTTGTTATACTCACCTACTAAAATGGGTCCTCAGACATCTCAATGCACGAACAATATCATTGAAATAATATATATATATATATATATATATATATATATATATGCGTGTGTGTGTGTGTGTAGGGCGCGGATCAACCCCCCCCCCCCCCCCCCCCCCCCCCCCCCCCCGGCACCATCGGATGGGGGGCCCCCGTGCGCGCCCGCTCGATCCAACGGTAGAGGGCAACAGAGCTCCTGATCCGGACCTATATATATATATATATATATATATATGCACGTGCGTTTCACGTATTTCATATTACTTAGGAAACATACCATAGTTATTTTTTACTATTTGAGAAAAACAAACAACAACCACTTAATTTTTTACTACTTAGGAAGAGCAAACAACAGCCCTCTTAATTTTGTTCTATATGTTATTACCTAACTACCTATGTTCGACTTAATGAACCATTTTAATTAGTAAACATAGGTAAGGACATTTTTGAAACAAAAACTTCCATGGTGAAGTCTAAACTTTTCTTATTATGTAGTAACTAGAAGTCGCGCACGTACATTGCACGTGTCTTTTGTCTATATAGTTGTCCTCACTTTTTAAATGTATATTTATTTTGAGATATTGAACATTTATTGTAGTTAGAAATGTGTATTTATTAATGGTTAGTAATTATGTTAGTAGTGAGGTGTGTAATTTACATGTTTTACCACTACTTAGTGAGGTGTCCACTACAGGATTCAAGTGCTACAAAATTTGACTAAGTCAAAATATAGCACTTGAAACCTCTCCCACTGTGGATGCTCTTAGCAAGTAGCATGAATCTTTCGATTTCCGTAATACATTAATTCCTCCATAATGCATCTTTTAAATGGTTGTCGGTAGAATTATTGCATATATTCTTTTTAATTAGTATATACATTGAAGGACATTTTTGGGAAAAAAAATTCTACGGTGAGGCTTACTTTTCACATTATATAGTAAAATAGATACATATTGAAGGGTATTTTTGGAAAGAAATTTTTTACGGTGAAGTCTACTTTTCACATTATATAGTAGAATAGATATATAAAGTTGGAGAATGGCACTTTTGGAACATGAAAGTTCCACGGTAAAAAGTAGAAGCTTTCCTATATATATTTTATATATATATATATATATATATATATATATATATATATTATGAACCATTTTAATCAAAGCCTCTAGTAGGTGGAGACATAACACATCCTGGTAAGTGGGTTAGATCCCACAGGGAAGCGGATTATTCCTTCCAATTAATGGTAGGAGTAAAAAAAGAGGATATATATATATATATATATATATATATATATATATATATATATATATATATATATATAGTGTAATTTTCAATACTCTTTAACTCGTGCATCAAATAATCACAAAAGGGTTTTCTTATTGTAGAAATAAAGAGACCACTTGATGTATGAGTTAAAAAAATGATCAATCCTCATGATTTTTCATGTAAATATGGTTGAAGGCATGTAAATCATTTGGATCTGTTTGGATATAGCACTTGGGTACCTGACATGCTTTTGGTAGTGAGAAGATACTAATGTGTGAACCAGCAAAAAGAGGTTTTCTACTTTGTCCAATTAACCACCTCATAACTAATGCCAAGGACAAGTGTGAAGGGAACCCATGCTTGCACCATCATCTAATGAAGATACCATCTTACCATGTATCAACTATCAAGAATGACAAACTTCTAAATATAAGGATTTGTATCCCGCGCATTCAGCGTCAGCATTATGGATCAATGATGATGGAACAAATTTGTAAGGCATTACTCTGATACCTTCTTGTTAACAGAAGTGATTCGTAATATTGTGGTACTATAAGTACATAAAATTTATATTCATACTCTTCAAGGTTTATAAGTTTCTGCTGAAGGTTCTCATATGGAGCAGGTAAGGATCCTACATAGAACTTTTAAACTTGTATCGCTAAGTGAGTGGAGGAACAGTTGGTAATGGAAGCCTTAATCCATATACAAAAATTATATGCCAAGAAAGCATTAAGACAAATGTGAAAATTATATACCTTAAGGATGACTTTTATCACATCAAATGGGGTCAGCATTAGGGATCAACTAAAATTCACAACAAGAATGAATGACACTATTTGTTCCTTTTCTGTGGTAAGATTGACTTGCATTAAGAGGTTATTCAAAGAATATATATACCATATTCAACTTCCTTTGCACAATTTTAAAACCTAACTAACCCATGAAGGAAGCACAAAACCAGTATAGATAACAGTATATCAGATTGTTGGTACACCATAAACCTCATTGACTGCATCTTCCAATATCAAAAACAGTTAACAAGAAAGGGAGACAGCTATAAAAGAAGAAAAAGAGATAAAACAAGAGTGAAGCATATTAAAATGTGAATAAATAGTCAGAATCAACCATTATAATACAGTACCTTCATAAGGACATTCTGTAGAAGGAAAACCTCAAAACTTTAGACTCCTTTGTTCCTTGCAATCTATTTTGGTTCATCATTATGACTCGAATTTGGATTAATCAGTCCAGCAAACTGAACAAAAATTTCATGTTTTGGCTTCGCTGGAACAGATATTGCCAATGCCACTCTGCAAAGGATCTTGCTATTCGCAAAGTTTGAACATGTCTTCTTTCAGTTGGAGCTTTTCATTGACCGTCACTGGATGAAATAAATCATGGGGCAACAACATCCTCACTTGCTTTGTAATAAAACATTTTCTGAACATAGAAAAGCATATATGCCTGAGAAGACCTCACCATATTTTCAGTGACATGAGTGATCCATGCATCATCACATCTATACCATTGATTGTTAAGCCGCAGATAGGTTACGTAATGGCCAGCCTCTAATTTTCCACTGTGCGTAATTACTGCAAATAGTTCAAATTCTGAGGCTGTCTCAGGGACTGCATCAAAATCATCACCATCAAAAGTATATATACGATTGCCATATCTGCTCCTCAGAATAGAAGATGATAGGTAGCGGGCCATGTCTAGAGAAAATGGAAATTGCAAATAGCGGTCAACCTTTCTTGACATCTTCCGAGTTGATGAATGCTCGAACCTTTTTATGTGAAAGCAAGCAACTAGTGGAAGCTTTCTGATGGACATTTGTTTAAGGGATTCTTGCCTCACTTGACAGTGCTGACAAAAGAGTTTCTGGTCAGAGCCTAATCTTTCTGGCTTCGTAAATCGATCCAAGCATCCTGTGAGTGTAGATACCCCACAACTTTGGCTGGACAACATTGACTCTGTCTCACTATTTCCTGCACGTGATTTTGAAGGAGCTACCTTCGTACAATTCTGAACAGAATCCAAGTCCAGAGAGATGTCCACACATGGGTCATATGTGGTAGATGTGAAACCACAAATGGTACAAGTCACATCAGATCTTAATATACCAGAAAACACTCTATGTGCAATGCAACAGTCTCCATTGCCTGTTACATAAAACTTGTCAGAATACCTGTCCAGGAAATTATAAACAGGATATTTGATCCAAGTTAACGAAAGCTGGCCCTAAATGATACTTAATATTGTACACCAACTTGCATAACAGAGTTGTCAAGTAGGGTTTAAGAAAAGATGAATATAATCTAGAACAAGAATGATGGCGAAGTAGACAACCACATAGCTTCATAGTGCATTCAGTGGAAAAAGTTCACATTCAGAATGAATCCTAAAAAAGCTGACAGATTTTTTCCAGCAAATGGGGTGTCGGAAAAAGGGAGTAGGTAGGAAGTGGTTGGGAGCAGAAGGATGAAGTAGAACAAGACTAAAGGGAAACCTAGATGGAACAAAATATATTATTACAATTAAGCACACGGATGCAAGAACCGTAGACAAGATGCATGTATATGAAACTAATGTGAAGTCGTCTTCATCATCATCAGCCAAGCCTTCTCCCATAAAAAAATGGGGTCGGTTATGGAGCAGAAGAAAGCTCCACAAAGGAATTGACAGTTTTTATGAACAAATGTCAACCCTCTATTTGTTGTTGTTTATGTCAACATTTCGACACAAGCAACTCTTGAAGAGTTGACTTTAAGGTGTGATCAGCTTAACTGTTAAAAGAAACAGTTAAGAGATGAACAACAAAAGATATGTGAATTCTTCAAGAAGGGACATGAAAGACATTTTGGGCTATAAATAATGATGTATTGAGACTCAGCAAACCAATCGATGAGTTTTGGGTAATCTATTTGATTTGCATGTTCACAACTAGGTAAGAGGCCTCTGGTCCCTTTTCTTTTCTTTTTTCCAAGCTCCAATTCTGTGGAGGCACCTTAACCCCATATTTAGTTATTAAACAACTATGAATACTCATATTTTCCACAAAACCCTAACAACCACACCCTATATCTTGGACCCTCCATTTCCATCTTTAATCCCTCAAAATCACCCGAAACTCCCCACCCCCACCACACACACACACACACACACACACGCACACGCACACAACATTTTTCATTTCATTGTTGTACAGAATTGAAAATCATCAACAACAAAAAATGAACACCAATTTCCACCATCTACGCTTGAACCCCCAACCTCTCCACCATCAAACCTTAATCCCCAACTCTTTACACCATTACATCCAAAATCAGATCATCATTATCCCTAATAGATCAAGATCCAAGCATTGCAACGAAGGTTGACCCTTCGATCTTGGACATGAAGTCCTGGATGTGAAGGAACCATTCTCTGGAGACGATTCGGGCATTTTTTTTATTCCTTGGATTGATTTCATCAATCCTCAGGTAAAACATAACTTTCCTATGTTAACTAATGGCAAATCTTGTGACATATTAGGGTTGTCTAGTGCTAGATTTGAGTGGATATCTATTGCATGCCATATTTTTATCATCGTAGGATTGCATATACACTTGTTGTGTGCCAAGGAGACCCACAGGGGGAAGTATCAGCAATTCTGCACAGGAAGAGGAAACTATGCATAGAATGAGCTCACACTCTGTTTCAGACAGTTATTCCGTTGAGTTCAGCTGAGTCAGCAGGCCCAGTCAACCAATAAATGCCAGCTTGTATTTCCAAGTCGGCATACTATCCAACAATCAGTGTATCCGAGTAATACACCTTTTACTGTTAGTAGTATAAATAGTAGAGTAGAGAAGGAGAAGGTATGAGGAGTTAGTTACATATTTTTCCTTTTAATTGCTTTCCTCTGTATCCATTTCTTCTTCTCCAAGCTTCTAATAAAAACACTAATTCCTAATTCTATTCTCTTCTTCTTCTTCTTCTTCTTCAATTTACTGAACCATGTCAAATGTTAGTCGAGCTTCACTTTTGGCAGGTCTGATGGGGAAGGCGCCCACCAATTTGGTATCGGAACGAATGAATCCAGTTCTCAAAGTTGATGAAGACCCGTCGTCGAGCATCCATGGATCTGGGCAAGGATCTTCAGAAGAGCAGCTAGCTCCCACGGTGGAGCGGAGGTTCCAGTTCATGGAAGGTAAATTCGATCAACTCTCTGAAAAAGTGGATCGATTATTGGAGGAATGGGGATGACCACGAAGATATCTGGAGTTTTCACCTAGGGTTTCAAGCTTTCCCAATGTGTCTCCACCCATGGCAACCCCCATCAACCCCAATTATGGGAGGAATCCTACTCCTTATCCTGCTAGTGTGCAAATACCTTCACAACACCTTTGGCAACAGCACCAAGTGAACAATACTCCTGGAGTAACTATATCAAGTGCACAATTGGAAACCACTTCAGTTCAATAGCAATTCTCAGTCACTTCCACACCTACTTACAATCCCTATGACTCTCAGACTATGGGAGGAGGCAGTCCAATCCCAACCAATTATCATTCCCCCAACATCCCTAGGGCTCTCAATTGGAAACCACTTCAGTTCAATAGCAATTCTCAGTCACTTCCACACCTACTTACAATCCCTATGACTCTCAGACTATGGGAGGAGGCAGTCCAATCCCAACCAATTATCATTCCCCCAACATCCCTAGGGATCTTCAGAAGAGCAGCTAGCTCCCACGGTGGAGCGGAGGTTCCAGTTCATGGAAGGTAAATTCGATCAACTCTCTGAAAAAGTGGATCGATTATTGGAGGAATGGGGATGACCACGAAGATATCTGGAGTTTTCACCTAGGGTTTCAAGCTTTCCCAATGTGTCTCCACCCATGGCAACCCCCATCAACCCCAATTATGGGAGGAATCCTACTCCTTATCCTGCTAGTGTGCAAATACCTTCACAACACCTTTGGCAACAGCACCAAGTGAACAATACTCCTGGAGTAACTATATCAAGTGCACAATTGGAAACCACTTCAGTTCAATAGCAATTCTCAGTCACTTCCACACCTACTTACAATCCCTATGACTCTCAGACTATGGGAGGAGGCAGTCCAATCCCAACCAATTATCATTCCCCCAACATCCCTAGGGCTCTCAATGGCCTCATGACTAATGAACCACTTTCCTCCTCTACTGTGTCCACCCCTCTTACTTCAGTCCCCTTAATGGAGTAACTGCCACTCCTAATCCTTCCCAAGGGTGGGGTATGCCATCATTCAGACTTAAAATTCCTCATTATAATGGAGAAACTGATGTGGAGGAGTGGCTACTTCAAGTAAATCACTACTTCAACTACTACCAGGTACCTGAGTATGACAGGGTCAGAGTCTGTTCTGTACAAATGAAGGGAACAGCTGCATTTTGGTTTGACTGGCTTATGAGGATCAAAGGAGGAATACTGGGATGGGAGGAGTTCTGCCAAGCCATTAAAATGGAGTTTGGACCTTCACAGTTTACTAATCACATCATAGAACTTGAACTCCTGAAGCAGGAAAGCGCAGTCGAAGCTTATGATTCACAGTTTCAGAAGCTCTCCAAAAGAGTACAGGGAATTACTGAACCTTACCTAGTCAGCCAGTACACAGGGGGTTTAAAAGAGGAAGTGAGGTATGAAGTTCAGATAGTTAATCCTACTACACTGCCAGCAGCAATGCAAGTGGCTAGATTACATCAAGCCAAGCTCTTAACAGTAAGGAAAAGCTATCACAAAACCCCCCAGTTTCAACCTAAAAGCAGTTTATCCAGTGGCACATTGAACTCCCAAAATACTGAAATTGGTAGGAAAACTGCTCTGCGAGGGTCTGCAGCAAAGGGAATTACTTCAGCCAAGTCTCAGACTCCATCCATCCCCCCTAGTGAGATTGTGAGAAGGGAAAACTTGGGACAATGTTTCATGTGTGATGAAAAATGGTTTAAGGGACACAGGTGCAGAGGCTGTATATGCTAACTAATGAAGCAGAGGATGCAGAGATCACCAATTCAGTGGAGGACAATGAGGAACAGGAAATACCTATTCAACCAGACTCCTTTGCTATTTCCCTCCAGGCATTATCAGGTACTTTGAACCAATCAACTATGAAATTGAGAGGGAATATAGGTAATAAACCAGTACTCATATTGGTGGATTCAGGTTCTACACATAGTTTTCTAGATAGCAAATTTAGTGAGAGAATTGGCCTTCCCTTATTTGATAAAAAGGGGTTTGAGGTCATGGTAGCTAATGGGGATAAGTTGCAGAGCCAAAGCTTGTGTAAAGGGGTGGTTATAGATTGCCAAGGGAAGAAGATCATTGTTGACCTCCTACTGTTGTCCATTACTGGATGCCAAATAGTGTTGGGAGTCAACTGGCTAAGTACACGGGGAGATATAGTATGGAACTTCAAGGATCTAACCATGAAGTACACAGATAAAGGGGAAGACTGCTTGTTTAGAGGAGTAAAATTTCCTAAAGACTCCTTTACTAAGCCTCTTAACAAAGAATTCAGGCAGAAACCTCAACTCTACATCATACAATTATGTTTTGTGACTGAACAGCTGGAGAAACAGGTGGAATCCCATCCAGAACTGGCTCAATTAATGAGTAGGTTTGATCACCTCTTTGCTGAACCCAGTGGGCTACCTCCCAAGAGGCCTCAAGATCACTAAATACCCCTAATTCCAGGGTCTCTACCTGTCTGCAGTAGACCCTATAGGCATCCCTACACTCAAAAGAATGAAATTGAAAAGCAAGTGCAGGAAATGTTGGTAACTGGCATAATTAGAACAGCCATAGTTCTTACTCATCCCCAGTTATATTGGTTAAAAATTCTGATGGCAGTTGGAGGATGTGTATTGACTATAGAGCCCTAAACAATAATACTGTCAAGGATAAATTCCCATTTCCTATCATAGAAGAGCTGTTTGATGAATTATGTGGGGCTCAGTTTTTCTCCAAACTGGAGTTAAGAGCAGGGTATCATCAAGTGAGGATGGCTGAAGGAGATGTACACAAAACTGCATTTAGAACACATGAAGACCACTATGAGTTTCTAGTGACGCCTTTTGGGCTCACTAATGCACCCTCTACTTTTCAATCACTGATGAATACTATTTTCAAAGATTACCTAAGAAAATTTGTCTTAGTTTTCTTTGATGATATCCTCATATACAACACCATGAGAGAAGAACATTATGAACATCTGGAGAAGGTACTGCACAGGTTGGAGGAACATCAGTTAAAAATCAAAAGAAGCAAATGTCATTTCTTTCGAAAGCAAGTGGCTTACTTAGGACATATCATTTCAGGAAAGGGGGTGGAGGTTGATGATGACAAAATACAGGCAGTCCTCCATTGGCCTAGACCTAGAACTCTGAAGGAATTGAGAGGATTCCTAGGGCTGACTGGATACTATAGGAGGTTCATTAGAGGGTATAGTTCTACTGCAGGCCCCCTAACAGAACTTTGAAGAAAAATGCTTTTCAGTGGACAGAGAAATCACAAGCAGCTTTTGAAGATTTGAAGATAGCACTCTGTTAGCCCAATGATTGTATCATGTTTTTGAATATGGTTAATATGTTAAGTTTAGCATTTCATTATCACTAATCTTCATACTATCGCTATAGCATTTCTACTTATACTTATATCTTTGGTGATATGTGCCTATTGGTTTACATATTAGTGATATGAGCTTATCTATCTTAAATTTAATCGGGTTGCCAAAATCAGAACTATGTTTTGATTATGGTTATTCAATTAAGTTTAACATTATGATATCACTAATATTTATGCTATCACTATAGCATTGATACTTAAACTTCGTATTGTCCTAATGTGCTTTTATCTTATCATTCTTGCTACATGTATATTGCTTTGTTCGTCTAACATGTATTTGCAGAAAAGCAATTAGCAAGATCAATGTGGACATATGCAATGCAATGAAGAAATCATGGTGGGCCAAAGACGATGGATCCCACAAAATTTTTCTGAACCACCCGACGACATCTCTGGAGCCACGCACCGGGGGTTCCGCTGCCCGGTCAGCGGACGGGGGTCGAGGGGGCAGCGCCCCTCGTCGGGGGTTCGGGGGCGAAGCCCCCGAAAGGTATTCAGTTTTTACAAACTGGATATCTTTGGACAGCTGCCGCCAAGGGAAAAAGCCAGCACCTATCAAAGGAAGAAGCCAAGCCATGCCATCATCATTTCAAGACTCTGAAGAAGCCTGCACCTGCCTAAGTTTATCTGGAGTCTGTAATGAGTCTTAGGAATTATTGTAAACACAAGAAATGGATGGCAAAATCGAAAGCTAGGGCAGAAATAAGCCCAGGATCATTTTTGGTGGAAAACGGCATACCGACGGTATACCGGTGTATACCGGCGGTATACCGATTTTTGTTCACAGAAAGTTTCTGTTTACAAAACCGGCATACCGACGGTATACCGGATCATACCGACGGTATACCGCTTCCGAAACGTTGAAATTCCAACGGTCGGATTTCCAGCCATTAATGATCCTAACGGCTATATTTCTAGCCGTTGCAATCCCAGGCCGGTATACCGCCGGTATGCCGGATCATACCGGCGGTATGTCGGTTCGTGGACTGAAAAGTTGCCTTGAGCTCTTTTCAATGCTTTGGTTATAAATAGCCTTGAACCCCTTCATTCAAGGTTGATGCTTTGAGCCTAAAAATTTTCAAACCACCAAAGCTTATCCACATACAACTCTACAAAGCCTTCATTTGCCATCTACAAATTGTGTTAGAGTTATTGAGTTGAAAAGTGAGATCTTCATCTTATTGTATAAGGAGATCAAAACCTATTGTGAAAGGTTGAAGTTGGAGAGTCTTCGTATCTAAACTCTCGGTTGAAGTTGGGGAGTCTTCGTATCCAAACTCTCGGTTGAAGTCGGAGAGCCCTTCGGATTAAAGCTCTTGTGTAAGAAGTTGGCGAGTTCTTCGGATCTAAACTCGTGTGTAACTATTTGCTCAAATAGTGGATTAAAGCCGGAGAGAGTTCCGGGACTGGACTGCCTCTTAGGAGGATACCAGGATATATCGGGTGTCGGTATTGTGTTTGCTTCTTCTCTTGCACTTATATTTTTAATTTGCCAATTAGCTTGTGCTAAGTGCTTGATTAGTTAGCTTGACCCTATTCACCCCCTCTCTAGGGTTCCTACACACTCACCCAACCACCAGTTCTCAGTTTACCAAATTTCCAAAAGGAATTTGTGTTAAGTGTGATGCTTCAGCACAAGGGGGGGGGGGGGGGGGGGGCAGTGCCAATGCAGGAGGGAAAAGCCATTGCCTACCTAAGTCAGGCCTTGAAGGGGAGAAGAAAAATAATATCCACATATATGAGAAGGAGATGTTAGCCATACTCCTAGCAGTCAAAAAATGGAGTCAATATTTGTGGGGAAGGGTCTTCATTATCAGAACTGACCATAAACCTATGTAGTCGCAGGCGACGCCTAAGCGCGCCTAGGCGGCCTAGGCGTGCAGATCGGAGAGGGCTCACATCGACCTGGGGAAACTTCCTTGTGTGAGACGATGCTCGCCTAGGCACGCCTAGGCACCCGCCTTGGGTCGACCAGAGGGGAAAAAAAAGGCGCCTAGGCACCTAGCTTAATGCATTTTGCTTATCAGTTATACTACATATTTATTGTATACATAATTATTGTATACAATAAATATTAGTTAAACTCCACCTTGCTTATTGTTTATTAGTTATACTACATATTTATTATATACATATTTGCAATATATTTTGCAAAAGAGCAGCTAGATCCTGGGCGTGCGCCTAGGCGGCGCCTAGACGCACATAGGCGAGGCGGGTGGGCTGTCGCCTCGCCACGCCTAGCGTCCAGTACAACATAGCCATAAACCACTCAAATTTATGCTGGAATAGAAAGTATATACAAATGCACAGTACAAGTGGATTATGAAACTCTATGGTTTCAATTACAGGGTTGAGTACAAGAAGGGGAGGGAGAACACAGCTGCAAACAGCCTTTCCAGGAGAGAAACTGCTAATATTGCTGCTATGTCCATGGTAAATGCAGACTGGTTACAGATGTTCATACAAGAGATGGAGGGTTCAAGCCATTATATGAAGAAGAAGAAGAAGGACAAATGGGAACAAGGCTTACTGGACACTAACAAGTTTACTGTCAAGGATGGACTATTGTTCAACGAGATTATTCATAGACCCAAAATCTCATTTTGTGGAAGTAATGTTGAAAGAGCATCATGACACTCCAACAATAGGACACTCAGGTATCTCCAAAACTCTGCATTGACTGAAGAAAACTTGTTATTGGAAAGGCATGAAAAGGACTGTACAGAACTATGTTAATTCCTGTGACACTTGTCAAAAGAACAAAAGTGAGAGTGTCCCCTGCAGGGATGCTACAACCTTTACCAGTACCTGAGCAAGTGTGGGAAGATATCTCCATGGATTTTGTGGAGGGAAACCCAACAGTTATCATAAAACAACTATTTTTGTAGTTGTAGATAGACTTACAAAATATATCCACTTGTTTTCCTTGGGGCACCCCTACACAGCTGCCAAGGTAGCACACGTCTTTATGGAGGGTGTTTTTAGGCTGCATGGAATGCCCAAGTCCATTGTCACTGACATGGATCCGATATTAACCAGCCAATTTTGGAGGGAACTGTTTAAACTGCAGGGAACCCAGTTGAAATACAGCACAGCCTACCATCCCCAAACTGATGGACAGACAAAGGCGACAAACAAATGTATAGAAGGGTACCTAAGGTGTTTTTGTGGGCACAAACCCAAGGAATGGAGCAAGCACTTGGCATGGACAGAATATTGGTTTAATATCAATTGGCATTCAGCTACAAAAACTACTCATTTGAAGCAGTCTATGGGAGAGCCCCCCCCCCCCCCCCCCCCCCCCCAACAACTACTTAGCTACCAGAGTCTGTGCAAGACAGGGAGTTGGCAGAGGCTCTACTATCCAGGGATAATGCAATTCAAATACTGAAGGACAATCTCATTTTGGCACAAAACAGGATGAAGAAACTAGCAGATTCTCAAAGAACAGACAGATTTTTCTCCATTGGAGATTGGGTATACCTTAAGCTCCAACCTTATAGGCAGATTTTTGCTGCTCAAAGGAGACCTCAAAAGTTACGGCCTAAATACTTTGGACCTTACCAAGCCATCTCAAAGATAGGATCAGTTGCCTACAAGCTACAATTGCCTGAGGGGTCTTCCATCGACCCAGTCTTCAGTGTATCACAACTTAAAGAAGAAAGTGAGCAGACACATAGATATTCAAAGACGCTCTCCCAATCAATTGGAAAAACTAGTTTAGAACAAGACTTCATACTGGAAAGGAAGTTAGTGCAAAGAAGGAACAAAGCTGCAGTGGATTTATTAGTCCATGGAAGGACAGTACTGCAGAGGAGGCTACCTGGGTTCCATATGAAGATTTCAAGAAGAACTACCCTTACTTTGACCTTGAGACAAGCTTCTAATAAAAACCCTAATTCCCAATTATCTTCTCTTCTTCTTCTTCAATTTACTGAACCATGTCAAATTCTAGTCGAGCTTCACTTTTGCGAGCTTCCCTTTTGCCAGGTCTGATGGGGAAGGCGCCCACCAACACTTGACTATCTTTGCATCTCAAGATAGTTTCATACACACAGATCATCTTGTTTATGGTTTTGCATCTGCTTGCTTGATTCATCTTCTGTGTTGTAGCCCATCTAGGTTTTCCTTTAGTTATTGTCACGTGTCAGATGGCCTCAACCTAAACTCACCATAAGAACCTAAAGCTTCAACGCAAGTAATTACCAATTTATCCCAGAAATAAACCAGTATGCTTTCGGGTCTGCATAATGTTACCAACAAATGAACCAAGTACCAGGTCCGCAAACAATGGCACGCCTCCTAGTAACTCCTCTTTGATGCAAAGCTTAACATACAACCTATTTTGCTAAATTATTTTCTTGGCCCGTGGTACGGCGTGGTACGGGCTAAAATGTAAAAACTCACCTGGCACAAGCATATTATCTTGAAACAAGATCTTCGGTCAGCAAATTTAATTTACCACAAATATGGGTTCATGTCAAATTAATTTTATCAATTTATCAAACAAAATTAGCTTATCAATGTATAGACGAGGTTCCAAGCATGTTTGGTCCGGTACTGAACCCCGACGATACTAGTCAATGCTGATTGATACCAAAATTGGGACCCTCTTTTCCGATCAATTCAGCAAAGAAAAAGAGAGAATTGTAGCAAAAAACAATGTCGACAAAATGATTTGATCATGACATCATGTCAGAGATTAACATGCTAAGTTTGTACAGTTTAAATTTTCAACATTGATACATCTAAATATTATTTCATGCAAAATTATCTATTTTCAAGGTACTCTTATAGAAGCAAATAAAATAAACAACCATATCGATTACCGGTGAATAATTCAAAAATGTTCGTATTATCATATTCAAAAGGGAAGCAACATATAATACATAAGATTATACCTAATTTATCAAATATTTCTCCAGTTTTTTAAACAATTTCTTGTTATTTTCTGGCTATACGAAACCAAGACTCCGAACCTCATGCCTTAATTCCAAAACCACCAAATTTGTCAAACCCCCATTTATTAACAAACCAATTAAATATAATTTTCTATTTTTTTATTTATAATAATTAACAAATTATCTATTTATTTATTTATTAAATTACTTAGTCTTTTACTAAATTATATTTTTCGAAAAAAGAAAAAGAAAAAGAAAAAGAAAAAGAAAAAGTAGAAGCCCCCCCCCCCTCAACCACCACAAATGTGTACCGTGATGTGCACAACACAGAGCATGGAGGAAAAAATCATTCTGCCGAAACAACCCCCCCCCCCTCCCTTCTTAATCTAGTCCTCTCCTAAATACTCTTTACCTCTATTTTTCCCACTCTACTCTTCTTCTATCATCTCTTCCACTATCATCATCAGTTCATCACTGAATCCGTCAAACTCCCACCTAGCAGCTTGCGCCGGCAAACTCCGCGATGCCGACCGCCTGTAACCCCGCGCCCGCCTGCATGACCCAGCACAGCACCGTAGCCGAACAACAATGGCGACTTTGGCCGCAGCCTCCGTGCCGCCAACCACCGTCACGAGGTCGGGCCCCGACCTCCCTTTTCTGTGCACGGACTCCCCTTGACCTCCGACACATTTCCTCTCCCGACCAAGCCACAAAGTGCACAGTTTAGTAGAGAACAAAGCATTTTACTCTGCTCGGGTCATCCTTTCCGAACCGATTTTGGACGTGCAGAACTCCCCGCTCGTTCATCCAATCCACATCACGTCTTCTCTGGTACATTCTCATATAACCCATCTTCAATCTTGAAAATTATCAGCAATTAATTCGAACTTATAATAGATCAAAATCCAGACTAAAGTAGGGTAGTCAAAACATAATGTTTTATATATAAAATTATCGATGGAGGGTAGGTCGTTTCGACAAACCATACCACCTCGACTCAAACCGATTGCACCGAAGACATGTACGGACTTTGTCGTCATGTGGGAATCGATGGAAGTAGAATTCGTTGACTGTTCGTGACGAACTCGGTCCGTATCAGTCAAATTTTGTCGTATCGGAATTTTTCGGAAAACTCCGCACATTTGCAATCCTCTAGTCAAATTTCGACGAAATTTGTGACAATGGGTGCGCAACGTCAAACTTGTCATGTGACGCAAGTTTCATCTATTTCTGAGACCGTCGACCGAATCGCATATTTGCGGCCCCGTCATTCAACATTGGCGTGTGCATTTACAATATGCCCATCGGATTTCATTTATGAGAACACGGTTGAGTGTGCTTTCTAGCCTAGTTTCATATATTGTTTGCCCTATTTAGACACCTGTCAGTTTTGCCATATTTTCAGTATCCCGTAGTCCTTCCAGCAGACTCCGTTTCACCTTGAAAAGTCAATTTTTGGCACTTTGTACAAATTGGACTTATGGGTAGTATTTCTTTGTTTCTCGCATGTTCTGGAACTCATGGTGATGATTATTTTAGAATTCAGAGTCATCTGTTTGATTTAACATTTTGATATTCTGTATCCGACACGTTCATGTCAGTACGTCGACTCTTCACCAAACGCGAACCATGCAAGTCTACCTTTCCAATTATATTTCAGCTTTAATCATATCTTGTTTAGAATATTATATCTGTAACGTTAGCCGTTAATCGATACCGAGCGTCCGAGTCAGACTCGGGTGCAAATCAATTGTCGATATCTTTGGTATCGATATTCGTGTGGTTAGTAATTGTACGTATGGATCATGCGATTAGCGCAAACATAATGTTTGATGTATCTCATGGATACAATCAAAACCCTAGGAGACACTTGCCACCTAGCATACATGCTTGGGCACGCTTCCCCGTAACCGATGAGACGCTAGGACAATCGGAAGGTGCATCAGTACTAGACTCCCCTGAGATGGTTTATACTCTGTGATTTACTTGTGGACTCATAGACTGTGATAGATAGCTAAATTTAGGATATGATTGGACACGGTGCAGATACGACACGTGTGGTGGCATTGGGTGGGAATGAGAATTACTAGGCGCCTGAGCTCCTTACATGCCTTCATGTTTGCTCACATGTTAGTACAATGTGTTTTATGCTTGATCGCTAGTGCCTCTGCAGAGTGCCACATAAATGACAATACTCTTACCTTGACAGCTCATGCGTGCGAACATTGTTCTCAAACTTGTATTTCACATAGTTTGTTACTACTAGTTGTACCCCAGTATATGAGGAATTATCATATTACTGTTTTACTTTCGGCATGTCTTTTGTATCTTGCTCGTCCCTCGTATGGTACCGCTCCCTTTCTCTGGCATAGAAGACGCTATCGAGGTATTCGCTTGGCTTGACGGTATCGAACACCAGCTGGAGGCTGCCAAGCTCCCTAAGGAGAAATGGATGACGGTCGTCATGATGCAATTGACCGGCAATGTGCATTATTAGTGGGAGGCCGAGGACCAGCGACTAGGGACCGATCAGACTTGGGAAGGGTTCTACAGACTTTTCAAGGAGATGCTCATTTTAGCTACTGTCCGCACAGAGCTCCCATACAAGTCCATGCACCTTAAGAAAGGGAGTATGACCTTGGAAGAGTACAACGTCGAGTTCTCTCGCTTGAGCCATTTTGCTCCTTTGATCCAGACAGAGGAGGAGAAGGCAGAGAAGCTCCATGACGAACTGAGTTTCGATTTTCATATCTGACAGGATCTACCACCCCTACTCCTATATAGTTGTCTTGACTGCAGTCAGATGCTAGGAGCACATAAACAAGGAGTTAGCCAGTCAGAAGCGCCCTCATGCACCAGTACCACCTATATGAGCACCGTAGGAAGGACCGACAAAGCAGCTATGATACATCAGAGAGTAGCTTCATCACAGGCTCAGGAATCTCCCCTTACCATTTATGTTGCAAGAAGTGACACATCGTGAAAGATTGTAGACACAAGTTGGGATTATGCTTGATTTGTGGGTCTGACAACCATTTAGCCCAAAATTGCTTAGAGAAGCAACATCAGACTCATCAGAGAGCAACTCCACCACAGGCTCAGAAATCTCCCCTTACCATTTATGCTGCAAGAAGGAACACATCGTGAAAGATTGTAGACACAAGTTGGGATTATGCTTGATTTGTGGGTCCGACAACCATTTAGCCCGAGATTGCTTAGAGAAGCATGGTGCAACACCAATGGTTTACCTACCAGCTCTACCGGCACTGAGGCCTTTCCAGCAGCCGTCGAGGCCAGCCTTTCCAGGACCTAGAGCACCTCCCACAGGAGTAGAGCAATGCATCCACCAGCACCTGGAGGTTATCATAGAGGGTCACCCTTGGCCCCATAGTGAGACCGGTTCCAACAGGCCCGACAACAGTCCAGAGCACGTCTTTGCGATGTCATTAAAGGAGGCTGAGACAGCTGGAGAGTTGATCGCAGGTACTCATGGTTCCAGGAGGTTCGACAATAGTTCGAAGCACAAAGACATGGCCAGGTCTTTGCGACGTCACTAGAGAAGGCCGAGACAGCCAGAGATGTGATCACAGGTACTATTTAGTCGATTTATTACCAACAATAGCATTGTTTGGTTCTTGTGCAATGCATTCATTTATAGCTGCTAGTTTCGTAGCTACGCAAAGAGTAGCATCGACATCTCTTTGTAAGAATGATAGGATTCTTACGGGAGGCAGTATAGTACTGGCTAGCGATACATGTAGGGCTTGTTCTTTCGTTGTTTGTAGTAGAGTGATGCACACTCAATTTTTGGTATTCCATGTGCCAGATTATGATGTTGTTCTCGGAAGGGACCGGCTGAGCCAGTCTCATGCAACGCTTGATTGATGATGTGGATGCGTCATCTTCAGACCGCCAGATCGCCTAGAGTTCGAGTTTTTTTGAGGAGCCAAAGAGTTGGGTGTCCATCCAGTCCTTGGGGTATATATTGCAGTGGAAGACGCGACCTTCCGTAGATCGTCTTAGAGTTTCAGGACGTCTTCCCAGAGGAGTTTCCAGGCCTACCGCTCGACCGAGAGGTGAAGTTCTATATCGATTTGGTGCCAAGATCAGCATACTTCTAATGTGTATCGACTGGCAAAGAAGGAGATGGATGAGTTAAAGCTTCAGTTAGAAGACTTAAAGAGCAAGGGATTCATTAGGCCCAGCGCGTCATCTTAGGGGATCTCCATTTTTTTTGTGCCAGAGAAAGATCGATCTATCAAGATATGTATTGACTACAGGGCCCCAAATGCACTGACAGTTAAGAACAAGTATCCTCAGAGAAAGATCGATCTATCAAGATATGTATTGACTACCATCAGGCGAAGGTTCAGAAGAAGGATATTCCAGGACTCATTAGTGGACATTATGAGTTTTTAGTGATGTCATTTGGACTGACGAATGCCCCGACAGTATTCATGAATCCAATGAACCGGGTATTCCATCAGTATCAAGACCAATTCATGGTTATATTCATCGATGACATCTTAGGGTATTCGAAGGGCTACGAGGAGCATGAGGAGCATCTAAGGATAATATCGGAGACCTTAAGGCGAGAGAGGTTATATGCAAAGATAAACAAGTGTGAGTTCTTCCTAGATCGTGTTGTTTTCCTTGGGCATGTCGCCACAGGAGATGATATTTCAGTAGATCCGACGAAGATCTCAACAGTTGAGGCATAGCCCATCCCGACTTCAGTAGCTGAGGTGAGGAGTTTTCTAGAACTCGGCATGTATTATCGGAGGCTCGAAGAGAATTTTGTAACGACTGCAAAGCCAATGATGCGTCTGAGGTGAAAGGACCAGGAAAGAGTTTGTTTGGACTGAGTGTCAGTCGGCCTTCAGTGAGTTAAAGAAGTGGCTGACTACGACACCTATTCTGACTATCCCTTCCGGTTCAGGAGGATTTTTGATCTACTGTAAAACGTTCGGGAAGGGACTGGGATGTGTTTTGATGCAGCATAGAAAGGTTGTAGCATATGCTTCTGGGCAGCTGAGAGTTCACGAGGAGAACTATCTAACCCACGATTTACAGCTGGTTGTAATTATTTTTGCGCTAAAACTATGGAGGCAATACTTGTACAAGGAGCGGGTAGAGATTTTTAATGATCATAAGAGCCTAAATTACATATTCACGTAGGAGCTAAATATGAGACAAAGACGTTGGTTGGAGCTTATGAAGGATTTCGAGATTGAGCTGCAGTATCATACAGGGAAAGCGAACGTTATAGCAGATGCCTTGAGTAGGGATCGACAACATTCTTCTTAACATAGTGTTACCTACTGGAGGATCTGCAAGAGCTTAGGATAGAGATCATCTTACCATTAGCAGATGGCCAGCTGACCAATCTTCATGTGCAGTCTTCACTAGTAGAGAGAATCAAGGCAGCCTTGCCTACAAATGTCATATTTCAGATACTCTGTGAGAGGACAAAGGCCGGTATACAGACTGGACCGAGGATTCATGAGAATGGAAAACTAAGGTGTGGAGATCACCTCTATGTTCTGAATAGAGAGCTGCGACGGGATGTTTTGTCGGAGGCCCATAGCTCTATGTATTCAATACACCATGTAGGAACGAAGATGTACTGTGATCTGAGACAGTACTACTGGTGGCATGGCATGAAGAGGGAGATTGCTTGTTTTGTTTCGAGGTGTCTAGTCTGTCAGCAGGTTAAGGCCGAGAAACATATATCAGTAGGATTGTTACAGACAATTCCTATTCTGGAGTGGAAGTGGAAGAACATCACCATAAATTTCGTCACATGATTTTCGAAGAGCCCAAGCGGACGAGATGCAGTTTGGGTGGTCGTAGACCAACTCACCAAGTCGGCTCACTTCTTGCATTTCAGAGTTGGATAGTCGACGAAGATTTAGCTGACCTATACATTAGACAAATTGTGAGATTGCACGGAGTTGATCACATCTTGTCAGATCGAAATTCGATGTTCATTTTCTATTTCTAGCGTAGTTTACAAGAGAGTCTTGGAACTTGCTTGAAGTTCAGCATATCTTATCATCCTCATGCATATGGTCAGTCGGAGCGTATTATACAGATCCTAGAGGATATGTTGAGAGCATGCATGATGGACTTTGGAAGGCCTTGGGAAGACCATCAATACTTAGTGGAATTTTTCTACAACAACAACTATCAAGCGAGCATTCAAATAGCTCTCTTTGAAGATTTGTCGGTAGGAAGTATCGTTCTTTAGTGTGTTGGAGTAATATGGGAGAATGACATATTTTGGGACCAAAGCTAGGGGTTCGGAGAGTAGAGAAAGTGAAGGTAATCTAGGGTCATCTTCGAGCAACGCAAGATAGGCAAAAGCATTGGGCTGATTCCCATCAACGACCGTTGGAGTTCAACGAGGACAACCATGTATTTCTAACACCTTTCCTCCGCCGACTGAGCCGCAAAGTGCAATGTTTAACAAAGAACAGAGCATTTTTCTTTGCTCAGTCAGCATGTTCGACCGGAATTTTAAGATGCAGAAGTCCAAGGTAGTCAAAGGTACAAGGCGCATTCGAGACATAAAGAGTCCATATTGTCCGGGGTGCAAGGCGCACTTAAGGCTCACGTCCGACCGAAGCGAGACGCAAAAAAATAAATCATATATATATATATATATATATATATATATATATATATATATATATATATATATAAATTCGTAATGTAAGAAAAAAACCAAATAATATTTTAAAACCAACAAAAACATGTTAAAACATAACCAAGTGAACTAGCATAGCAGTAATAGCAGTAACAATCAACATAACTAACAAGAGTTTGTATTCTTCCTACCACGTATTTTGTAAATTTTAGCTTTTCTAGTTCAACTATAACCAACTTTCGCAACAGTGGAAATGACTATCTCCCTTCGGCTTGTATGAGGTAAGAGTTATTTACATGCCTCAATGTTTTTTGTATAAATATAAAAATAATTATATAGCGCATTTTTTTGGTTGCGTCTTGCTGAAAGGCACATCATGGGTTCGTCTGGAGAAAGGCGCATCGCCTAGTGAGGTGCGAGGTGCAGCTACTGCGTCTTTCTGCGAGGCGCGCCTGAGGCACGCCTTTGACTACAATGTGTAGAACTCCTCGTTCGTTCATCCAATCCACATCAACATCAGTCTTCTCTAGTACGTTCTCCTATAACCCATCTTCAATACTGCAAATTTTTAGCATTTAATTCAAACTTATGATAGATCAAAACCTAGGCTAAAGTAGGGTATTCAGAATAATATATTTTTATATAAAAATTATCGATCGAGGGTCATTTCGACAAACTGGGCCATTCCAACTCGATCTGATTGAACCGAAATGTGCGTACGGACTTTGTCGATGTGTGGAAATCGACGAAACTAGAATTTGTTGACTGTGCACAACGAATTTGACATGTATCCGTCGAATTTTGACGTATAAGGGTTTTTCGGAAAACTGCACGTATATACAATCAGCTGGTCAAATTCCGACGAAACTTGCGCCTTTGGATGCGCAATATTGAACTTTTTCTATGACGCAAGTTTCGTCCATTTCTGAGACCATTGAACGGATTGCCAATTTGCGAGTCAGCAATTCGTCGTAGGAGCACATATTTCTAATATGCCCGTCATATTTCATTTCTGAGAGCATGGTTGAGTGTATGCCGCCTTCTAGCCTAGTTTTAAATATGGTTTGTCCTATTTGGACACCTCATTTTGATCTTATTTTTCGGTATCTCATAGTCCAAGTGTGGACCCTATTTAACCTTGAAAATTCAGTTCCCAACACTGTCTAAATTGGGCTTATGGGTATTTTTTTGTTTCTCGCATGTTCTGGAATTCGTAGTGATGTTTATTTCAGCGCTCGGAATCATCTATTTGATTTGACATTTTGATATTCTGTATCCGACACGTTTGTGTCGGTACGTCGATTCTTTACCAACCGTGAATTATACAAATATACTTGTCAATTGTATTTCAGCTTTTATCATATCTTGTTTAGTATATTATATCTGTGATGTTAGCCGTTAATCAACACCGAGCATCCTAGTCAGACTCCCGTGCAAATCGACCATCGATGTCGTCTGGTATCGATATTCATGTAGTTAGTAATTGTAATTGTAGATCATGCGATAGCAATACCATGATGTATGATGTATTCCATGGATACGAGCAGAACCCTAGGACATGCTTATCACCTAGCATACACGCTTGGGCACGCTTTCCAGTAACCGACGAGACGTCGGGAAGATCGAACAGTGACTCCCCTAAGATGGGTTATACTCAGCGATTTACTTGTGGACTCATGGACCATGAAAGATGGGTAAATTTGAAGATATGATTGGGCGTATCGCAAATACGGCATATACGGTCACATTGGGTAGGGATGACAATTATTAGGTGCTTGAGCTCGTGTGCACGCCTTTATGTTTTCTCACATGTTGTACGATGTGTTTTATGCATGATCGCTAGTGCCTCTACAGAGTGTCTCATAGTTAGGAGCAATGCATTATATTGAGATACTCACCATTTGGTGTAGCCGATGTGGGACTATCTTTCCTAGTCTAAAGGCAAAAATACCAACAATCTCCTACATATCTCAATATATGGGTTGAGCGTTCCTCACAGTGACTGTCCATCATGCATTAGGAGAGATGTCGTTGACGACTTGAATCTTCCCGCATGGGTTAAATAACAGTATGATACAAGAATGGACTAAGCCTTGAATTCTGCACCATGACTGCAATTTTTTCCACTCACATAATGACATCAGCTGTGCTTCCGGTTGCACATTAAAGGTCCTGTGCATGCCTGGTTTCGGTGTATGTATCTTGGACGTCTACAAGTTTACCTTCAAGAGACGGCCTGAATCTCTTTCCATACATTCTAGGTGAGTTCTTTTAAAGAGTAACTTTGTAGCCGTCAAAGTTTTTCAAACCCTAAAATTCTTCCTTCTCCTCCAAAAGTCCACTTTTCTCAATTCTTATCCAAATCCATCCAAACATAGTGCGTTGCGATCGTTGGGAGGAGAGAAACTTGCTGGAGACTTGCTAGCAAGGAATCAGAGGCATTAGACCGGAGGAAATCGGCATCGATGCGTTTGGAGGCTCGTTCCATTGAGATTTGACTCTCAATAGGTAAACCCCTCTAAACATTTGTAAATTCCAATTTTTCTTCGTAGATGCATCCATATAGGTACCCTGGACCTGTACATGAAGTTTGGTAGGATTTCGTATCCGTTTGATAGGTGTATCGGACACGTCAGTGTATTGGAACACGTGTTCGACGAAATGCCGCTTAGAATTGAAAGTTCTTATTTTTCGATTCTATTTTTACGAAGTTGTTGCTGTTTATATTTGAAAAAACTTTCGTGAAGACGGATCTCGATTTGACACGTTTTCGGTGTCCAAATCGAATACGGACACGCGTGCACGAGGCCCGTGCACAGCCCCGTGCATGCCCTGCTGTTCGAGTGCCATAACTCGACGCACAGGACACGATTTCACGTGAAATTTTATGGACACGTGGGGGCAACCTCTGCCCACGTGCTCCAAAAATTTCAGGTCGTTTCGTGGAGCGTGCGCGGAGAAATCCTACGCGCACTGGCCGGCTGAACCGTGCTCGCGCGCGAGAAATTGCTGCTGATACGACCTTCGTTCGCGAACACGAAGCGATGAGGACTCGTTCCAGGAGCATGGACACGAAACCCTAGACCTAATCTACCCAGGGACCGGACCACGTGACACGACGTGGCCCGTGTCGCGAGCTACGGAGCTCGACACGCGCCCACGAGGCCGCGTGCGCGTGCGTACAGCCCCTGCAGTCTGAGTGTCATAACTCGACGCACAGGACACGGTTTCGCGTGAAATTTTATGGACACGTGGGGGCAACCTCTGCCCACGTGCTCCTAAAATTTCACGAAATTTCGTTAAGTATTCGCGAAGTTATCGCGTCTGCACTGATTCGGCTGATACCGTACACGCATGTACGTGCCCGTGCGATACGCACTGACGGGACATGATACGGACACGGGTTCGACCCTGAGAGTACCCGAGCGTGTCACGCACGTATATACCTTCGTGTTTACCAAGTTTCGCGAGTTCTAGTTGTGTATTTTGCATTTTGGGTTTCGAGTTGGTTTTGTGTTTCGGTTGGTTGTTCATGAGTTGCATTTACCCTGACAGCTCATTTGTGCGAACATTGTCCTCAAACTTGTATTTCCCATAGTTTGTTACTACTAGTTGTACCTAGTATATGAGGAATTATCATATTACTATTTTATTTTCGGCATGTTATTGTATCTTGCTCATCTCTCTGAGGACATGGTTTTCTTCCAAGCGTAGCCGATGAGAGCTACCCGGAGGACTACGGACCGAGGGTACACATGAGCTATTCCAACCAAGGACGTCAAGCTTCTCCCAGAAGAGTACCCCTGATTAGTAGGGAATCCGTTTTGAGATCTGTGTGTACTTGTTTTATTTATGTTCTATATTTCGGGTTTGTTCCGATCAAACTCTAGCCAGATTTGTAGATGTTGGACCTACTTACATTATGTCCTATTTTCAGCATGTATATTATCCTAGTTTATCTGTTTTCCAGTACTGTTTATGATCCTTATATTTGTGGATGAGTTTAGTTACTTAGTAGTCATGGACTAGAGTTTACTTTATCACAGCGGAGTACGCTCGGTGGATCTAATAGGGTTGGATGCTTTCGTAGTCGTATTAGCTGGCCGTTGTTACGTGGTTGGTCCCACATATTTTGAGACTCTTGCATGATAAAATTGCTTCGTAAAACAAGTATACATAAGAGATCTTGGAAGAAGTCAAATTAATTTGAAATTGATCAATAAAAACATGTTGAAACCAAAGGAAACTTAGCAAGAAAGACAAGGTCAAGTAGTAGGTTCCACATACTTGTTAGTTTTTGGTAGAAAGACTTCACTATTTGACTGACATGAGACTTTTGGTCTAGGTTTATTAGTAGGTACATCGGTCTACCGCATAATTTCAAGTAGCAAAAAGACGATAACACCAAATTAAGGGACAGTTATGGCTTGTTCTATACTTACAGAAGTACATCGAGGAACAAGGTGACTTCACAAATTGTGACTGGACAAAGTTTTGGATGACAACAGAAAGTGCATATAGGGTAAATCATTGTACGTTGGACTGTGCATTCACATGGCCTTCAAAAGAACAAGATGATGTTGCTCTTCAACCTCTGAGGTCAAGCACATAGTAATAGCCTCATCATACACTACACAAGTGTTAGGAACCGTGGAAACGGTTCCCCCAAACCAAGAAGCTGTGAGAGAACCGAGCAAAAATGCAAAATCCAAATCGTCGAAATCACAAAGGACCAACAACGCAAACGTACATGATTTTTACGTGAAAAATTCATATGGAAAAATTCACGGGATGATCGGAGTCCAACCCTGAAAAGCCTCTACTATTAGATTAAATGAAATACAAACTCCTTACAGACTTCTCACTGGATCACCACAACTACTTGAAGTAGAAAACTTGATTACAGACTCACAAAGAACGAAGATAACGAGAAAGATTAGCTGAAACGATCTCCTCTTCGAAGTAGCCGTTAATCCCCTTTCTCTCTCCTTTCAAAAGTTGCCTCCTTATTTTCTTCCAATTGATTAGGGTTAGGAAACACCTAAATATAACTCCCTTAAACCCTCAACCAATCTAGACCACATGATGTGATCCAACGGTGTATAAAATACCTTAAATCCCGCACAGGTTGTTGATACTGAACTCGGGCCAAGTTCCGAATTTTCGAACCAACAAATCGAGCAACATGTTGTCCCCAGACGACCGAACTCAAACCAAGTTCCCTATGTGGACTAAACTTGAGCCATATTCACCTAGCTATGGGACAACAGCTCCTGTTCCGATTTTTCGAGTTTCTTCGATACTCCGAATAGCACTTCGTCGCACTCCTCAAACTTCTCCGACACACGGATGGCGCTCGTCGCACTAAGGAGATTCTTTACATAGGTTGGGAATCCTACCCAACACTAAAAAATCTTCCCCTTCCCAACTAGGTGGAGGAGCTCGCCATGCTGACGATCCTCCTGCAGTACTCGAACTTTTTTCTTGATAAACTTGTGTGAGCATATCTGCTCCATTGTCATCAGTATGAACATTATCAAGCGTCACGTCTTTCTTATCAAGCACATCTCTTATCCAATGATACGAGTTTCAATATGTTTGGACTGACTATGAAACGTCGGATACTTCCCAAGGTGAATTGTACACTGTCTATTGCAAAGCAAAATGTACTGCTCTTGCGTAAGCCTCAGTTCATGTATAAACTTCTTCATCCACAGCAACTCCTTGAAAGCCTCTATCGTTGCAATATACACTGCATCTGTCGTAGACAAGACAACACACTTCTGCAACCGCGACTGTCACGATATCGCTCCACCAGCAAACATCATCACATAGCCTGAAGTCGATCTCCTCGTGTCTACATCTCCAGCCATATCAGCATCAGTATATCCGACCAGCTTCGACTCGTCACTACAAAATGAAAGTATCCAAACAGCAGTACCCTAAAGGTACCCCCATAGAATCCACTATACCGTACTCTAATGCACCCTTCCTGAGTTGAACAGATATCTGCTAATCATGCCAACTGCGTGAGCGATGTATAACCTTGTACACATCATAGCATACATAAAACTCTCCATTGTTGAAGCATATGGAACCCGCTACATATCTTCCTTTTCGTCCTCGATAGATGGACATTGCTCCGCAGTAAGCTTAAAGTAACCTACAAGGGGGTTGCTTACTTTCTTTGACCCATCTATCCTAAAATGTTGAAGTACCTTATGAATGTACTTCTTTTGGGACAAATACAGCAGCTTGGACTTTCTCTCTCTCTCTCTCAGCTGATCTCCATCCCAAGGATGGTCTTCAGTGCGCGAAAATCCTTCGTAGAGAATGTCACACCAAGTTGATGTTTCAACTCCGCTATCCTGGTGGCAATCCCACCCACCAATAACATATCATCCACATAAAGCAGTAATATGATAAAATCATCCTCGGCATAATACTTCACGAACACACAGTGATCTGAAGTCGTCCATGAATAACCATGCTCTCCCATAAAGGATTCGAAGTTCCTGTACCACAGTCTCGGAGCTTGCTTCAGACCATACAGACTCTTCCTCAACCGGCAGACTAAGTGTGACTTGCCCTTCTCGCAGAATCCCTATGGTTGTCCCATGTGTAGCTCCTTTAAATCACCATAGAGGAATGTCGTGTTCACGTCCATCTGCTCAACCTCCAAGTCGAAACTGGCTGCCAATGCTAGTACCACCCAAATAGATAACTTGACGGCCGACGAAAAGATCTCATCGTAATCAACGCCATTCGCTGAGTGTAGCCTTTAACTACCAGCTTCGCCTTGTATCGAGGGCGAGTAGCATCTTTCGTCTGCTTCACTCTGAACACCCATCGATTATTCAAAGCCTTCTTGCCATTTGGCAATCGCACTAGCTCATAAGTGGAGTTTGTCTGTAAGGAACTCATCTCCTCCTGCATGGCCTGCATCCACTCTTGTTTGTGTTCGTCTTCCATCGCCTCTGTAAAGCTTTCGGGTTCTCCCCCGTCAGCCAATACCACGTACTCATCTGGCGAGTACCTCACAGATGGTCGTCTCACTCTTGTACTCCTCCTCAATGGAAACTCTGGTGTTGGATGTATATCGACAGTCTCATTTCACAGTCTCATTTCCTTCAGGAACTACCTACTCGGCATGCTTATTCTCTAGAGGGTCACCTTGACCACCATCAGCAAGCTGATGATCAAGGTTGGGAGCATCTCCATGTACTGGCTCCCCCGTAACTGGATCCTCTACAGTGTCCGTTGAAAACAGCTCGAAGCGAAATAACTCTAACTCAGATTCTTCGGCCTCAAAAGGCATCTCGAAATCATGAGTATTGGTTATGGTATGATCCTCGACGAACACCATATCCATGCTCCTATAGAGCTTTTTTTTCTACTGGATCATAGAGTCTATAGCCAAATTTATTCCAATCATAGCCGACAAAGACACATTGCCTCGTCTTTGGCTCAAGTTTGGATCTCTCGTCCTTCGGTTAATGCATGAAGGCCTTACAATCAAACACTCGAAGGTGACTGTATGACGGCTTCTTGTTGTACCATACTTTGTCAGGCACATTATCCTGCAAAGGAACGCTAGGAGACAAAGTAATAGTATAAACAGCAGTGTTGAGAGCCTCATCCCAATAACTATCCGACAAGTTTACTTCTGACAGCGAACGATGTACCCTCTCCATTAGTGTCCTGTTCATACGCTCCGCTACACCATTGAGCTAAGGTATCTTTGGTGGAGTCTTTTGCTGTCGAATCTCTTCCTTTTTGCAGTAAGCATCAAAGAGACCAATGTATTCGCCGTCTTTGTAGTACCGAACACATTTCAACTTCTTGTCTATCTTCCTTTCAACAGATCTGAAACTCTTTGAAGTGGGCAACACCTGGTCCTTGGTCTTTAAAGCATAGATCCAAACTTTCCTAGAACAATCACAATAAAAGTAACAAAGTAAAAAAACATTATCATTATATTTTACCTTCATTGGATCACAGTTATTCGAGTGAACTAACTCGAGCAACGTCGACTTCCTTAAAGATGAATGACTTTGGAAAGACACTCGATTTTGCTTTTCCGCCAAATAGTGCGTACATCTCTCCAACTTTGCGGATTTGAGCTCCGGAATTACTTTCATGTTCCGGAATCACTTTCATGTTCAACAAGTAGCTCATTCTCTTCTCACTGATATAGCTAAACCGCATATGCAACAACTCGGTAGATGCATCACTAACTGTAATCACCTCCTGTGGCTCCTTCGCACTCCCTTCCATATAATATAAACCGGACTTCTTGCTTCCTCTAGCAATCACCATCGAACCCCTAGAAAGCTTTCACTGACTGTTTCCGAAGAGATTAAAGAATCCCTCCTCATCCAACCTTTACAATCGACATCAGGTTGTAACGGATATCAGGAACATGATGAACACCTTTGAGAACAAAAACTACATCTGTCTTGGTTCTCAAATGCACATCTCCAATTGCCACGCCTCGATTCCGTGAAATCGATAGTCGTTCCCCGGACGTGATGTCGTACGAACCTAGGTTGCGATCGCACAAGGCATAGTCATAAGGTAATCCGAAACACAACATCTAAGAGAGAGAGAGCAGACAAATTGAATAACACATTGAGACAGAAAAACTTTACATTTTATTGATAATAGACATCATTTACAGACTCTATTACAATTGTGCAGCGCGGACTTTACAACATGACTCGATTACAAAAGGAGTGCCGATGAGATAGTCGTTCCATACATACATCCCTCATTTACAACAAAAGTATTTCAGCCACCTGGATTGGAGGAAGGCCGAGACATGTTTCTTGGACGGTTGCAGAGAGTCTTCAAAAGTGATGCGACGGGAGTCTTCGACGCACGGTCAAAGCTTCAAAACACGAACGTCGCCTTGGTCAGTTGGCGCGTTCTTCTTTATTCCTAGCACCTGCGAAGAGCGAGGGTCAGTACAATCACGTACTGGCGAGTGGCTAATTAAACCCAAGCTCTACATTTGGTTCAAACAGTTTTATAAAACATATTAGCTATTTGGTGATCTTTCTAACCATCCTGATCGATTTGCATGTTAACATGTTTTGAGGCAAGCATTCGATAGATACATAGCATATTAGGATAAATCTTACCCACGGTCGAGCTTGCCGTTGTGGCGTAACTTACCATGTCATTCCCAGTCAGATTTATATCGAGGCTTATAATTTATGTACAAGTATGGGTCACTGGCAATTCAAGCCATCATGGATGTATAGCCTGGTCGAGACGACGCCCCTTTCAGCGCGGATAGCTAGTCCCGCTGAAAGTTCCGAATGACCCGTGCTAGCATCCAGCATAGCTATCTTGCATTCCTCCTAGGCCGAAACGGTCCCGTGGCCTCGGGTTGTCGTTCGAGGAGGCGAAACCATTTGCACAAGTTGTCCATGGCCGTGCTAGTCTAAAATTAATTTTTCAAGCATGGTCTACGAAATTTTTGATAGTTAGCAAATTTTCATCGTGTGCCGCCTTATCGTTGCAACATTCGTATAGTAGTTTGATGTCGAAACTATTTTTGCATATCATGAAATAATTCTCTCTTTTCTAGAACATGTAAGGGTGCGTTTGGTTAGTAACTATAACTCACTTTTCTGAGTTATAAAGTAAGGAGAGCAATAAATAACGTTTGGAACAGAGTTTTTAAAAATGCGTGCTTCAAAATTTTTTTCTAGACTCTACTTTTAAACACTCGGTCCTGAGAGCATTTCAAAGTAGTTTTCCCAAAGCTCCTTTCAAACTTTTGGTACTGTTTAGTGGCCCCCACCCCCCAAACCAACTCCAAACCTTTGAAGTTTCTGTCTCCTCTCCTCTTCCTCTCTTCTCTGCTCTTCTTTTCTCCAGATCTGAGCTCAAGGTCCATGCTCGAGGACGAGGATGGCCGGGGGGGGGGGGGGGGGGGGGGGGGGGTATGAGCTCGAGGACGAGGATGGCGAAGACGATGACGACGACAACAAGGACGACCGAGACGATGACGACGACAACAAGGACGGCGGAGACGACGACGAGGCTGGCGGAGACGAGGACGAGAGTAGTGTCTGTGTCGGACACGAATTGAGTGAAGAGGATAGAGATATTTTATTGGACACGAAAAAATGTGGGGATACAAATTGGACACGAACAGATTAATTTTAATATAAATATTCTATAAATTTTTAATAAAAACTATTCTCACAAAATATTTTACCAAACAAAATTTTGAACTTTTATTTCATAAAAATATTTTTCAGATAAAAGTAACCAAACGCAAAATCAGAATTTTTACACTAAGAAAATAACTTTATAACTTACTTTCAAAAAACTGTTTTCAGAAAAAAATTTCAGAAAACATATCCAAACGGACCCTTATCTTTTCTCTTTTTGGTGTGAAACTTACATTTTCAGAGTAAATTACTCTAAGGGGCCGTTTGGTTAGCAGCAAGTGTACGGCAAGTGCTCACTTTCACTGCAACTGCTTGGTGAAAAATGCAGTTTCTGCGTTTGGATGAGCCTTGCAACTGCAAAGCAAGTGCACACATTCTGACACCCGCGAGTTGTTGTCCCCTCCTTTTTGCATTCTTCTTACTTGCATCAAAAGAGTGTTGTAGGTGTGCTGCAAGTGTCCTGAGACGTCGGTTGTAGCCATACCACCCGACTCAAGCATCTCCAGCGTCGGGGAGAGGAGGCTCGGTCGTTGGCCATCAACTGTACACGACCATGGCAGAGTCGACGAGGCCGAGTCATTGGTCGTCTCCTTCGAGCCAGGAGGTCTGCAGCGCGGCGTTGTCACCGGAGGCGGCTTCCGGAGGCGCAGCGGTGGACGCCCGACGGTCGAGGAGAGCGGTGCCGCGCCCAGATCTGCTCCTCCCTCGCGTCGAGCCTGCAAGCATCTCCTTTTTGTATGACTCAGCACTCCGGGGAAGGCAACAGCGCTCGACAAAAAAAATCCTAATTTTGTTTGCTCAGAAAGAGAGAGAGAGATTAGATATTTGTTTTGGGAAGAAGAAAACTGCTCCGAGAGAGAGGGGGAGAGATTAGATATTTGTTCTGGGGAAGCAAAAAATGGAGAGAGAGAGAGAGAGATATGAGTACAAGGAGATATGTATTACATATTTAATTAATTAACTTTAATTTATCTAATAAAAATAATTTGTTTAATTTATTAGTCTAGTTTCTCTAATTTGTCTAATTATGGGAATTTCGTTTTTTTTATCACTTTCAACATCCACTTTCAACATATCCAAACAATCGAACTTATTTTTTTTCCACTTTCAACAACCATCCAAACAATGGAACTGTTTTTTTCCTCACTCGCGGGGACAAAAAGTACTCTATCCAAACACATTTTGGAAAGTGCCACTTACTGCAAGTGCACTGCAACTCAACATGCTGCAAGTACTACTTTTACACTTTTAAAGAGTTACTTCTATCCAAACAGCCCCTAATTGATGCAGTTATTCCAAGTTGCCTTTAGCAAGTGTTTCGTGAAGAATCGTGCCTCAACTCATTGATTCTACACTATGGCGACAAGCATTGCCTTTGTGTTTCATGATTGATTTTGAAACAGAGGGTCAAGACGAAGGAGGTCAGCCACTCACCTTAGTCTTTGCTTCAGGCGAGGGACTGGTTGGTTGCGCTTAGACGTCGCCTACGCGATCACCTGCAATCGCATAAGCAACTGATTAGAATACTGTGTTATTCAAGGAGTTCGATAAGAATGCGAAGTTCGAAAACGCAAACCATGAAAACTATTGAAAACATTCACGAAAACGCATTCACGAAAACCAAAGCCAAAGCAAGTGCGACATAAAAAGCAGAGCAATGGGAGGTCTCTCCCGACTCAGCCGTAGAGCCAATCCTCGAGGTGCAACCCGCTGAATATAGAACTTGATTCCGAAGAAGCCTTTCCATAACAAGAAAACGATCTTAATTCAATCGTTCCCGTTCGACCGATTCATCCGATCCCGATCTATTGGTCCCGACTGAATCGGTAGCGACAGTGTTCCTTTCTCGTGTACCCCGTTGACGAAAACGGGACACGATGTAGGGACGGGGCAATACACCAATAGCAACAGCTTTTGATACGTCTCCGTTGTCCATCTTCAACACTCCACAGTCTCATGTTGTGTAGGTGGCAAACAGTGCCATGTTGTGAGATACGTGCGCTGAGAGCCCCTGAGTTCACCAACCAAGAATTGTCATCGTTGGCGAGATTCATGACTACCTCATCACCCATAATGACCACAGCACCTCCATACGTCGAGCAGTCGATGTTGTGTTCTCACTAGCTTCCCTTTGTCACCCTTCTTCTCTCTTCTAAGCGAAACAGTTTCGCTTGATGTGGTCATTCTTACCACAATGGTAGCTCTCGGAGTTCTCGTACCGACCCTTGGACTTGCCTCTGCTCTTGTCTCTGCCACCATTCGGACCCCACTTTTACTCCTGTTGCGGCTCTTTAAAATGAGAGCATCTAAATGGGATGTGGATGAAGTATCTTGAAATCTTCTCTGCATCTCTTTATTCAGTACTTCACTCTTAGCGAACTCCAGAGTTACAACGCCTTCTAGGACAGAAGGGACCATGGACACTCGTACGAACTCCTACGAGTCTGGCAACGTACACAGCAACCACAACCCCTAAACTTCGTCATCAAACTTCACTCTCATAGAGGGTAACTGGTCAACCACGTCCTGGAACTCACTAAGGTTATCCATAACAATCGTACCATCTTTCTACCGCAGACTCATCATTTGTCGCATAAGGAAGATTTTGTTTACCCTGGTCTTCTTCATATACAAAGATTTCAGCTTCTCCCAAAGTGTTCTTGTGTGCTCAATATTGACAACGTGATTATACACGTTCTCGACAACGAACTGCTGAATATACCCACACACCTATATATACTCAAACTTTTAGCCCTCCTCGGATTTATCACTGGGCTTCTCAGAAGTATATACCGAAAGATACAACTTCTCGACGAAGAACAAATCTTTCATCTTACTCCGTCAATAGTGGCAATTGGAACCGTTTAGGTTTACGGTATGCACCGGTTTCACGTCCATCTCTTCTCCATGGCTTGACTCTCAACTCTGACACCCTTTGAAACTAAAGCTCTGATACCACTCCGTTGGAAACGAAACGTGAAAACCGTTCCCCCAAACCAAGAAGTTGCGAGAGAGCTGAGCAAAAATACAAAATTCAAATCGCCAAAATCAAAAAGAACTAACAAGGCAAACACAACAATTTTTACGTGAAAAATCCAGGTAAAAAATCCACGAGACGACCGGAGACCAATCCTGAAAAGCCTCCACTATTAGAATAAAAAGATAAAGACTTCTCACCGATCCAAAACGGATCACCACAACTATTTGAAGTAGAAAAATTGATTACATACTCACGAAAACGAAGATGACGAGAAAGAATATCCAAAATGATCTCATCTTCGAAGTAGTCGTCAATCCCCTCTCTCTCCCTTTAAAAGTTGCCTCCTCATTTTATTCTAATTGATTAGGGTTAGGAAAAACCTAAATATAACTCCCTCAAACCCTCAACCAATCTGGACCACTTTATGTGATCCAACGGTGTAAAAACACCTTAAATCTCGCACAGATCATCGACACCGAACTCGGGCCGAGTTTGGAATTTTTGAGCCAGCAAATCGAGTAACATGTTGTCCCCAGACGACCGAACTCAGACCGAGTTCTCTATGTGGACCGAACTCGTGCCAAGTTCGCCTGGCTCTGGGACAGCAGCTCCTGCTCCGATTTTTCGAGTTTCTCCGGTACTCTGAATGGCACTCGTCGCACTCCTCGAACTTCTCCGACACACGGATGACGCTCGCCGCACTCCGAGATTTCTCCACATAGTTTGGGAGCCCCACTCAATACCAACAACAAGCCATATAAGCTAGGAAGACTAAATGAACTTGGACATACTCAAGATTGATAACAATATGCTAAGACTAGTCATCTCAACTGCAAAAACTCGAGTATCTCATGGAAAACACAAGAACATTGATGTTTCCTATAACATCCTTTTAGATTTTGTCAAAGAGGAGATTGAATTGCTATTTTGCAAAAGCAAGGATCAGGTCGCTAACAAATTCACAAATGCAAAGCAAAATAAATTAACATGAACCAAATCATATTGTAGCAATAACTGAAAGAATGATACGAAAGCTTGTCACAACAAAATGACACTAAAGCGGATAAATTTAACTCATCTAGAAGTAAGAAATGGATTTAAAGTGTGAGAAGAATATTACTTTCATTTTGTGCCCTACAACGATCTTCCTCCACCTTTTCATGGATCCCATCAAGCATGGAGATGAAAAATTCATGTGCATCCTGCTGTGTGTAACTCGCAAGATTTGATGCATGTTGCCACCAACTGAAATCACAACGCTAAGTATTAATAGAAATAAGCTGCATTGAAAATATTGGGAATATATACTTCAGAAACGATTTTATGCATGCAATCAAAGATGGAAAATAAGGTAGCAACTCAAAAAGTAATCATTATGCAAATAGAAAAACAAATAACCACCAGCAAAGCGCCTAAAGTAATGATAAGAATGATTTTTAAAAAAAATAAACTACATATTTGTGACAGAAGCTAAAAGGTTCGAAGAATGGATAACAAGTTCCGTGTTTGTAGTCCAGCTAATTCATATGCTCCTAAACAGCAGTAGTAGGTAAACTTAGCTTTCTCTGTTGGAAACAAAAAAGGGTTATATTGATAAATAATTTCTCATTAATCAAACAAGAAGAAACTGTACAGGTAGTATATTACAAAAGCATGCAGGCTAAGAACACCTGAATGGTAGCTCATAATTCACGCTGAGATGTTAATCATAGAATTGTTACAATGATAATAAAAAAGAGTAATGCTTCTACTCTAGCCATGCCATGCAATTGCAAGAATCATAGATGATTATTATCTAACAACAAGAAGAAAAAGCCTCCATCCAAATATTAACTAGGATCATTCCTAACTATTAGTAAATCCCTAATATTTTTATTAGTATTAAACAAGAAAAAATGAGATTCATGTACATGTATCACCTGATACATGGATCCATTCCTATGGATTTCGTAGAGGGGAGAACTCTGTCGCAATCCCAACCATTGAGATCGATACAGACGGTTGGAATCATCTCGTCCAAAGAACCAAAACTGCCACTCGAAAAATTCCTGAAAACGTCATGAAATCCTAACCCTGAATCTGCTAGAATCCCAATGCTGTTTCAAAAACAAAAATGGGATTTTTCTAATAACACCAAAATCCTTGATGACATCTAATAAAACAATTCTCTCATGAATAAGCACAAAACCAAGTCAAAGAGCTTGTTAAATTTTGTAACTTTGATATCGAAATGATAAATGAACCAAAATCACGAAAATGAACACATCAAGAATCATGACTGGATCAGCTGCCACTTACCAAGCCCTCTAAACAGTGATCATTTATTATGATTAATAAATAAATAAGTCTTCTAATACAAGCAAGCCGTCCATTAATTAAAATTATCCAAAGCTCGCCAAAAACGTAATCTTTTGACACATATTTATTTACCTATACAGAAACTTGGCGGGGCTGTACGGCGTCCGGTCCCCGGAGAACACAGCGGAGTACATCTCGTCCAGATCGCACGCCAGGCAGAGCCTCCGATCCCCGCCGGCATTGGCGGCATTCGCATTAGCGCTCCTCTTCTTCCTCCCCTTCTGCCGGCACGCGAACTGGTTGTGCAGGTCGCTGAGGAAGTAGTCCCTGAGCGGTGGCGTGTGCAGCAATGCTTGCAAAACCGAGCTCATGAAGCAGGTGTTCCCTAGATTGTTCATCCCGCGCAGCCCCCACGGCATTCCGCCGTCGCCGTCCGGGGGAACGAGCGGGCACGATCCCTTCTGGATCGCGGCGCGCTCGGCCGGATCGGGAGTCCAGGGGCGGTAGGCGGCGGCGGTCCCGTTCTTCCTTCTTGTTGTGGCGGTTCGTTTCTTGGCGGCGGAGACGGAGGGGGAGGAGAGGAGGACGGCGGAGTCGAAGTCGGGGTCGTAGACCTGGTCGCGGCAGGCGCAGCAGAAGAGCTCGACGCGGTCGACGTCGACGGCGATCTCGTGGCCAAGGGCTGACGCGGCATGCGCCGGGGCGTGGAGGGGGCAGGAGACGGCAGCGCAGGCGAGGCAGGCGAAGAGGCGGGGGACGGAGGGGAGGAAGTCGGCGCCGGCGCCGGGGCCGGAGCAGCAGAGGGCGCAGCGGGGGATCTCGTGGGGGTCGCGGAGGATCTCGGCGCGGGAGCCGGGGGGGAGGACGCGGACGCAGCTGGAGAAGGAGAGGAAGGGGCGGGAGAGGCCGTGGGCATTGGATCGGTAGTCGGAGAGGTGGGAACACGGCACCGGAGCCGGCGCCGGCGGCGGAGAGAGGAGGAGGCGGCGTTGTTGTTGAGACATGGAGTGTTGGCTGTTGCTCTCATCGATCGGAAAAGTTGAGGGCTTTCTTTCTTTTGCCTATTATACTAAATGAGGAGGAGGGGGATGGATAAAATGGGGATTTACTATTTTTAAAGATCCGCAGTAGAAGAGGAAGAAGAAATAGATTTTCTTTTCTTCTTTTTTTCTTTCTTTTTTTTTTCTTTTTATTTGTTGATTTTGCTGTTTTAAGTTTATATTTATTGGTTGCATCCAAAAAGGAAGGAGTACACAATTACATGGAAGGCACTTCACTTTATCTTTCTTTTTGGATTTATCAATTTAGTTAATTTTTTGCTGAAAAATAGAACAAAGTAGTGAAGAAATAGTATTTGGACTGCTACATGGAAGTTCATTCCCTGTTGAGGTTATCTATGACTATGCCCAATATGATATTATGTTAGTAATAAATGGGAGAGGTTATGAAGGAATATATGATATAGGCTAATAGGAGTATGAATCTTTAGTGTTGGACATACGGTTTTAGGATCTGCGGTTTCGATCTGGTCTGAACGGTAAAATATTCAAACAAGTCGGTTCCTAAAATTTAAAACATTAACGGGACGGGATGGGTCCTATTTTCAAAATAAATGGGGTCCTGGTTCGACCCGTTTCTAGGATTATATATTTTTGTTTATCAATATATTGATTTTTTTTTATTATTATAGTCTATAGATAATAGAACATATTATTATTTAGTAAACAAATTCTAGAAATTTGGAGAGGCATTAGGCTTGTTTTGTTCTTATAGGTAGTAGATCATATGTAAAATTTACTATTATAGTTTTGAAAAAAAAAAAAAATTGGACTCGTTTGGACCCGCGGGTTGGCACGGTTCGGATCCGTTTCAAACGGGTCGAGTCTGGTCCAGTTTCCAATATTTTTTGGACCCGTCCCATCCCGCCAACTAACGGATCCGGTCCGGGTCCATCAAATTTGGGTCCGGCTTGACCCGTACCCAGCCATATGAATCTTTGATTCTCTGTTCTTTCTTTTATGTAATCAAGTGGAATCATCTTAAAGACAATAAATTTTTTATTATTATAACTAGTACATAAATATCGGATATATTGCACAATATAACGAATAAAATATTTAAATTATATAGTTCTTTGAGTCAGAGGAGGTCATGTTCAGTCTTGATACGAAGGAGGAATCCTCTTACAAAATAAAAGGTTCAACAAAATTGCGTATGGAGGTTGACCAAAATTGGCCATCTAAATCCATGAAGATTTAATTTGTTAGATAGATTTTATTTTATTCAAAACTTGAGATGGATATGATTTTGATTATTTGATGTATCTTTAATGTTTTTTTTAACTTTATCAATTACAATAGAGTAAAAAAAACACACACAAACCCTCCACTGGGGCTCTAACTCCGGACCACTTAGGCCGCATGCTTCTCTCTTAACCACTAGACTAGAGATCATTTGCATATATATATATATATATATATATATATATATATATATATATATATATATATATATATATATAAAGGGACTCAACTTGACTCTGATCGCAAAGTCATCGACCACTTTGTCTTCCTTAATTTATTCTTCTATATATGTTACTAATTTGCATCATTGTTTGTTGTTGGCTCTAATTTTCTCACTACCATTTTTGCATCATATGTTGTTCATCATCTTGTGTCATCTATTGCTATAATTTTTTCTCATATGTTGCCTATCATCTTGCATCATTCGTTGTTACCACATCGGCTGCTCTATCACTCTACAGTCTTCCCCTCAAATTGAGTATGTTGATGAATCGATCAACTTGCAAGAAAAATATGAACTACAGTCTCCCCTCTTCCTTTCCTTTCTCTTCCTTCCCTGGATACACCAGAGAGAATAAGAGAGGGGGAGAGTGAGAAATTAGAGACAGAGGGAGAAGGGAGATCAGAGAGAAAGAATGACCAAGACAACTCTCCCCTCCAGTTCCTCATGGTCGTCCTCTTTTTTGTTTACTAGACTTTAAATTTCTCTCTTCTTTTCGTAAAGATACTGGAATATTTCTATGTCACTTACTCTGGGTGTTTGAAGCGTATTCCGACTCACATATTCAAAGTATCTCGACTAGTTATATTATGGGATGGGGTGTGTCAACATATTACCATATCGTCTCCCTACCAAATAGGCCTAGATACCCTATGACTTCAGCTTATGATCCTCGTTAATGTTGCCCCTCGAACGAGGCCTAGAACCATTGCCTCTAGCTTTCAATCCTCTCTACAGTCGGTACCTTCATTGTTATCCTAAGGTATCCCTACACTCTTGAGTCATTATTTTGACATATAAAAAATTATCTAATCCTGATCAACATACTTTGCCCATGTATGCCTCTGGATCAACAAAGAGAGTAATCCATATGATTCTATGAGTGAGGACCTAGGGTCAACCTAATCGGAGTGATTATGGTTGAACATGTGATGTTTTTGTTGGGCCATGCCAAAATCTTTCACCATGTTCCATGATCAACAACGATCATCTTGATATTTTTTGTGACACTTCACTTAATCAATAGACATAAGACAATTTTGATGCTTCTGATTGATTATCCGAAATACTTTTATTTGAAGATTGTTTGTCGATATCATGGTTGGGACGAGAACCGTGAAGCCATGAATTTAGACCTCCGGTTGTTATTCCAAGCTTAGTAGTACGTCTAAAATATATTTTTCTCATGTCATATGAGTAAAAACATTTGTGTTTGAGCTTTCCAGTGGGTTGGAACTAACCCTTCTAGGAATTATGTTGTCACCAAATATCTGGCTTCTTTAGAAAGGGGTGTCCTCCAAGACATCGAGGAGGATCTCCATTACTGGTAAGAAATGGTTATGACGGAGGAAATGGGTATCCTCTAGGATGTTGAGGAGTTCCACATCATGTGGAGAATTGTTGCTTAAAAACACCCTAGATGTAATGCCCCGCTCCTGGCAGTGGCATTATATTGCTATAGATGTTGGTTTGTTGGCTCAAATAAGAGGAAAGCTATCGGTTGAAGCTATCTAGTTGAGACAAGAAGGCGTTTCACCTAAGGTGAGTAGGCAAGACTTCGCTTTTTGATTCTTTCACGATTGATGATGAACCCATAAAAAATGGGATATATACTTGCTTCTAAGAATAGTGTTTAAAAAAGCAATAGAATGATAATTACAAGAAATTTGTATTTACATGAAATTTGTATACTCGTAATAAGAAAATTGTATTGATTAAGTTATAGATTGTGAATACAATTGAAAGAACTATTGCTATTCTTTTTAAATAAAGACATAATTATTTCATATATCTTCTCGTATATTATTAAAAGAGAAGAATTGTGTGCTTGAGTTATAGACTACTGATAGATTGGAAGAATAGATATTTACAGTTATAAAAGAATGTAAACGGTAGACTTGAAATGTATGATGTATATAGATATATGAATATGAAACGTAATGCTAAATAAAAATATTGTGCTGAAATAGTATGTTTATATGAAATAAAGGAAGAACATTACATGGCCGTCAGAATAAAAAAGAAAAAGCACGACATGGTCGTCGGAATATAAAAAAGAACGCGGCATGATCGTTAGAATAATAGAAAGAAAGAACTGTGTTGCATAACATATAGTATTGAATTATACTATTTTATTTGATAGGAGTTGCATATCATGCATTGATCTTGGACAACTTGTGCATAAGGTTTAGTCTCGAACGATTTTTGGATCACTGGTATCGTATTGGTGTTACTCCCCATTCTGATATTCGTATATATATGTAGGAATTTGTTCTTGTATCATAATTTATTATTTTTCTATATCAGTATCGATACATGTGAGAACCGTCTCACAATATCGGTATTCGTATACGGATATGCGAGTATTTACTATTTATTGAGTTTTCTCGATCTTCAAGATTATTGTATCATGAGATACTTCTATTTACTTGAGTTTATGATGTACCATGTTTATTATTAGACTACTAGTGACTTGTATTTTATCCCTTGGCATTGTCATAGATCCATAATAGGACCCGTGCGTAGAACCGAATCCTGGATTTTTCTCAAAATTGGGAATTGACTATTTGATCGGCATACCGACGATATACTGTAATGTATATATGGTATACTATCCGGGGATATTTTTTATTCAAGATATTTTCATAAATAGTATTAATTTATTATATTATGCAATAGTTTCTTGGTTCTAAATCACCTTTTTAATTAATGGTTTCTTTTTTTTTCTGTATATACGGATGAGATTTAATTAATTGAGTCGTTGATCGCTGACGTGGCAGATCCGACGGCCATGATTAATTCTCCTCTTTTATATATACACTTTTGTTTTATTTTGATTTCTCTCTCTCTCTCTCTCTCTCTCTTCTCATTTCCTCTCCATTTTTCTTGTGAGCTTGGTCTTGAGGACTAATAGTATGATTTCTGAACCTTTCTTGGTGGTAGAGTAGAAGGTATAGGCTGGAAGCTCATTGTTAGGTAAGTACATACTTGCCAAATTCTTGAACAATATTATTTTATTGTTGTTTTCACTTTTCTTGGTATTAGATGCCTTGGTATTGTCTAGAACTTATTTTACTAAATATGTTTCCCTCGTGATTCTCGCCTATGTAAATATTTCAGAATTTGGTTTAATCTAGATTTTGATTTCATACAAAGTCTTGATATTTAATTAGATGGAAAACTCAGTATCGGGAGTGATACGAGAGTTACCACCCTAAAACCTAGTCTATACATGCTATATGAGACTTACTTCCAGTATTGATTTTCTGCTAGACTTATTTTTGGTAGATTTTTGGATGTGGTTTCGTCCTCAGAATCTGAATCCTGGATTTACTAAGAATTTTGCCCAAAAATGGTATACCGTCGGTACAATATATTGTACCACCGACATATCGATTTTGATATATTTTATCATAAAGAGTTTTGTGGTCTTAGAACGGCATACCGTCGGTGTACTGGTCTGCACCGACGGTATATCGATTTTGGATCATACTGTGAGCCAAAAACATGTTGTGTTTTATAAACGGCATACCGCTGTTGACTGGTCTATAACGACGATATACCAGTTTTGTATATTTTTGTGGACAAAGATTTCATGTGGTCTCAGACCGGCATACCGCCGATATACTGGAGTATATTGATGTTATACTAGCTGAGCACCCGTCTTGCATTTCTTGAATTTATTCTAGTTTCTTAGTACATTGTTGTAAATTCCAATCCCAAGATACATAGGACTAGGTACATACACATGCTAGCCGTATAATAAATATACGTAAGCTGTAAATGAGTATATAGGTAGCCATGATTTATGAATCTCATCCACAAAATAAAGAATAAGGTTATTATAAAATCAAATAATGATTATCATTGTACAAGTTGTTGGATGGAGACACATCCACTACCAGCATGAAACTAGGAAGATGGAAGTAGCAAAAATAGGAAGATAAGCAGCAAGCGTGACCCAAGAGCATGTCCTCTTCGATAGGAAGGAGAAGATTACGATCCTGGCGAAAACTCCTATGGAAAGTCAAGAAAACACACACCTGGAGAGATCACCAGGTCCTCAGGGAACGTAACAAGATACATATAAACATGCCAAATATAACAGTATAAATATACAGAGAATTAAGAAATAGTCGTAAAGGAATTAACTAAGACACGAAGAACTGAAGACATAACGAACCTAAGACAGTGGCATGCCATACTAGAAATGTGGTACTAGATGTGACTACAAGTAAATCGGGGTAAACTGTAACTCGGTGGGAGCTCACAGCCCTATAGATCGCAGCTCGGTAGGGCTCACAACCTATAGTAAGTCTCTATCGTAGCTCGGTGGGGGCTCACGAACGAGGTGGTCAGGTATAGTCAACGTCTAATAACAGGTCAGGATCAAGTCAAAAATAAGTACAGGTAATCAAATTGAGTCAAGGTCAAGTCAAAGTGATGAAACCAAGTCAACGCACAAGAACACGAAAATCTAAACAAGTAAAGTGTAGTATAGATCTAATACGTGATAAGAAAAAAAGACATGTAGCATATAAGGAAACAAGTAAGAAAATATCATGCGATATGTACAAAAATTATGTGATAGCACAAGAAAGAAATAGACATGAACTAGAATGACTGAAAATAAACATGCATAATATTGTACAAGTTGGCAAGATATACTTGCCTGGTATGTCACCTGGTATGGTACGATGATCATGATGGCACATAATTGACTTTGGTGTTACAACTTCGCAAGATGACCTTCGATGATGGAACAGACTATTCCATCGATTCCAGAACAGTCAAATTAGCTATGATCAACATAAGGAAGTACAGTTTCGCAAGAGAGTAGGAGATACAATTAGCCATGGTCAAGAATTGATAATCAATGGGATTTTGTGGAGAAAATACATATACTATTTTAGAAAATATTTATAATACTTGAAAACTCCGTTTTATTATCCCAAAATATTTAGATAAATACATACTTAAAAATAAGTTTTAATTTGGAAACTACCCTTTTTATTAGTTAAAATAATTTTAGAAAAATACTTTAAAAATCTAGGAATATCACTTTAGAGAAAAAACTCTATTTTAATTAGGTAGAAAATATTATAATATTATTTTTAGGTCAAAAGCTTATTTTAAATACTATGAAATAATATAAATATACATTAGCCCAAAATAAAATTTAAACTTTTAAAATTAATTTCACGACCCGCTCCATCTTTTCAGGATACAAGTACGTAGCCAAGTCCAACCTACGCGCAGCATCGGCGGTAGTACGCTGTTTAGGTCTCAAGGTCAATCTCAAATACAATAAAATTATATCTAATTGTTCATTCACAATAATTATTCAAAATACAAATTCAATAGTACATCAAATGATATTCGGGAACCTTGTTAGCAATCACCCGAATAAAACTCGTATTATACGCGAATTTTTCCGTATCTTTTTTAAACGTATAATACTTGCGTACTTTTGACAGATCCAAATCAGTACATAAATTTTAAGCATGCGAAGTTTTAAACATGTTCTGTATAAATTATTGACAAATTTGGTACAATAAACATGCTAGGAACCTGTTTAATTAACCAAATTTGACAACATATTTAAGAATGTAAAGTTTCTAACCTCAATACTTTCATTTTTCGAACATTTGACCGAATTTTTGAACGTATTTTATTTGCACTAAGTCGATTTATACTCGTACTTTTGCCGTTCCGAATTTTTTCCGTTTGCCGAATTGCTAACAAGGTTCGGGAACAAATTCGCTAAACATTTAAATAAAAGAACTATCTAATCTATCCAGAATCTAAGGTCGATCTCCAAGATATTTTATTTCCCCCGTATGGTCCATAGCGCAAGAGTAGGAAGCATACCAAGTCACCTGCAACGATCCAGTCAGAAAAGGAGCAAAGTACAACCCTATTGTAATAGTGTAACTTAATACAAAATAAGCTAGATAAGTAGAGATGCAGTAGAGAATAAAAAAACAGGTATATGAACTGGAAACAATAAACATGTACAAAAAACCACTAGCAAGAACATGTATGAACGAGACAACTAGCAATGAACATGTATGAACGAGACAACTAGTAATGAACATGTACAAATAAAACAGACAGTGTGTTTGAAATACTTTTTGACATGTGAACGGCTTGGGCTAATACGGTACATCATAGATGGCTATCTATAATAAAAAGGTACGGCTAACTCATACATGAGGTGTATGACTTAGCTATCCACAATAACAATCATTGGGTTTTATTCACATACCTACTGAACATTTTTCCTCCCGACTCACTAAATAGTCAATGAACGAGCAATGATGCAATCGCCTATCATGTCACAATCGTGTCTCAACAAGATACTTAATGAAACACAATAAATATTAGCATTATAACGTAATAAGAACATAAAGCGATAGTGTACTTGGCTTGATTAGTTGCAGTTATTGTGTGACTTGATCATGTTGGCACAAAATAGTCGCATATGTCATAAGTATGCAAGACGACCTCTAAATGGAACAAACCATGCCATTGGGTCCGAGACAGTCCGATTAGCCCAGGGTCAATATGAAGTATTCAGAATCACAAGAAATAAGAATGTATGACTAGTCAAGATCAAGATTGATTCGAGAAAAAATTGTATAAACAAATATATATAACTTTTTCAGAAAATAGTTATAATACTAGAAATATATATTTGTATTAGTCAAAATATTTAGATAGGTACTTTGAAAACCAAGAGAAAAACCTTTTTGAATTAAAACCTAAATTTAGTTAAAATATAATTTTAAACAAAAAGCGATAGATAAAAATACCCTATAATATTATATTTTCTTAATACCATAAAATAATATAACACTATTTAGAAGCATAGGTATTAAAATCGCTTTTAATAAAATATTTATTTTATTTTACTTATATAGAATAGATTGAATAGGAACCACTAATATTATATAAATTTTGGAAAGTATTAACCAAATAAAAGCCCAAAAGTAACCATTAAACAAAACCATTATATATATAAATAACCCCAAAACTATTTATTTCTTTTTATAAATTATAAAGCTCAGTTCTATTTAAATATAAGCCATATATAAGCCATATATATATATATAAAAATAACCCCAAAACTACCATTATATATATAAATAACCCCAAAACTATTTATTTCTTTTTATAAATTATAAAGCTCAGTTTTATATATATATATATATATATATATATATATATATATATATATATATATATATATATATATATATGTATATATATATATATGTCACGTCCTAGTCCTAAAATCCATAAGGACTAGAACACGTGGCTTGCCAGCAGACACATTCCATAGGTAAATCCAATTTAATGGACCAATGGAAGGTATCTTAAGCTGTAAAATAATCTCATGGCAGGCACATATCTATACTCATCTACAGAACAAGAATCACAGAATAAGAAAGCATATCGTACTGAAATAAAGGAATATAAAACTATCAAAGAGAAGTATAAAATCACATGGAAACTCTATGGGTACAAGTCTCAGTCATATAAATGATCACTACAATGTCTCAGATAAAAGTATAAAAATCTCCCCTACAAGTCTTCAACTCTGACATGAAATAAAGTAAAATAAAGATAGATGTCCACGAAGAACTACTCTGGATCAACCTCGTCGTCCACGTCTGGTGCAACAGAAGAATAGACTTCCGGCCCGTACTCCTCAGGAAAGACCTCGTCAGCTAAATCTGGAGAATAACCAGGTCCTCAGGGGACATAGCAAGGAACATAATATACAAGCTAAAGTGCAGTAAGTAAACAAAGTATCGGAGTATCTAACCAAACTGACGTGACGCTTTGAGGACAACGTTCACAAGCGCAGACATCTCCAAAGTAAAAGACATCCGGGTCAGGCGTACATATAGCCGTAGCTCCGTAACGGAATCTCAACGGTAACTAAGAGAGAAATGTGGATCACAGGAAACAGGTAATCTCTCAGAATAAATGTATATACATATATAAGAGTGTATGTGCACAGCATGGCCCGCGCAAGTAGTAGTCGTCCTCAACTCTCAAGAAACAATAAGTTGCAACCACAACTTACCGTTCTGACCTCTATCTAGACGGTGATTCTACAACACATCTAAAAGAAAGATAAAATGACACAAACACCCTTAACCTACAGGTATCAGGAATCAGGTATCTCAGGTAATCTGGCTCAAGTATTGGGTTAATATATGTGTCAATCACGTGTCGTATCCTACAGGTCTTTTATGGAAATAAATCCATAAATTTCAGGCAGGCTCTATATAACAATATTAGACAACTCATTAGTTGAATGGCACCCAGATGTAATCCAGAAGCCCATATCGATATAATTCCTAAGGTCAAGTACAAGTGATAAAATAGAAATAAATAAATAACAGAATGAAACACGAAATGTATGATAGCAAGGTGCACTTGCCTGATTCTACGCTGTGAGTATGAAACGCTGCTCCCGCGTCCACGCCTCCGAAATTCGACGCTCCTAGATAATTAATTAACTAGATTAAGTCACTACTTACGAAACTTACGATACGACTTAATTAGTCAAAGTAATGTGTTAAAATTATATTCAATCTCTCATGGAACCATTTAGATCTATACAATCACACACAGGTTCCACGAGACATCGAAACACAGTTTTAGGGTTTCCAACTCTTAATTAGTTGGTTATGCCTCTACTTCAATAACATACTTAAAAATCATATAAAAATAATAAAAATAATATTTAAACTAATTTTCTACATATTTATCTCTGAAATTCCAAAATTAATATTTCTAAAGACATTTATGACTAGTTGATTACTAAGTCAGCTAGTCTACCCGAAACTCGCCCGGAACATAGTTAATGACTCAAAATTGCTAAAATAACCAAAAAATATATTTTAAACAGAAATAAAATACCTTATTTTACAGAATAATATCAGAGGTACAAGGGTTGAGTTATACAACAAGTTTGGGACATTCTAGGTCAGCCAGCAGGTTACCCGAAAATAGCTAGTTTTGACCTATAATTTTCTCGACCAGATTAGAGTTGATAAAATTATGAAAAAATACTTAAAAATTATATTTTCTATATATTAACACACATAAAATTCAGTTTTGAAAATAACCGTCAATAACTTATAGTTTCTTTGCAACGGGGTTGGAATCGACCCTACCGAAACATGAATATTACGACCATAATTCATGAAACTTTTATAGGTGAAAATACATAACAAAATGTATCAAAATACTATTTTTACAGATTTAATAACAGAATTTCTATAGAATTAAAGCATGGATTTGAGATGGAAAAAGTAGAGTTTCTTACCAAAAGTCCTTGCTAGTTGGGTTGTGGAGGCTTCTCCTTGCCAAAGCTCCCATATTTCTTGCTATCCTTGATTGCTACTCCCTTCTTGGTGAGTTTGAAGGGGTTAGCAATGGCTATAGATAGTTGGATGGGGAAGATGGAGTTTCTAGGGTTTGTTTCGGTGGTTGGATGGATGTATAGTGAAGGAGATAAATTTTTGTGGAGGATAGAAAGATGTGTAATGGAGGGGATGATGTTATGAGGTCTATGGGGCTTGGTGTTGTCAAAATTTGAGGGAGGAAGAGAGTATGGTCGGCTATGGAGGTGGGAAAGAAGGAAAAATTAAGTTAGGGTTAGGGTACAAGTTGATATATATATATATATATATATATATATATATATATATATATATATATATATATATATATATATATATATATATATATATACTAGCATATGTGCACGTGCCTTGCACGTATCTTAACATTCTTTTAATTAACTTAGGAAGACTCTTTAGGAAGACCAAAGGATAGTCTTCGTAATTATTAAATTGTCTTTATTAAAATTAATGAACAATTTTAAATTAGTATAGAGATGCAAGGGTATTTTCGGAATTCAAAAGTTTCACCATCCAAGTATTCCTATTATATAGTAGAATATATATATATATATATATATATATATATATATATATATATATATATATATATATATAAAATATATATTATATATATATATATATATATATATATATATATATATATATAAAATATATATATATATATATATATATATATATATTTTTTTTTTTTTTATATATATATATATTTTATATATAAAATATATATATATATATATATATATATATATATATATATATATATATATATATATATATATATATATATATATATATATATATATATATATATATATATATATATATATATATATATATATGGGCTTTATGTGTTTCATGTATGTATAGGATTGAGAATCCTTTTTTCCTTTTGGGATGTTCGGCCAAGAGGGGGGAGTGCTTGGCCGACCACTTAATGGTGGGGGTCCACTTGATTGGCTTGGTTGTTTGATGAGTTGGCTAATTGATTTGGTTAGAGATTTAAATAGGTCTTTCCTAATATAGAACTAGTTAGATCTATATATATAAATACAATCCAAAATCTGAATAAATATAAAATATATGTGTTTATTAATGTATTTTAATGCCCAACATGCCTACATAGGTTTGGGTTTGTTTTGGAGAAGTTTGGGAAGGTTTGGTGCAACCGGATCTCCTAAAAAGTCATAAAGGCTTTATAAACTAATTAATTAGATTAAAATATGACTTGTGCCATAATTTGAATTGTTAACATGCAAGAGACTAAAATATAATCAGGGCATTCGTAGCATGGCTAGTATGCTAGTCAAAGCACCCGACTACACTAGACATGCCATACTTTCTAGTCAACTTGCACATTTAAACTCAATCATGACTATAGCCCTTCTTATATAATATAAATAGGATAAAATAAATTAGAAATAAATAAAAATCCAAATTAATATGTTTAATTAAATAAAATATTATTTTAATTTTGAGGGGTTTTACATCATTCCCTCCTTAAAAGAATTTTGTCCTCAAAATTAAAACAATACCATATAGAAATTGAAACTACTAAGAAAATTCAATAAATTACGTACCTTGGTTACAAATGGGAAAAATGCTCTCGCATGGAATCCTCACGCTCCCATGTAGACTCGTCCGGTGAATGATGCTTCCAAGCAACTCGAACAAGTCTAATGGTCTTGCCTCATAATGCCTTATCGCTATAGTCAAGAATCCCTACTGGCTGCTCCTCGTAAGATAAAGTCGGCCCCACAGTAATCTCAGAATGATCAAGCACATGACTAGAGTCTGCCACGTACTTTTTCAACTGTGATACATCGAACACGTCATGCACTCCCTCTAGTGATGGAGGTAACGCAAGACGATAGGCCACTTCTCCTACTCTTTCGAGAATGTCGAAAGGACCGATGTACCTCGGGCTCAGTTTCCCCTTGCTACCAAACCGGATGGTACCTTGGGTCGGTGATATGCGCAAGAATACATGGTCGCCTTCCTTGAACTCCAAGGGCCGGTGATGTGTATCCACCCAATGCTTCTGCCTATCTTAAGCCGCCTGAAGATGCTTCTGAATTTGCTTCACTTTCTCCACGGTCTGTGTCACTAGCTCAGGTCCAAGAATCTGACGCTCTCCCACGTCACTCCAACAAACAGGCGATCTGCACTTTCTTCCATACAATGTCTCAAAAGGCGCCATTTGGATGCTTGCTTGGTAGCTATTATTATAAGAGAATTCGACCAAGTGCAAATGATCCTCCAAGATCCTCCGAAATCCAGCATACAAGCTCGCAACATGTCCTCGAGTGTCTGAATTGTGCGCTCCGACTGTACATCAGTCTAAGGGTGATATGCAGTACTAAACTTCAATCGAGTTTCCAAGCTATCCTGCATACTCCTCTAGAAATACGATGTAAATCGAGAATCACGATCTGACACAATGCTGACAGGTACACCATGCAACTTCACGATCCGCTTCATGTACATGTCTGCCAATACCTCGATAGACTGTCCTACTCAGAATGGTAAGAAATGTGCCGACTTGGTCAGTCGATCTACAATCACCCAGACCGCGTCCTTCCCGCTAGGGCTCCTCGAAAATCCAGTAACGAAGTCCATCATGATATGTTCCCACTTTCACTCAGGAATAGGAAGTAGTTGTAGAAGTCCGGCTGATCTGTGATGCTCAGCTTTGACTTGCTGACAAACCAATCATCTAGCTACAAATCGTACAATCTTCCTCTTCATTCCGTGCCATAAAAAATGTTGCCTCAAATCTTGGAACATCTTTGTACCCCCAGGATGGATAGAGTAGATAGAACTATGTGCTTCTTCCATCAATTCCTGCCGAAGCTCTACGTTTGGAACATATAAGTGCTCTTCGTACCTCAATGTTCCATCCTCGTGAATCCGCAACCCTGTCTGCTCTCATGCCTCAGTCTTCGTAAGGAGTCCTCTGAATCTCGCATCCGTAGGCAATGCTACCTTAATCCTTTCAACTAGTGAAGACTGAACTTCCAACTGTGCTCAATGTTCTAAAAATCGCTACGCGGGGACGGTGCGCCAAGAGCCCGCCTAGCGCCTAGGCGCCGAACTAATTTTTTTTTAATATATATATATATAGGTAACATATATATGTATGTATGTCATATATGAACAAAACTCAAGCTTGACAAGTTGGTTAGCTTGTGGGTTTAAGTTAAGTGTTTATTTGTGAAGGACGGGTTCGAACTCTGTGTTTGCAGAGTTCAATTTTTCTTTTTCCTTACCTTTCCTTTTTCCTTTTTCCTTTTCCTTTTCCTTTCCTTTTCCTTTGCTTTCCTTTCCTTTTCCTTTGCATTCCTTCTCCGGTCCCTCTCTCCTCTCTCCTCTCCTCCCTCTCCCAACACCGCCTCCACCACCACCACCGCCTCCACACCGCCTCTACCAGCTCCACCACCGCCTCCACCACCACCACCGCCTCCACCACCACCGCCGCCTCCACCAGCTCCACCACCGCCTCCACCACCACCACCACCACCACTACCACCACCACCGGCTCCACCACCACCACCAGCTCCACCACCGGCTCCACCACCACCACCGCCTCCACCACTAGCTCCACCACCGGCTCCACCACCACCACCAGCTCCACCACCGCCTCCACCACCAGCTCCACCATCGGCTCCACCACCACCACCGGCTCCACCACCGGTAAGTTTTAGTTTTTTTTTGAATTTTTTTTTGATATTTTAAAATAGGGGTCGCCTAGGCCGCCTAGGTCCGCCTAGGGCCTCTAGCGCCTAGGCCGGCCGCCTAGGCCCTTTTCGGTGCGGCCAAGGGCCGCCTAGCGCCTAGGCGGCCGCCTAGCGCCTAGGCGGCCGCCTAGGCCGATTTTTAGAACACTGACTGTGCTAGAACACCTTCTGATCCCGGCAATATGACTTCGATCCCAAGCTCCTGAAGATCCTCAAGCAAATAATGTTGTGTCGTCAAAAAATAAGCTGCAGGCTTCTTACTCAAGACATCTGCAACTACATTCGCTTTTCCTGGATGATACTGTAGCTCAATGTCGAAGTCCTTCATTAGCTCCAACTAACGTCTTTGTCTCATATTCAACTCTTTATGAGTAAAGGCGTACTTCAAACTCTTGTCGTCGGTGAATATCACCACTCTCTCGCCATATAGATAGTGCCTCCAGAGCTTTAGCACAAATATGACTGCAGCCAACTCTAGATCATGCATCAGATAATTCTTCTCGTGAGCCCTCAACTTTCTCGATGCATAAGCAACTACCTTACCCTGCTGCATTAGGACACATCCCAATCCACTGTCGGATGCGTCGTTATATACCACAAATCCTCCTGACCCTGAAGAAAGAGTCAAGACCAGTGTTATCGTCAAACGCTTCTTCAGCTCATCAAAAGCCGTCTGACACTCTGTCGTCCAGGTGAACTCCTGCTCCTTACGCGTCAACCGCGTCATAGGCTCAGCAATCCTCGAGAAATTCTCTACGAATCTTCGATAGTATCCGACAAGTCCAAAAAAACTCCTCATCTCTGAAATCGATGTATGCACTGGCCATGTCGCAACGACCTCTATCTTCTCCGGATCAACTGAAAGTCCTTCTCCAGAAATAATATGGCCCAGAAATGAGACCTTGTCTAAGCAAAAGTCACACTTACTGAGCTTGACATACAACTTCTCTTCTCTCAATACTCCCAACACAACTCGAAGATGCTTTTTATGCTCCTCATGGTTCTTAGAGTATACCAGTATATCATCAATAAATATTACCATAAATTTGTCTAGATATTGGTGAAATACCTTATTCATCAAATTCATGAACACGGCTGGCACGTTGGTTAGACCAAACGGCATCACCAAAAATTCATAGTATCCATACCTCGTCCGGAAAGCTGTCTTCTGAATATCTTCCTTTCGTACTCTGATCTGATGGTATCCAAACCTGAGGTCGATCTTGGAAAATACTTGTGCCCCACTAAGTTGATCCAACATGCTATCGATACGCGGTAATGGATATTTATTCTTAATCGTTACCTCGTTCAATTTCTTGTAGTCAATGCATAGACGCACAGTTCTGTCTTTCTTTGGCACAAATAAGACGGACGCTCCCTATGGAGAAGCACTAGATCGAATAAAGCCTTTATCCAGTAATTCATTTAGCTGGACCTTCAACTCTTCTATTTCTTTTGGTGCCAGCCGGTATACATGAGAAGAAATCGGCTCCGCTCCTGGAACCAACTCTATGGTGAATTCAATCTTTCTATCGGATGTCAAACCGAAAAGGTCTTCTGGGAACACATCTTCAAACTCTGATACAACTCTCGACAGTGCTGACTTCTTCTCTGCTATGTGGGCCTTTAGAGTGGGATGGGTACCCTGCTCTATAGCCCCTCGAAGAAATTCAAACTCCGAAAGACCTGGGGGTCTAAAAATCACACAACCTCGACGACAATCTATTTAAACATTAGGAAAGCACGATATGGGAACTATAAAATGAGGGTCGGTAAGGGGATACTATGTGTCTATCTATCAAGTACGAGCGTTTGTTTTTCAGAATAAGCAGAGATGAAAAATAATAAAGAGTTCAAGTGAGATGTGGTCTAATACAAATACGGGGTTCAAAGGCGATTGAATAGTAAAAAGAGTTGTCAAGGTAGTTACGGATGAGATCCTAGAGGACAAATGTATTTGTCAACTATATCTCAATCCCCCGCGTGGCCGTCCACTCTGCCCTCTCAGGAGAAGCCTCCGGCATCGATCGCCGAGCCCTCCGTCCGCCTCGTCCCCTTCGCCGAGCTCGCGTGACACCCTCCGGTAATCTCTCTCATCTCTCTCCCGCTTCTTTCCCATCTCTCTCTCTCTCTCTCACTATGTTCCAAATTGGGAAGAGAGCTGCATAGTTTTTTTCATCTTATTCTTATCATCACTATTATTATTAATATTATTATTATTATTAGTATTATTATTACTGTTATTATCATTATTATTATTATTATTATTATTAATGATATTATTTTCCTTATTAATAGGGTTTAGAAATGAATATGTATAAATAATTATAAATATGTATAAATATGGTTTATCATTTTTTTTTTGGTATTTAATTTCTTATACAAATTTTGTTGACTAAAAATATATAGTAAAATATTCCAGAAATGTAGCTTTCAAATTATAAAATATATTCTAGTATTTTTTTATGTTATCAAATAAATAAAGATATGATTATTCTATTTTTACAAATAGAGAATTTTGCCTAAAACGGTTTTTAGATTTCAAGTATTTACCAAATTTTTTTTACTAACAAAAATCTAGTCTCAGTATTAGAAATACTTTTCTAAAAATAGTATGAGTATGTTCTTCACAATTTCTCTTCGACTTTCATCATTCATCACGACTGATCACGCGTTTCTCTTTCTCATGAAATACTGGACTCTCACATATCGACCCCGACCATTGGACAGAACAGGACTTGTTGGATCATTGTACCACACCAGGCGTAACACCAGGCAAGATACCTTGCCATATTTACTGCTTACATTTAGTTGCATTTATTTCAGTTATTGTATTTTTATTTTTTGTTTATTATTTTCTTCTTGTATGTGGACTTAGAGTTAAGGGACTACCATCAACTTAGGATATCTTATTAAACTTGTCACGATTGTATCACGAGTTGTGTGTGAGTTGTGAGTGTCATGTAGTGGTCACTTGTGTGTTGGCTGATCACCCTTGCACGTGCGTAGGAATAACTGTCAATAGATGCATGTTGGAAGACTTGACTGTTATTGAATATAAACCGTGTTGTGGAAATGACACGTGTTGGTGTGTCGTGGTTACGATGCATGTATAGTATCATTGGGGGGAGGGGACAGCTACTAGCGTAGGGGCTATATTTACTTTTTACACATTTATGGGTGATAGTATCTCGGATGAGTGCTACTTGCTGCCCGGCCGATAGTGTCACGGATGAGCGCTACTTGACGGCCACTCTTGATTACTTGCATGAATCCTTACAGCCCCTGCGTAGAACGTTGCCATCAAAGTGCATATCACTTAGATGGTTAGGGACCCTGTTGTGTTATAGTTTTATAGTATTTACATTTACAATATAATGGCATGTTCTTCCTGTATCTTGTTACGTCCCTCTGAGGACCTGGTGATTTCTCCAGTTGTGTTTTGTGACTTCTTACAGGTGCTCTAGCTAAGGCCATGACTTGCGCTCTATTCCGTCGAGATGTTGCTTTTGGATCGTCACCCCCTTCGCTAGTCCCAATCACTTTCTTTGTATATTTCTTTCCTGTTTAAATTGATTGGTAGTGGATTTATCTCCGCCCAACGATTATATACATGACAAACTCAAAGTTATTTTTATATCATTATTTATCTTCATGGATGAGATTTAGTTTGAGCATGGATTTCTATATTTTACAGCTTATGTACACATATGAGCCTTTTATTTACTCGTATGTATACAGTTGACATGATACGTATCTGGTCCCAAGTATTTTGGGACTGGGGCGTTACATATTTTTGTGGTGGCCCATGCAGGTCTCCTTTATCACTTCGGTTACGTTACTGTACCGATATGAACCTGTACATAGAATTAGACTCTAGAATCTCATCCACCTACTTGACATCCTTTCTTGACTTCAAATTTCGAACTCTTATTCGAACTCCTTGATTTGCATCTTGCTTGACTTCTTCTACCGTAAATTCTTAGTTTCGTGCTTAGTGACAACTAGGAAGATGACTACACTAGTATCTGCTCATAGGTCAAACACATGGCTAGAAGGATTACAGTGACAACTAGTATGTATTGAGATCTTATTTGAGTTATAAAGATATAAGGATAAGAGGGACCATATTTTTCTAGAAGTATGAACTTAAGGATTAGTTAATTCCAAGTTGGGTAGTAGCAACATTAATAACTTCGAAGGATTTTTAGAACTTTATTTGGATCTACAAAAGGCTAGTGGGATCTATATACAATTGAGAAAGGAAATTGATTTGATTTTTGAGTTTTGATTTTTGAAGGTCTTTGAAAAATATTTATGATTCATTTGATTATAGCTATACATCATTGAAGAGTTATAAAGTTAGTTGAAAAGAAATTTTAAATTAAATGCTGCTGTAAGAATTATGAGGGCGGTTGATAAAGCTTGGTTTTAAATTGGGTTGTATGGTGCACAATTAATAAGTTCGAAAATTTTTGAATTTTAAGTTTGGAGTAAGGTTATTAAGAATTTTGGTTAAAAATATTTTAAAGGATATATAATCAAATTAAGGATCTACTTTAAACTCTTGTATGGCTTACGATTGCTAACTCCTATTTAAATTTTGAGTTAAGATTTGGATTAATGATAGAAGAAAAAAAATATATAGATTGGATTTGTGACACAATAAAGGTTTATTCGAGATTGATTAGAAATTTTGAAAATCTTAAGTTATGATTTTGATGTGACTAGATAAGGTGGAAAGGTTAGTTTATGATACATTTTGGAGAAATTTTTGTGTTATGATAAAGGTTATCTTGAGGTTGATTAATTTTTTTTTAAAGTTATGAGTATGATTGACAGCTTAGAAAGATATTTTATTAGATTATTTGGAGAATTATATTGCAAAGTTTTGAAGAAGTCAAATTTATAGATTCAAATGTGGATAGGCAACCAAGATACATAAAATAGTCCACATTAATTGCCATATCACTCATGACCATGATAGTTGTATATACTCAAGTGTAGTTGGTCATCTACCAAATCATATGGTTATATTTCGATCTTGGCTCACTCAACATTCCCTCAAATCTAGATTTTATCGTGACTTTCTCACCATTTGAAACTTGAGAAATGATTAGATTATTCCTTGATCATACTCCATCTAATTGGTTATCATATCTCTAGAAACTTTATTCCTAACTTATTTACCTTGATCTACTAGAATCTGAATTATCTTTATTTCATGTGTTAACTTGGTCATTTATTTTGTGCGTTAATCATTATCTCATGAACTCCCACTTTCTATTTTAAATTCTTTGGTATCATTTACCGTGACTTGGATATTTGGAGCACAACACTAGACTTTTTCTTTCAACAAATTTCATATGCAAGACCTAGACGAGCCCACCTTCATGTAGGTATATCACGTTCCACTAAAATACGTCTTCTTGTACTCTACTTTCATGATATGACTTTTGGGCCAAAAAGACTAAACAGTAACCTTTACCATGGTACCGATATATTTATCGACCATGGATCTCGACTCAATTTTATCTTAAATTGCTTAGGCCCATAAATTTTATTTTCGTGCAATAATTAGTATTTATTATCCAAACCCTATCACGACCATTGAGCCTAACCAATACTTTCTTCTAAATCGTTTTGATTTTCTCTTCAAAAATTTTATTTTGCTCTGCTATTATTCATGCAACCTTGCTCTTGTGATTCCTTGGGCTTAGATAAAGATTTGATCATGAAACCTTTTGGTTAGACATGGGCTAGATTAGAAGGCATCATAAAAGAGATTGGTGGCTTAATCAAGTAAAATGATACGTGATTATGAGACATTAGTTAAACGTGCTATTTGATTAAGAGGTGTGATATTATGTTTTGGGAAGATCAAAGGATAGTATATTTGCGAGTGCCGAAAAGGTTTGAGATTAATCCAAAGTTGAAATGAATTTTATGTTTGGTACATAAGGGATAAAACTTTCTTTATGTTGAAAAATAAGTGTAAACTTCCTAGAAGAGTTTGACTTTTTAAATTAATTGAATTTTTTTGAAATTTCAAAGGGAATTAAAGCTTGAGGAAATATGCATGTTTATGTTGGAAAAAAGGGAGGTTAGAGATTCACCTAGTATTTACTTTTGAGGCGATTATGAACGACAAAGGCTATTTGGGAAAAAAAAATATATGGAATATAAACTTGGGGATAGAATTTTGAAAATCTTTTTTTGATGATTTAAAATTTGATCTTTCTATGATGGTTATGAATACAACTTTCGTGATGAAGATAGAAGTGATTTTAATTGATTGAAGGATTATTATGAAGGAAAAAAATTTGATTTGAGGAAAATACTAGAAGTAGATTAAAATTTGAACGTTCTAAAAATCTATTGTTGAAGATCACATTTAGAACATGAATGTAGATAGAGATTAAAAATCTATGTGTGTAAAATTTTGAAGGTTAATGATTGAAAAGAAAATAGGTTTTAAGGATTAAAGGATTTATGGAATATAGATCTTGATAAAATAGAAGTAAGATTGAATATAGAAAGGCCCTGATGATTATGCCAAGAATTATGACAATATAAAAAAAAAACAAGTTAGATTTTGAATATATTGTAAGATCATGGTGGAAGAGATTCTTGCCAATTTTGAGTACACATTTTGTTGATCGAATTTGATAGTTGTTAGGAGATATCTTCCAAATCATACCCATGAATTCATTTTCCTAGCTATCGTAATATTCGATTATTCAAAAATCAATTTTATTGTATGCCTTTTAACTTGATCAAATTTCTATTGCCTCAACCCTACCTACCCTATCTATTCCTAAATTTTGAGGACAAAATTCTTTTAAGTCGGGTAGGATGTAAACCCCCTAAATTTTCACTACTATATTCTATATTGTACAAATATATTTTTCTCCACCCTGGGTCCGACAGATCCGAACCTCCGTCCCCGTCGTATCGGACACACCCAATACGTTGCAACCCAACCCGACAATACAAATACAAAAACCCTAACCCTAAAAAGTTTCCTCCGTCGACCCCAGTACAGCCTGCCGTACCGTCGCTGCCACCAACACCTTATCCTCAACGGAGACAACCACCGCCACCACCATTGTTACCCTCTCCGCCACCAACACCAGAACCCCATCGCCACCCCTGTCAACCACTAGGTTCATCTTCGATTCCGACACCAATCCGATCCATCTCCAAGATACACAGTAAATCAAAGCCTAACCCTAGAAACCTTACCTTCGCCTAGCTCTGCCGTGCTCTTGTTCCACCATCCGCTGAGCCTCGAAACCCCCGTGTGGCCGTCCGCTCCGCCCTCTCAGGAGAAGCCTCCGACACCGATCATCGAGCCCTCCGTCCGCCTTGTCCCCTCCGTCGAGCTCGTGCGACACCCTCCGGTAATCTCTCTCATCTCTTTCCCGCTTCTTTCCCATCTCTCTCTCTCTCTCACTATGTTCCAAATTGGGAAGAGAGCTGCATAGTTTTTTTCATCTTATTCTTATCATCACTATTATTATTAATATTATTATTATTATTACTGTTATTATTATTATTATTATTATTATTATTAATGATATTATTTTCCTTATTAATAGGGTTTAGAAATGAATATGTATAAATAATTATAAATATGTATAAATATGGTTTATCATTTTTTTTCAGTATTTAATTTCTTATACAAATTTTGTTGGCTAAAAATATATAGTAAAATATTCCAGAAATGTAGCTTTCAAATTATAAATTGTATTCTAGTATTTTTTAAGTTATCAAATAAATAAAGATATGATTATTCTATTTTTACAAACAGAGAATTTGGCCTAAAACGGTTTTTAGATTTCAAGTATTTACCAAATTTTTTTTTACTAACAAAAATCTAGTCTCAAGTATTAGAAATACTTTTCTAAAAATAGTATGAGTATGTTCTTCACAATTTCTCCTCGATTTTCATCATTGATCAAGACTGATCACACGTTTCTTTTTCTCATGAAATATTGGGCCCTCACATATCGACCCCGGCCATTGGACAGAACAGACTTGTTGGATCATTGCACCACACCAGACGTAACACCAGGCAAGATACCTTGCCATATTTACTGCTTACATCTAGTTTCATTTATTTCAGTTATTGTATTTAGATTTCTTGTTTATTATTTTCTTCTTACATGTGGACTTAGAGTTAAGGGACTACCGTCAACTTATGATATCTCATTAAACTTGTCATGATTGTATCACGAGTTGTGTGTGAGTTGTGAGTGTCATGTAGTGGTCACTTGCGTGTTGGCTGATCACCCGTGCGCGTGCGTAGGAATAACTATCAATAGATGCATGTTAGAAGACTTGACAGTTATTTAATATAAACCGTATTGTGGAAATGACACGTGTTGGTGTGTCGTAGTTACGATGCATGTATAGTATCATTGGAGGGAGGGGACAGCTACTAGCGTAGGGGCTATATTTACTTTTTACACATTTATGGGTGATAGTATCTCGGATGAGTGCTACTTGCTGTCCGGTCGATAGTGTCGCGGATGAGCGCTACTTGACGACCACTCTTGATTACTTGCGTGAATTCTTACAGTCCCTGCGTAGAACGTTGTCCTCAAAGTGCATATCACTTAGATGGTTAGGGACCCTGTTGTGTTGTAGTTTTATAGTATTTACATTTATAATATAATGGCATGTTCTTCCTGTATCTTTTACGCCCCTCTGAGGACCTGGTGATTTCTCCAGTTGTGTTTTATGACTTTTTGCAGGTGCTCTAGCTAAGGCCATGACTTGCGCTCTATTCCGTCGAGATGTTGCTTTTGGATCGTCACCCCCTTCGCTAGTCCCAATTACTTTCTTTGTATATTTCTTTCCTATTTAAATTGGTTGGTAGTGGATTTGTCTCCGCCCAACGATTGTATACATGACAAACTCAAAGTTATTTTTATATCATTATTTATCTTCGTGGATAAAATTTAGTTTGAGCATGACTTTCTACATTTTACAGCTTATGTACACATACGAGCCTTTTATTTACTCGTATGTATACAGTTGACATGATACGTATCTGGTCCCAAGTATTTTGTGACTGGGGCGTTACATATTTTTGTGGTGGCCCATGCAGGTCTCCTTTATCACTTCGGTTAGGTTACTGTACCGATATGAACATGTACATAGAATTAGAGTCTAGAATCTCATCCACATACTTGACATCCTTTCTTGACTTCAAATTCTGAACTCTCGTTCGACCTCCTTGATTTGCATCTTGCTTGACTCCTTCTACCGTAAATTCTTAGTTTCGTGCTTAGTGACAACTAGGAAGATGACTACACTAGTATCTGCTCATAGGTCAAACATATGGCTAGAAGGATTACAGTGACAACTAGTATGCATTGAGATCCTATTTGAGTTTTAAAGATATAAGGATAAGAGGGACTATATTTTTCTAGAAGTATGAACTTAAGGTTTAGTTAATTCCAAGTTGGGTAACATTAATAACTTCGAAGGATTTTTAGAACTTTATTTGGATCTACAAAAGGATAGTGGGATCTATATACAATTGAGAAAGGAAATTGATTTGATTTTTGAGTTTTGATTTTTGAAGGTCTTTGAAAAATATTTATGATTCATTTGATTATAGCTATACATCATTGAAGAGTTATAAAGTTAGTTGAAAAGAATTTTTAAATTTAAATGCTGCTGTAAGAATTATAAGGGCGGTTGATAAAGCTTGGTTTTAAATTGGGTTATATGGTGCATAATTAATAAGTTCGTAAAATTTTGAATTTTAAGTTTGGAGTAAGGTTATTAAGAATTTTGGTTAAAAATATTTTAAAGGATATATAATCAAATTGAGGATCTACTTTAAACTCTTGTATGGCTTACGATTGCTAACTCCTATTTAAATTTTGAGTTAAGATTTGGATTAATGATAGAAGAAGAAAAATATATAGATTGGATTTGTGACACAATAAAGGTTTATTCGAGATTGATTAGAAATTTTAAAAATCTTAAGTTATGATTTTGATGTGACTAGATAAGGTGGAAAGGTTAGTTTATGATACATTTTGGAGAAATTTTTGTGTTATGATAAAGGTTATCTTGAGGTTGATTAAAAGAAAATTTAAGTTATGAGTATGATTGACAGCTTAGAAAGATATTTTATTAGATTATTTGGAGAATTATATTGCAAAGTTTTGAAGAAGTCAAATTTATAGATTCAAATATGGATAGGCAACCAAGATAGATAAAGTAGTCCACATTAATTGCCATATCACTCATGATCATGATAGTTGTATATACTCAAGTGTAGTTGGTCATCTACCAAATCATATGGTTATATTTCGATCTTGACTCACTCAACATTCCCTCAAATCTATATTTTATTGTGACTTTCTAACCATTTGAAACTTGAGAAATGATTAGATTGTTTCTTGATCATACTCCATCTAATTGGTTATCATATCTCTAGAAACTGTATTCCTAACTTATTTACCTTGATCTACTAGAATCTGAATTATCTTTATTTCATGCGTTAACTTGGTCATTTATTTTGTGCGCTAATCATTATCTCATGAACTTCCACTTTCTATTTTAAATTCTTTGGTGTCATTTACCGTGACTTGGATATTTGGAGCACAACACTAGACTTCTCCTTTCAACGAATTTTATATGCAAGACCTAGACGAGCCCACCTTCATGTAGGTATATCATGTGCCACTAAAACACATCTTCTTGTACTCTACTTTCATGATATGACTTTTGGGCCAAAAAGACTAAATTGTAACCTTTACCATGATACCGATATATTTATCGACCATGGATCTCGACTCAATTCCTTCAACCCGATATGTGATTGTGTTCTACTTAATTCCTTAAATGCTTAGCCTGTGCTTATTGTTAACCCATGCCTTTTATTTTTGTGCATTATCTTAAATTGCTTAGGCCCATAAATTTTATTTTCGTGCAATAATTAGTATTTATTATCCAAACCCTATCACGACCATTGAGCCTAACCAATACTTTCTTCTAAATCGTTTTGATTTTCTCTTCGAAAATTTTATTTTGCTCTGCTATTATTCATGCAACCTTGCTCTTGTGATTCCTTGGGCTTAGATAAAGATTTGATCATGAAACCTTTTGGTTAGACATGGGCTAGATTGGAAGGCATCATAAAAGAGATTGGTGGCTTAATCAAGTAAAATGATACGTGATTATGAGACATTAGTTAAACGTGCTATTTGATTAAGAGGTGTGATATTATGTTTTGGGAAGATCAAAGGATAGTATATTTGCGAGTGCCAAAAAGGTTTGAGATTAATCCAAAGTTGAAATGAATTTTATGTTTGGTACATAAGGGATAAAACTTTCTTTATGTTGAAAAATAAGTGTAAACTTCCTAGAAGAGTTTGACTTTTTAAATTAATTGAATTTTTTTGAAATTTCAAAGGGAATTAAAGCTTGAGGAAATATGCATGTTTATGTTGGAAAAAAGGGAGGTTAGAGATTCACCTAGTATTTACTTTTGAGGCGATTATGAACGACAAAGGCTATTTGGAAAAAAAAATATATATGGAATATAAACTTGGGGATAGAATTTTGAAAATCTTTTTTTGATGATTTAAAATTTGATCTTTCTATGATGGTTATGAATACAACTTTCGTGATGAAGATAGAAGTGATTTTAATTGATTGAAGGATTATTATGAAGGAAAAAATTTGATTTGAGGAAAATACTAGAAGTAGATTAAAATTTGAACGTTCTAAAAATCTATTGTTGAAGATCACATTTAGAACATGAATGTAGATAGAGATTAAAAATCTATGTGAGTAAAATTTTGAAGGTTAATGATTGAAAAGAAAATAGGTTTTAAGGATTAAAGGATTTATGGAATATAGATCTTGATAAAATAGAAGTAAGATTGAATATAGAAAGGCCCTGATGATTATGCCAAGAATTATGACAATATAAAAAAAAACAAGTTAGATTTTGAATATATTGTAAGATCGTGGTGGAAGAGATTCTTGCCAATTTTGAGTACACATTTTGTTGATCGAATTTGATAGTTGTCAGGAGATATCTTCCAAATCATACCCATGAATTCATTTTCCTAGCTATCGTAATATTCGATTATTCAAAAATCAATTTTATTGTATGCCTTTTAACTTGATCAAATTTCTATTGCCTCAACCCTACCTACCCTATCTATTCCTAAATTTTGAGGACAAAATTCTTTTAAGTCGGGTAGGATGTAAACCCCCTAAATTTTTACTACAATTTTTATTTTTGGTGTTAATTTTATTTTTCGTATTTGTACGTCGCGTACGAGTTCGCATTATTTTTCGTATTTGCTCGTCGAGTATGAATATGTGCGAGGCACATATTTTATAAAAATATTTTATTATGGATTTCAAATTTCATATGGTAAATATTTTATTTATTTACTTATATTATCTTTATTATTCGATTTACAAACGGTATTGATTTAATATAAAAAGAGCTATTTACTCTTATACAAATATAATTGATAATTTTAAAAATGATGTTTTACATAAATAATCTTTTACATACGAGATACATGACTTTAAATTTAGAGAAATAATTATATTTTCGAAATTAATTAATACTATTATTTTATTATTTGAAAAAGATATTTCTAAATTTTTTTTGAAATACCACGCACACACCGATTGGGGGGCTCGAACCTTGCCGGCCCCTCCGGATGTCCGCTCTAATACCACTAGGCTAGAGAGCTCGGACAGATATTTCTAAATTAGTTATTATGAATTAAATCAGTATATGATTTTATCAGATTATTTTTAAATGTTTTTAATTAAATATAAGATTTATCTAGTTTTTATATCGGAAAGATATTATTAAAATGATTCAAATATGATTTAAATCAATAGAAGAATAATCTAGAGGAATTTAACCAAACCCAAGTCCTTATCCAAATCGGAGCCACCACCTCCTATATAAGGAGAGACTCATTGCTTCTTCTTCCGTCAAAAACTCCACAATAATCTCCATAAATAATTTCTACCACAAATCGTGCATCGTATCGGTGACCTCCTTTCCCATCCACTATATTCTATATTGTACAAATACATTTTTCTCCACCCCGGGTCTGACAGATCCGAACCTCCGTCCCCGTCGTATCGGACACACCCAATATGTTGCAACCCAACCCGACAATACAAATTCAGAAACCCTAACCCAAAAAAGTTTCCTTCGTCGACCCCAGTACAGCCGGCCGCACCGTCGCTGCCACCAACACCTCATCCTCACCGGAGACAACCACCGCCACCACCATTGTTACCCTCTCCGCCACCAACACCAGAACCCCATCGCCACCCCTGTCAACCACTAGGTTCATCTCAGAGTCCGACACCATTCCGATCTATCTCCAGGAAACACAGTAAATCAAAGCCTAACCCTAGAAACCTTACCTTCGCCTAGCTCCGCCGTGCTCTCGTTCCACCATCCGCCGAGCCTCGAAACCCCCGCGTGGCCGCCCGCTCCGCCCTCTCAGGAGAAGCCTCCGGTACCGATCGCCGAGCCCTCCGTCCGCCTCGTCCCCTCCGTCGAACTCGCGCGACACCCTCCGGTAATCTCTCTCATCTCTGTCCCGCTTCTTTTCCATCTCTCTCTCTCACTATGTTCCAAATTGGAAAGAGAGCTGCATAGTTTTTTTCATCTTATTCTTATCATCACTATTATTATTAATATTATGATTATGATTATTATTATTATTATTACTGTTATTATCATTATTATTATTATTAATGATATTATTTTCCTTATTAATAGGGTTTAGAAATGAATATGTATAAATAATTATAAATATGTATAAATATGGTTTATCATTTTTTTAGTATTTAATTTCTTATACAAATTTTGTTGACTAAAAATATATAGTAAAATATTCCAGAAATGTAGCTTTCAAATTATAAAATGTATTCTAGTATTTTTTAAGTTATCAAATAAATAAAGATATGATTATTCTATTTTACAAACAGAGAATTTTGCCTAAAACGGTTTTTAGATTTCAAGTATTTACCAAAATTATTTTTTTACTAACAAAAATCTAGTCTCAAGTATTAGAAATACTTTACTGAAAATAGTATGAGTATGTTCTTCACAATTTCTTCTCGATTTTCATCATTGATCACGACTGATCACGCGTTTCTCTTTCTCATAAAATACCGGACCCTCACATATCGACCCTGGCCATTGGACAGAACAGGACTTGTTGGATCATTGCACCACACCAGACGTAATACCAGGCAAGATACCTTGCCATATTTACTGCTTACATTTAGTTGCATTTATTTCAGTTATTGTGTTTATATTTTTTGTTTATTATTTTCTTCTTGCATGTGGACTTAGAGTTAAGGGACTACCGTCAACTTAGGATATCTCATTAAACTTGTCACGATTGTATCACGAGTTGTGTGTGAGTTGTGAGTGTCATGTAGTGGTCACTTGCGTGTTGGCTGATCACCCGTACGCATGCATAGGAATAACTGTCAATAGATGCATGTTAGAAGACTTGACAGTTATTAAATATAAATCGTGTTGTGGAAATGACACGTGTTGGTGTGTCGTGGTTACGATACATGTATAGTATCATTGGGGGGAGGGGACAGCTACTAGCGTAGGGGCTATATTTACTTTTTACACATTTATGGGTGATAGTGTCTCGGATGAGCGCTACTTGCTGCCCGGCCGATAGTGTCTCGGATGAGCGCTACTTGACGACCACTCTTGATTACTTGCGTGAATCCTTACAGCCCCTATGTAGAACGTTGTCCTCAAAGTGCATATCACTTAGATGGTTAGGGACCCTGTTGTGTTGTAGTTTTATAGTATTTACATTTGTAATATAATGGTATGTTCTTCCTGTATCTTGTTACGTCCCTCTGAGGACCTGGTGATTTCTCCAGGTGTGTTTTGTGACTTCTTGCAGGTGCTCTAGCTAAGGCCATGACTTGCGCTCTATTCTGTCAAGATGTTGCTTTTTGATCGTCATCCCCTTTGCTAGTCCCAATCACTTTCTTTGTATATTTCTTCCCTATTTAAATTGGTTGGTAGTGATTTGTCTCCGCCCAACGATTATATACATGACAAACTCAAAGTTGTTTTTATATTATTATTTATCTTCGTGGATGAGATTTAGTTTGAGTATGGCTTTCTACATTTTACAGCTTATGTACACATACGAGCCTTTTATTTACTCGTATGTATACAGCTGACATGATACGTATCTTGTCCCAAGTATTTTGGGACTGGGGCGTTACAGTTTGTGCCTCTACAAATTTCCTACTGTCTTCTTGTCTAAGGCTCTGACCGACCAAATGGGTTATGTATCTCTAGATAACCTATTAGTGTCATTCAAATGATGGGCTGTAAGGACAATGGGATGCTAGATTGTGAGGCATACTACCCAACTTAAAAGAGTTCAAGTAGTAGTGTAATTGAATCAATGGAGCCTATAAGTCATCTTCCTAACCTCTATTGAGAAATAAGATTCATGGTAGAAAAAGGAATCAAGTAAGATGCAGTCACAGCAGTCAAACGAGAGTTCAAAAATGGAATCAAGAAAGGAGATCAAGTATGTGGATGAGATCCTAGATTCTAAGTATAATCCTAATTTGCAGGCTCGCTTGGCACAGTCATGTAACCAAGACAATTTATCGAAGACCTGCATGGACCACCACAAAATATGTCACGTCTCAGTCCTAAAATCCTTTAAGGACTAGAACACGTAGCATGCCAGCAGACACATTCTATAGGTAAATCTAATTTAATGGACCAATGGAAGGTATATTAAGCTGTAAAATAATCTGATGGCAGGCACATATCTATACTCATCTACAGAACAAGAATCACAGAATAAGAAAGCATATCATGCTGAAATAAAGGAATATAAAACTGTCAAAGAGAAGTATAAAATCACATGGAAACTCCATGGGTACAAGTCTTAGTCAAATAAATGATCACTACAATGTCTCATATAAAAGTATAAAAATCTCCCCTACAAGCACTACTAAAATACATCGAATTCGCGACGGCCATATCCGTCGCTAATCCGTCGGTAAATCGACTTAGCGACGGCTAACAGACGGAATTTGGCTGAAAAAATCCTTCGGGAAATAGCCCGTCGCTAAATAAAGTCCGTCGCTAAGCTGTTGCCATTCGACTGCTTAGCGACGGATTGCCGTCGTCAAGGATCATACATTTAGCGATGGCTAGCCGACGAATTTTCGTCAAATCAATTATCGGAAAGTTTTTGATACTACTTTTTAGTGACGAACAGGTCCATCGGTAATATGTCGGTAACTGCATATCAGAGAGTTTCTGAAATAGAAAATCTGACGCGAATTCGTCGCTAGCCTTCGCTAATACTCGACTGAAGAACGACGGTGTAGCGACGGAATATCTGTCGCTTAGGTTCTGGTAATCTTTATATTTCTAGAACCTTGTCGACGGATAATCCTTCACTAATCCGACGACATCCGTCGCTAATCCGACGACATCCGTCGCTAACTAATAATTCTCCAGTTAGCGACGGGATATTATGTCGCTCAGCCGTCACCTTTCGTCATTCGGTAGTCGCAAGTCCGTCGCTAACTGGAAATTTTTTGAAAAAAATTACATAAAACACAGCATCCCCTGTTCGTACAACATTCGAAACATCGAAACATCACAATATGCATCACACCTTACACAAACCCATAAACCAATATACCTCACATGCCAATATACAAATATCTATCACAAATACATCACACAAACCAACATACATCAATGAACCAACAAACTAATATACATCACACACCAATGTACAAATATCTATCACAAATATATCACACAAACCAACATACATCAATGAGACCCGGAGCAACCATCCGTTGAATTTCTATATAATAAAAGTCTAGGTAATAGCATCCAAAAACATCCAAGTCTATAAAATAACCATGTCTAAAAAATAAAAACATCAAGAGTTGTAAAACCATCCAAGTAAAACCCATAAATAAGTCTACCGGAAACAAATTCGGTCAAAAATCATATATATATATATATATATATATATATATATATATATATATATATATATATATATTGTCCTCTACGTACGCGTATAGAGATCTCCCTCCTCAGCCACTGCACATAAGTAGGATCTACGCCAGCAAGATCAGTATCCAGAGGACATGGATGACTGGAACTCCCGGTGCAACTGCCCTCTGGTGCCACCTCCTCCTTCATAGCTATCTCGACTTTAGAAATTACTACCGACTCAGCAGCAAGAGGTGGCACTACCTCCTCAGCAGTAGGTACTACTATCGACTCAGCAGCAGGAGGTGGCACTACCTCCTCAGCAGCAGGAGGTGCCACTACCTCCTCAGCAGCCATCTGTGCCTCTCTCAAGCGACATCCTCGGGTCATGGGTGCCATCTGGTAAGATTGATGGCAACATGGAGATTAATTAGGGATTAAACAAAATGACAATATTAGACGTGTAATATGGAAGATTCATTATTATATGGAAATGACAGTATTAGACGTCCTCTGCGTCCTCATCTTCCTCTTCCTCCTCATCTTCGCTTTCATCTATTTCGTTTTCCTCTTCGGATACTTCAACCTCTTCGGATACTTCAACCTCCAACGGTGAATGACCCTCAGCAGTCTTGCCTTAAACTTGACGCCATTAACGACATAGCCTGACAGTACGGAATGAGTCTCACAACTAGGATATAGAGGAGTATCCGCATCGTACACCATATCCTGTCTTTCCGTATATAGTTTATCTTGCGATGACCACATGCCGTAATAACGTACAAAACCCTTACGGGTCAAATGATCTCTCACAGTCACCACTTCTTCGTAACGTCTATTACGATAATTACCACATGGCACGATCAACGAAGTAAGGATCCATTATAAATTGGATGTGAAAATCTGCATCGTAAGACAAAGTAAACAGAATTGCAATTAAAATATTTAGTCCGATACCGACCCCCCTCTACTTCGTCGCTCTACTTTTCCTGCTTCTCAAGAAGGCCCCCTCTCTGACCCCCCTCTACTTCCCTGCTTCTCATTTGACTCTCTCAGCCTTCTATTTCACGTCATATGATATCCATCTCGACCAAAGAGTAGAGAAGTGTAAAAATATTAATATTAACCAAGGATCGGTATCGAAATTGGTATCACCATGAATCTCGTAGCTTATTCTACCAGAGCATAATATAAAACCAAACGTGTGAAGCAGATCTTCACATTCAAAATATTAGAAGGAAAAAAATTTGCGATTGGTGGTAGGGCGAGCTAGAATCCTTTGAAAGTATTCTGGCTCACCCTACCACCAATTAATTTTTTTTTTCTTCTAATATTGTGAATGTGAAGCTATGCTTCACGTTTGGTTTTATATTATGCTCTGTTAGAACAAGCTATGAGATTCATGGTGATACTGATTCCGATACTGATCCTTGGTTAATATTAATATTTTTACACTTCTCCACGCTTTGGTTGAGATGTATATCATATGATACAGAATAGGATGCCTCATGACCCGAATGAGAAGAAGAAAAGTAGGGAGGCTCACTCTATACATTCACCCGCCTACGATATACACTCTATACACTCTTCCTTATGCAAGCCTTTTGAGATAATCAACATTATACTAGATTTCCAAAAAAATCTATAACAATGATAGGCCCAAAAGACTTGGCATAAGTAAATTTAATTTTCAACACTTACCTAGCTAGTACTAAGATATCTTATATATATCCTTCTAGGATACTCACTCTATACCAAGGTTCGCAGTATCGACAAGGTTCTAAACGGCGGTAAGCGGGTGCGCGGTGGAGAGAGTCCGTCTACCGCCTAGATGCCGCCTAAACGATCAATACCGATACTTATAGAAATAGTCCGATACCGATACTTCGTCGCTCTACTTCCCCTGCTTCTTAAGAAGGTCCCCTCTCTGACCCCCTCTACTTCCCTGCTTCTCATTCGATATTTTAAGAAGTGAACGTCTTTCTTCATAGTGGGGTCGGGGGAAAGAATGGGAAAGATGATTTTACTATATTTCTGACCGGGAACAGGACCTATCACAAGGATTCCGGCTCGCCCTACCACCCATCGTAAAATTTTTCCTTCTAATATTGTGAATGCGAAGTTCTGCTTCACACGTTTGATTTTATATTATGCTCTGGTAGAAGAAGCCATGAGATTCATAGTGATACCGATTCCGTCTACGATATACACTCTATACACTCTTAATTATGCAAGCCTTTTGAGGTAATCAATATTATACAAGATTTTCGAAAAAATCAATAACTCTGATAGGCCCAAAAGACTTGGCATAAGTAAATTTAATTTTCAACACTTACCTAGCTACGACTAAGATATCTTATATATATATATATCCTTCTACGATACTCCGATCCGAAACCGCCGATACTACCAATATCGTCGATACCAATACTCATAGGAATAGTCCGATACCGATTCCGATACCGATACTTTGAACCTTGCTACTAAGTTTATATATATATACTAATTTATATACTAAGGGATTTCGGTGTGTGTGTGTGTATGTGTGTGTGGCCCCGGTCCCCAACCCCCACCCCCACCACCGCTGATCGCCATCCCCACCACCGCGACCCCCACCCCCACCCCCACCACCACCCCCACCACCGCCGACCGCCATCCCCACCGCCGACCCGAAACCCACCGCCCCCCGTCGTCCCGACCCGAACCCCCCAGCGACCCCTACCCCCACTACCGCGACCCCTACCCCCACCCCCACCACCGCGACCCCCACTACCACCGGCCCCCGCTGCTCCGACCCGAAACCCCCCTAGCGACCCCCACACCCTCCATCGCCGGCCCTCGCTGCCCCGACCCGACCCCCCCAGCGACCCCCACCCCCACCACCGCGACCCCCCACCCCCACCACCACCGGCCCCTGCCTCCCCCCGCCGCCCCGATCTGAACCCCCGCCTCAGCGACCCCCACCACCACTGCCCCCGTCTCTCCCCTCCGTCCCGACCCGAAACCCCCCCAGCGACCCCCACCCCCACCACCACGACCCCCACCCCCACCCCCACCACCGGCCCCCGTCGCCCCCGCCCTGACCACCGAGAGTGAGAGAGAGAGAGGGAGAGAAGATTACCTGGAGAGAGAGAGAGAGAGAAAGTCAGCGACCAGAGAGAGAGAGAAATTTTGGGGGGGGAATGAAAAGTCCCCCCTCCCCCCCTCCGTCGACTAAATTTAAGTTAGGGCTGATATTTAGCGACGGACTGGCGACGGATTTATTCCGTCGCTATGTGGTCGCTATACTACCCTAGCTGGCTGACGAAATATCCGTCGCTATGTGGTCGTTAAATTTTGCGACAATTTTTTCAACATTCCCCACCAACTTTTGCCAACTAAGCGACGGCCTAGCGACGGATATATTCATCCGTCGCTATATCTCCGCCGACTTAACGACGGATTGGCGACCTTTGCTCGCCCTTAAAATAAAATTAAAAATTATCGGCTTTTCGACGGCAATTAGTTGGAACTTTGTCGGTAGTCGATCGCTAATAGCGATGGACAGAATCCGTCACTAAAAGTCCATCGATAAATGGCTGTATTTTGGTAGTGAAGTCTTCAGCTCTGACATAAAATAGAGTAAAATAAAGATAGATATCCATGAAGAACTACTCTGGATCAACCTCGTCGTCCACGTCTGGTGCAATAGAAGAATAAACTCCCGGCCCGTACTCCTCAAGAAAGACCTCGTCAGCTAAATCTGGAGAATAACTAGGTCCTCAGGGGACATAGCAAGGCACATAATATACAAGCTAAAGTGCAGTAAGTAAACAAAGTATTGGGATATCTAAACCAAACTAACGTGACGCTTTGAGGACAACGTTCGCAAGTGCAGACATCTCCAAAGTAAAGGACATCCAGGTCAGGCGTATATATAGCCGTAGCTCCATAACGGAATCTCAACGGTAACTAAGAGAGAAACATGGATCACAGAAAATAGGTAATCTAACAGAATAAATGTATATACATATATAAAAGTGTATGTGCACAAGACTGCCCGCGCAAGTAGTAGTCGTCCTCAACTCTCAAGAAACAATAAGTTGCAACCACAACTTACCGTTCTGACCTCTATCTAAACGACAATCCTACGACACATCTAAAAGAAAGATAAAATGACACAAACACCCTTAACCTACAGGTATCAGGAATCAGGTATCTCAGGTAATCTGGCTCAAGTATCGGGTTAATATATGTGTCAATCACGTGTCGTATCCTACAGGTCTTTTATGGAAATAAATCCATAAATCTCATGCAGGATCTATATATCAATACTAGACAACTCATTAGTTGAATGGCACCCAGATGTAATCCGGAAGCCCGTATCGATATAATTCCTTAGGTCAAGTACAGGAGATAAAATAAAAAGAAATAAATAACAGAATGAAACAAGAACTGTACGATAGCAAGGTGCACTTGCCTGATTCTGCGCTGTGAGTATGAAACGTCCACTACTAAAATATGCTCTATTAGCGACGTTATAGCGACGGAATAAAATTTCGTCGCTAAACATATAATATAGCGACTCCCTTATATTGATGTCGCAAACCGTCGCTGAATAGCGACGTTCAGCGACACTATATACACTACGTCGCTGAATAGCGACGTCCAGCGACATATTATTAAAATATGTCGCCTATATTAAAATTTTTGCGACGGTTAGCGACGTCGACTGGTGACGTCGCTAACTATTTTACTTAGGGCATGCTGTGCTCTTTTTTCCCCCCACTCGAAATTTTTTTCCCCCTCTCCAAATTTTCTCCCCCTCCTCGAGCTCCTCCGGCGACTCCCCCCCGCGATTTCCTCCGGCGACTCCCCCCCCCCGGCGACCCCTACCCCGTCGTACTCCTCCTCCTCGAGCTCCTCCTCCTCTTCGTCAGGTAAACCCTAACCTAACTCCTCCTCCTCCTCCTCCTCCTCTCCCACGGACACACACACACACACACGGACACACACGGACACTGACACACACACACACAGACACAGACACAGACATACACACATACACACACGGACACACACGGACACGGACACACACACACACACACACACACACACATACTCCTCCTCCTATATTAGATTCGAATATAGGAATGGGCTGTTTAGACTGAACAGTCCTGTTAGTTTAAATTCTGATTTTAATTCTTTGTTCTCAAACTAATTTTGATGATTAACTTTCATGTTAAATACTTTCATCTGTGTGTTAGCTACTATGGTTAGGATTTGCATTGGACAAATAGGGATTTCGAAATGAATTTTGGATTGGTTTGGGGTTAATGAACTGTCACAAACCTGGAAACCATTTTCCTGAGAATGGCTCACACTACTGAGTTCACATGTACCATACACATCCACATGAACACTGAATTTCATTACATACATTACACTAGCTGCTTTTCCCTGTTAGCACATTGTTTTCCCTGTTACATGTCCACTCTCTACACACACACCCTCATTTGATACACTGTTTTCCAGGTTACAAATACACACACATACATGTACCACCACACAAACCCTAGTAGCTAACTGCCATTTTTGCACACACCTATGTCTAAACCATTTTTGACACATACACAAAATGAGAACAGTCCCATATACATTACACACATATGCAAACCTATCACATACACCCTATCTATATGCACCATGTACTCTACACACACACATTGCCTCATTGACACAAAATGGTATCACATCCAAACCACACACTTGACACACTAGCCTATACTTGTCCACACCTATTTGTTGAACTGCCATGTACCATACACCCATAGCCACACACAGGTTAGCACCACTGATAAACATAATGTTTGATCTAGAAAAAAATAATGACACTTTGTTTTGAATAATAGAGGAAATCTTGGTTTGCATGCACAATTATATTGTAAACCTTATTTTGATCCACAATTCTTGGTATAATTAGTTCATTACGTTTGCCAATACTTTTGAGTGCTTATATCCGAGGTTTGCCATCTTCATTTTCGAGATTTGACTGTCTAGATTGATACTGATCCATCCTTTGATCTCTGAACAACTATAGAGGTTTGTAGTGTAAGGGTTTCTTGATTGTGAATGTAGAGAATGTGTTCTAGTTTTATTATTGATGATTGTTGTTTAACAATGTTTTTTGTTGTTGTTGTCTTCATGTTTGTTAAATGGTCAACAGTGTATCCATCTTTCCAAGTTGATTGGCATTCTTTAGTCTGATCAGTTTGCTTTGGTAACTCACTATTGCTCATTACTTGGTACTAGTTTTAGTTGATTGTGTTTTTTTAAGACTAAACAAATGACACCAAGATATTACTTGTGTGTTTGAGATAGCTTGAGTTGACTTTGGTCATTATTGGTACTTGAATTATAGGTTAGGCTTGTATAGCCTTGAATGGTGTGCTAGCCAGTATGGGCTAGTTAGGGCCTAGTAAGATATGAATTATAAGGTATTGGTATTGGGATACCAATAGCGATAATGTAAAGGGTACCTTGGTAGATAATGACTAGAAAGAGGATATTTGACTTAGATTTGACCTTGTTTGACCAAGGTTGACTATTTTGACTGAAAGTCAAAGTAGAGTCAACATCTGACCTAGATTGGACTAAGAGTTGACAAAGTCGACTATAGGTCAACCTTTGACCTACTTTGACCTTATTTGACCTTGTTTGACTTTGTTTGACTTAGCTTGACCTTGTTTGACTTAGTACAACCTAGTTTGACCTAGATTGCATATCATTGTTATTAGTAACTGTCCGCTACTAATGTGTGTCCCATAATAAGACATAATATACGAATTTGTGCCTATTGGATAATGTGTGTCCATCTTTGCAGAATTATTTCCAAATGGATATGAATTACTACTTGCGGAATCGTTCATGGATGTACAATCGTCGTCCTGATGATATGTGTGGTGTACGGGATGAATACATAGCGGGAGTAGAGTAGTTCCTGCAGTTTGCTAAGGCATTCCCTCAGTACATGGACGACACCAAAATTAAGTGTCCGTGTGTGAAATGTCATAACGTAAAATATTATCCAGAAGTGGAAGTAACATATCATTTGTACTCGAGGGGTTTCATGCCTAATTACTATCAGTGGACCGCACACGGAGAACTTGTGTCTTTAGCATCAGAGCCGGAGCCTTATGTTGAGCCGTATATATAGTGGGACCTAATTTTGTTTCAGATAATCATTTACGACGACGGGTGCGTGAACATGGTTTTCGACGTTGCGGGGCCTAGTTTCGTTCATGATGCACCTGAGGAGGCACCGAACGTCGATGCTGCACAGTTCATGGAGTTGCTGGAGAATGCAAGGACTCCATTGTATCCTGGTTGTGAGGATCATTCACCGTTGGAGGTGTTACAAACTGTTGAGCATTAAGTCAGATTTTAACATGTCGCAAGAATGCTACAACCGAGTGTTGGAGTTGATTATAGAGATCTTGCCGCGGGTGCTAAGTTGCCTAAAGACTTCTACCGGTCTAAGAGGATGGTGAGATCGCTCTGGATGGGATACGAGAAAATCGATTCATGTCGCAATGGGTGCATGCTGTACTACAAAGACGACAAGGACGCAGATGTGTGCAGATTTTGTGGTGCTGGTCGCTATAAGACAACTAGTACAGGAAGGTCTACCGGTGCAAGAAGACCGACCGATTCATGCACTAATTGCCTTTAACGTCGCGGTTGCAAAGATTATTTATGGTAAAAGAGACGACCAAAAATATGAGTTGGCACATGCGAGAACAGATTGAAGGAGTGTTGAATCACCCATCCGATGGAGAAGCGTGGAAGCACTTTGATCGAGTGTATCCTGATTTTGCTTCAGATCTGCGTAATGTCAGGTTGGGACTATCTTCTGACGGTTTTACTCCTTTTGGTCTTTCGGGATCCCAGTATTCGTGCTGGCCTGTGATTGTCACTCCGTATAACCTACCGCCTTGGATGTGCATGAAGACTCAGTACATGTTTCTAACCGTTATAATTCCTGGTCCGAACAATCCCAAGAAGAACATTGATGTGTACTTACAGCCTTTGATAGATGAGTTGAATCAGTTATGGGAAGTAGGCGCTAACACGTACGATGTTTCCAGGAAGCAGAATTTTCAGATGAAGGCAACCCTTATGTGGACCATCAACGACTTTTTGGCCTATAGAATGTTATCTGGATGGAGCACTCATGGCCGTCTCTCATGTCCATATTGCATGGACCGTAGTAAGGCTTTCCGCTTGAAACACGGAGGAAAACTGTGCTTCTTTGATTGTCATCGGCAATTTCTGCCAAAAGATCATCCGTTCAGAAGGAACAAGAATATATTTCGTGTCGGCGTTATAGAGAAGGGTGATCCACCGCCAAGGTGGTACGGAGCCACGATATGGGAGGAGGTTAAAGATTTTCCAAGTGCTATCGAAGATCCTACAACTGGGTACAAGTGCAATAGATTTGGTAGAGATCATAACTGGACAAAGAGGAGCATATTCTGGGATCTGCCATACTGGAGTACCAATCTGATCAGACATAATCTTGATGTCATGCATATTAAGAAGAATGTGTTTAATAACATAATTAATACTGTGATGGACGTAAAGGGAAAAAACGAAAGACAATTCTAAGGCCAGGTTGGACTTAGAAGAAATATGCAAATGCCCTGCGTTGCATTTGATACAGCAGAATAGAAAATAGTTCCTGCCGAAGTCAATTTTCTCGCTGGACAAGGAGGATAAAGTGAGACTTTGTCGGTGGATCCAGGGCCTAAAATTTCCAGATGGATATGTGTCAAATCTGAAAAGATGTGTCGATCCGAAGGAAACAAATTGACGGGTATGAAGAGCCACGACTGTCACGTATTCATGGAGAGGTTAATTTCGATTGTATTTCGGGAATTCTTACCGCAGGCAGTTTGGGATCCATTGACGGAGCTTAGCATATTCTTCAGGGATCTTTGTTCTAAGAAATTGCTCGTTGATCGTCTAGAAAAGCAAGGGAAGGATATTACGGTAATACTATGCAAGCTAGAGAGGGTGTTTCCTCCTAGATTCTTCGACTCTATGGAGCATTTGCCGATTCATCTATCCTATGAGGCACGTGTTGGTGGACCCGTCGAATATCGATGGATGTACCCGTTCGAGCGACATTTGAATCACCTAAAAAGAAAGGTGAAAAATAAGGCACGGGTCGAGGGTTCTATTTGTGAAGCCTATGTTCTCGAGGAGATTACAAACTTTTGTTCGATGTATTTCAAGCCTCATATTGTAACTAATAGAACGAGAGCTTCCAGAAACGACGACGGAGATCATGAAAGTAATGATACAATACTGAAGGTATTCAATGCTCCAGGAAAGCCATCGGGTAAAATGAAGAAGATATCTGAACGATGATGAGCTAAGGGCTCAGGTGTATGTATTACTCAACTGCGACGAGGAGGAAGTAGAGAAACTGGAGGGGTAAGTAAATAATATGTTTACATTATTTTAATAGTGTTGATTATTATACTATTACATTAATTGCACGATGTTGTTTTCAGCATATTTAATGATGATGTGAGGTCATGTAGGCCACACATAACAGAAGAAGAACTAGAACAAAAAATGAGGCATTATTTTCTATCATGGTTGAGTGCATATGTAAGACTTCAGAACTCTATAATTACCTTTCTGTATATGTACTTGATTGAGAATGAGCTTAATTGCTTCTTTCGTGGTATTTAGGTCGATCGTCCATACGCAAGACTTGAGAATGAGTCTATTAGAACGCTAGCCAAGGGACCAATTTATGCTGCAAAAATATGGCCAAGCTACTGTGTTAATGGGTTTATGTTCAAGTCAACAACTTGCCCGATCAGAGATAACTTTGTGGATCTCGACTCTACCAAAACAGCTGTTTGTGTATCAGATCTTCGAACTACAAAGATGTTGATGCGGGCAACGATTTCTATGGCGTGCTACGGGAGATCGTGGAGCTGACATATAGTTATGGAATAGAGCCTGCTAAGATTGTGTTATTCAGGTGTGATTGGTTCGATCCGATTGAAGGTCAAGGTTGGAAAGTAGACAAGCACGGTCTTGTTGATATAAACTATCGGCGTCGATATCAAGCATATAACCATTTGTCCTATCAAGTCAGGCTCAGCTCGTGTACTTCACAAGTTATCCTAAACGGGGAACAACAAGGTCGGACTGGTGGGCAGTATGCAAGACCAAAGCTAGAAATACCTTTGAGGTTGACGATATAGCTTATCAACAGGATGAACTACCTCTTGTAACAAATATTATAGAAGTAGACACGACGGAAGTTCCTTATTACACATCTAATTGTGTAGAAGAAGTAGAATTATCTGAAGAGGAAGATGCAGATGAAAGTGAAGATGTAGAGGAGGAAGAAGAAAAAGAAGAAAAGAAGAAGAAGAAGAAGAAGAAGAAGAAGAAGAAGTAGATGAGCTAAACGAACTAGATAAATTTTCAGAAGAGGATTAAATCTGTACGTTTGTTTTATCATCATATTTGACACTTTAGTGACACTTCTATTATATAAATCTGTAACACTTCAGTGATACTTTATTGACACTTTTATCTGTGACTATGATATTTTTCAAAAATCTGTGATGTCTATCATATAAATATGTATTTTTGTTTTATTGTCATATGTTATTATCAGGTATGACTAGACCAGGAGGATGACGCGGAGGATTTTACATTAGGCAGTCTCGTCAGCCTCGACCTGGAGATGGAGAGGGCAGTTCCGTACCCTCATCCTCATCTCCGAGTACGCCAGTGTACCGTTCTGTTTCCGGTCCATTACCAGGACATGGCAGTTCCAGCAGGTTGGTAACTCCTCCCTCGTCGTCCAGCCTTCCTAATCCCGCGTCCAGCATCCCTGATCCCCCGTCCAGCATTCCTCCTGTCGACGGCTCTATGGAGGGAGCCCACGCCGAGCATATGGAGGACGACGATCAGACTGATCCTGTCCAGGCAGGAGGTGAGAGCGACCCTCCATGCGCTCTCCCGGACGAGACGCGTATGGAGATTTGGACGGACGGGCCTATGAAGTAAGTTAATTAATTAATATATATTTCTCAAATGATTATATGTACATATATATTCATGAAAAATTATTATTGTACAGATATCGGTCTTCTGCAGTACAGAGACAGCTGGGGGTATTTCTGAAGCAGAACTATGGTGGGCCTTGGATTAACTACTCAGATGCTCCCGCAGATAGGAAGGCCTTTTGGTTCGCCCACTTCAAGGTAAAAAATTTGTTTATTTTTAAATTTTAATAATCATTTGTGTATATTATACAACTTTTGTATTTTACTTCTTGTAGAGGACCTATTTCTATCCACCACACCGGACGGCGAGGATCGAGGGCCAATTTTCTGCCGTCGCAGCCAAGCTCATCCGTGATGCGATCCACGACCAGAAGTGTCGTGATCGCTCCGGACAGCCGATCCATGGTTGGATCACGCCAGAGCAGTGGGCTGCGATGAAGGCTAGATTCAGCGAGCCCAAGTACCAGGAGCGGTCTGACAAGGCCAAGGTGGCACGGTCGAGCGCCGGTAAGTGGTATGGTGGCTCCATTCCGATGACGAGGCATTTTCGTCGTCTGGTATGTTTCCTATAACGGACATTAATTTATATATAGTTCGATAGAATGTTTAATACTAATAAGATAATATATTTTAACAGGTAAAAAGGGTGATGACCCGAACATGGTGACCGTCTTCTTGGTCACCCATCGGAGGGCTGGGGAGTTCATTGACGAGAGGGCGACGCAGGCATATGTACATTCTATTCTTTATATTAATTTACTATAATTTAGAAAATAGGAAAATAGATATCAATATAGACTTTAGCAAACACTTACACGTTAGCAAACATGTTTTAGGCTGAGTTTGTTCGGCTACAGGAGGAGGCGGCTGCTGCTGCTGCTAGTGCACAAGCAGAGGGAGGGGCTGGTACTTCCTCCTAGCCACCTACAGCTCCATCGCCGGGCGAGCTCTGGATGACCGCCGTTGGCGGTCTTCAGAAGGGTACGTACTACGGTACAGGATCCTACGGCGCATATTTGGCTTCAGAGTCATCTCGGGCCCTCTCTGTCAGTGCGCAGTCTCCGGGTTTGCAGGCGTCGTCACGAGCTGAGGATATTCGTCGTTAGATCGAGGAGCTGCGTCGCGAGTTGCAGCAGCAGATTTCTGATGTGGTCGAGCGACGATCCGACCCTCCGATCATCACCGGATGATTTGATGCGGTCGAGCGCAGTATACAGGAGCTGATGAGTCTGCATCAGGCTACAGCTGCTAGCTTGCACACGCTCACCGAGTCTACCAAGCACACAAAGCGTAGACAGGTTGAGCTGGAGGGATCGTAGAGGAGCATGTCTGCCTCACTCATTCAGGTTTCGGCTTCGCTTGAGGCGAGTACTGAGAGGGTGGTGAGTACCCTTGCTGTTTATGGTGAGCGACTACGAGAGCTGGAGCAGATACGTCCTCCCGGTCCATCGACGGCGTGGACTCCAGACATTACACTGCCTCCTACTGCCCCCCCTACGGTGCAGCTCACCCAGGAGCAATATGACTACATTCTATCCCAGTTGCGCGACAGGGGTCCGCAGTGAATTCATTAATTTTTTTATGACTTGTATGTATTGGCCCTATGGGCAAATTATTTATTGGTACACTTTCGTTTATACACTTGGTGGGAAACTTTTTATCTTCCATTTTATTTGACTCTATTGGATGTTTGTGAGATGTGTGTCTGGGATATTTACTTTGCACTGTCTCCTATTTTTATTGTGATATTTACTTTGTGATATCTGCGACGGGGATGACAAATATACCTACGCTGGGTTATAAGCGATGATCTGATATACAAAGGAGGGTGCTGCCAAAATTTTAAAAAAATATAATGTATATTTTTGTGATGATGTGTCTGTGTTTACATTGAATGTGAAATGCAGTGTTCGGAACCATCGACAGTTTCGATTACTATTGTATGTTTTATCTTGGATAGAAAGAGCAACAGTTCAGGGTGTACTTCTGAGAGCTTCATTTTCACGTCCTTCACTTTCTCTGGACGTCGTAAAGGTTTCCGAGAAGGTGAAGGACGTGAAGAGGAAGCTCTGAGAAGTGCATCCTGAACTGTTGCTCTTTCTATCCAAGATAAAACATAGAACAATAAGCAAAACTGTCACTTCCCGTTCCCAGAATACATATTTTTAATACATGTACAGCTTAAATATATTTATTTATCATATATTGTTCTGCAGTTAAACCCCTTTAATTTCATGTTAATTAATATTTTGCAATTTTATTTCTGCATTTTATTTCCTGCTTTTACTTTTTGCTTTGCTTTGGGTTCGGTTTGGACTGGTTTAGCTTAATTGGTTCATCTCAAACCCCCACCTACCACCCCTTCCATTTAAAGCCATCCCCTTTCTCTCTCTTTATTACTTTACCATTAATCTTCTTCTTCCTCGTAACTCCTCCCCCACCAACCAGCCACCAAGACAAGTGCCAAACTTGCTTCTTGATGGATCACCGTTATTATTGTTCCATCATCTTCCTTACTTGATTTTGAGTCTCTTTAGTACTTAGCATTTTCAATTTCCATGGTTCATTTCTTGTAGATCTAAGTTTAATGTATTTTCGGATTTCTTAGGTTTTGATCTAGTAAACTTTGTTATCTCCATATTTTGATGGTTCCATGTTGTAGAAAATTTTGTTCTACCCCATTTTGACCTATGGAAGTTCAGATTTGGGCTTAGAATGAAGGATTTAGAGAGCTTGGAAGCAATAGTTTTCCATGGTTCTGTCCTTAGAAAATTCGGAGAAGAAGAACAGACCCTGGCCGCATGGTAGTGCTTGACCGCATGAGTCTTCATGCGACAAGTCATCCTGGCCGTATGAGATTTCGTAGCCCCATAAGCTTAAGCTTAATCAGTTAGCCGCATGACTTAATCAATCAGCCGCATGGCAGTTTCGGCCGCATAAAGCTATCAGGCCGCATGGACCTTTTCATCCGCATGAGTATTATATCCTGGCCGCATAAAGGACCCGAGTCCTATATGGCCGCATAAGTCAGTTCTAGCCGCATGGGTCTCCTTAGCCGCATATAGGCTCGCACCTTTTTCAGCCGTATGAGATATTTTTCAGCCGCATGGGCGCGTGCTGCTTGCAGCCGCTTAAATTCAAAACCCGAGCCACATGAGGGTTTTCCCGCAGCCGCATGTGAACTGTCTTAGCCGCATCACTGCATGTCATCTAGCCTCGTAACGCCGATCATTCCCAGCCGTATGGCGCTGACTCTTCTCAGCCGCATGGCGCTGCAGACTTAGTTGCCGCATAAAGTTTTACTAAGTTGGCCGCATGAGACTATTCTGTTCCGACCGCATGAGACCCCAGTTTCGTGAGCCGCATGACTCTGACCCCAATGTCTTTTCGCCTGATCCTTGCTTCAAATTGACATTGATTGATTGACATTTATTAGCATTAATTATTAGCATGTATTAATTGTTGCCTTGGTATTTGTTTAACTTTAGTTGACATTGATTGACAGGGATTGTCACCCTAAATTAATAATTGATCATGCGTTCCTAGTTGGAACTGAGAGACTGGCTAGTCGTCTTATTGAAATGAATGAATGAGACACGTTCATATTAATTATGAACTATTGTAAACGACTGGCTAATCTCGAATATTGGCATACAGGCACATGCAGGCTTCTAATTAATTAATTAATTTATTTATTTAGTTATTTATCTATTTATCTTATAAAAATAGCATGTGTACTTTATGGTCAAGGCATGGTTACTCCGTGGATAGTTTTGATTGTTGCATTACGCTATGTAAGACCTACAACCTAACTGCACTGGTATCGTTGTAGAGTTGTGCGTATCGTGTCCCGTACGAAAGTACTCGTTCAAATGACCATGATCCACGGCATGAGATTTCGCTCAACATAGAAACTATTAAGTTAAATTAAATAATGATTGCATGGAGAGAATGGATTCCCGAGTTCTTACATGGCAGCCCTCTTGGGACTAGTAGTGCCCGACAGGCCGGCTGGTCCCCACAGATACTGCAAATCTGCCACACGGGCAGGGAGCGGTATCTGGTTATATTATTGTATATTGTATATTGATGACGGGTGTCCCGCTGGGACTCGCCTAATTCATGATTGGTGCAATTGATTGACTGGGTAAACTAGCCTTGCTTGCACAGTAAGAACTGAGGAATCCTCTATTGCATAATTCTAGGATAACTTGGAACTCACAGTAGCAAGCCGTAGTAGTTGTATGGCCGTTAAATTGATTTATTTGTGTACTGTACCTACTCTGTTACCTAACTGAGATGATCAGAATGTTATGACATGACGGGCCAACTTCTGTCCTTGTTTGGTTGGGAGGTTGGTTCGAAGTGTTGTGATGTTATGAGAATCCTAGTAGATAGTAGAGATCTATTATCATATTCTCTTTTTACTGGTTTTACTCCTCATATCGTGCTCCCTTGCGGTACTTGCTATTAGAGGTCTAACCTCTCTGGTTTTACATGGCCAGATTTAGAGCCGGTCCCCGAGGATCCAGCTTACTTCTACCTCCAAGATGGTCAACACTAGAGGGATGATCGCAGGAGGACTCGAGTGGGTTCCTTACTTCCCCGCTCGTTTGTTAAATACTTTATACCTTGCCGTTTGGCACCGACATGTTAGTCGGATTATCTTGTACCTACTTTTGCATAATTGTAATTAAGTCAGACTGCAGCTGATAACAATTGTGTATACCTTGCTTCGTCATCTGGCTATGTTTTGTAAAGCCAGATATCAAGAACATTTTGACTGAGCGTTTGGGACGCCTTACTGCTTTATCTTACATGTTCTCTATTTCTGTTTTTTATTTGAATGATTGAGACAATAGATGGGAAGTGACCCTAGGAAGACTTTCATGTAGTATGCACCCCCCGTCTTGTAGACAGCATTGATCGTATTATACGGTATTCATCTACCCGTAATACGCAGCTGGCTGAGTCATTCCCCCGCTCTCCAGTATTCTGGTTCTGGGGCGTGACAAGGTTTTAGTGGTAGCCCATGCAGGTCTGATTTCAGACTTGTGGGGTATTTTGATTTATAGGATGTCTCAATCACACATGTTCTCCCTTGATCTCATGATTCGTTGTTCTCAACTCTAGCTTGACATTCCAGTATCCTTTGACTTCATTGATCTTTCCTGTCCGGTCGTTTGATTGTTCTCTTGTCCCTTTATAGGGGCACTTCGTCCGCATCTGTCAGAGCTGGACAACATCAACAAGGGCAACATGGACAACCTGACCAGGTTGGTCAGCAACAAGAGCCAGTACTACCCCAAGAGGCTATTCAAGAAGAAGTGATAATAGAAGCAGCTGGATCGCAGTATCCGGGTTCTACCACCACCAACAGTTCCACCTACCCCTGTGGGAGTAGACACATCGGCCCTTTTAGAGATCATGAGAGGAATAATGGCTACTCAGCAACACCAGATGTTAGCCCAGCAGCGCATGCATACTCAGTTACAAGAGCAGAATGTACTACTCAACCAAGGATTGCAGACGGCATTGGAAAGAGGGGCGAGGCCAGATTCAGGAGCATCAACAAGATTTTGCAAGATCAACCCCCGTCGTTTCGAGGGCACGGATGATGCTATTTCAGCAGATGCATGGCTTAAGGATATTGAGGCTATTCTGACAGCGACTAAGGTGCCGGCAGAAGAACGTGTGGATCAAGTGAAGTTGTTACTTCAGGATCTCGCACGTGATTGGTGGGAATCAGAAGAAGTAGGCATCAGACGTCCCGTTGCTTGGGACGATTTCACGTCAAGATTCAAGACGAAGTACTATAGAGTTGTGGCACAGTTTGAGCTGCAACAGAAATTTATCAACCTCAAGCAGGCCGGCAAGACGGTAGATGCTTATGCAGCAGAGTTCTACAGATTGAGTTGATTTGCCCCAGAGATGGTAGCAACGGAGCGCCAGAGGGCGATGAGGTTCCAGCAAGGGTTTCATCTTGAGCTCTTGCAATTGATAGAGGGGCACAATTACCAGACTTTTGACGAAGTGTTGACGGTAACTCGAAGACATGAGATCACCATTCAGAGAATCATGGCAAGGACTGGGGGTCAGAAGTCATCCCACAGTCAGATTGAAGGAGGAGGGGGAGCAGCGCCCCGAACAACAGCACCATCCCCTGGCATTCGTATCCACGATGTGGCGACACGAGGGCCAGCACCACCACCCAGGCAGCAACAACAACCAAGGAAGAATCAGCAACCCCCAGCGGGCTGCACTTATTATGGGAAGATAGGGCACACTAGATGTGTGTCGGGCATTGAACGGACTGTGTTTGATATGTGGAAATCCAGATCATCGGGTTACCACATGTCCCATAAATTCGAGGTCAGGAGGACCAGTGCAACAGTTTCCTACTGCCAGCACCAGGGGCAGGACAGTATCGAGGACCAGCAGTGGCAGTGAGACCATTGGCCCAGCATCCATTAATGTCGCAGGCTCAGATGTTTCGGCAGCAGGGACCCGATGCAGCAACACCAGCATAGACTACCCCAGCATCATCAAGGAAGGGGCCAGCAGCAGCACCAGACTAGGCCGCAACATGGGAACCAGTAAGGAGGTCGAGGGCAGGCATTCACTCTGTCCTTGGAAGAGACATTAGCATCGGGAGATGTGTGGCAGGTAACATTCTCGTCGCCTCATATCACGTAGCATTGTTTGATTCGGGAGCATCACACTCATTTATATCTGCACAATTTGCGACACGGCTAGGAATGGAGTTCGAGGCATTGCCAGGGAGGTTGAATATACTCACTGGTAATAGGCTCGTAGGAGTTAGTAGAGTTATTCTAGCGTGTAGTGTTATAGTTTGTGGGCATTCCTTACCCGTCCAGTTGATAGAATTTCCTGTTGGAAATTTCGACGTTATCTTAGGCATGGACTGGCTGAAAGACAGTCATGCGACAATAGATTGTGTGTGGGAGTGTATCTTTTGATATTCCAGGCATGGAGAGATTCACCTTGGTCAGATCGAGGCAACTCAGCAAGAGCAGGGAGTAATAACGGCAATGGAAGAAGTTCAGGTTCCGAAGGTAGTTGAAGAATTTTTAGACGTATTTTCCGAAGAACTTCCAAGTCTACTACCGGTTAGAGATATTGAGTTCAGTATAGAATTGGCACCTGGAACTAAACCGATATCAGAGGGTTTACAGAATGGCAGATTCGGAGCAGGCCAAGGTGTATCAGCATATAGAGGAACTGAAGGAGAAGAAGTTTATCCAAGCTAGCATATCGCCATGGACAGCACCAGTGGTACTTGTAGGGAAGAAGGATGGGTCATCCCGATTGTGTATCGATTACAGGAAGCTTAACGCGGACAACAGTAAAGAACAAGTACCCACTACCAAGGATCGACGACTTGTTTGATCAGTTGAGCAGGGCTAGAGTTTTTTCCAAGATAGATCTTCGTTCAGGGTATCATCAAGTGAGGGTTCGAAAGGAGGACATTCCCAAGACGGCGTTCAGGTCGAAGTATGGGTATTATGAATTCTTAGTAATGCCGTTTGGTTTGACCAATGCTCCAGCAATATTTATGGACTTGATGAACCGCATCTTTATGCCATACTTAGATCAGTTTGTCGTTGTGTTTCTTGACGACATTCTCGTATACTCTGCTAGTGAGAAGGAGCATGAAGAATACCTCAGAAAAGTGTTACGGGTTCTAAGAGAGAACCAGTTGTATGCCAAGCTCAGCAAGTGTGAGTTTTGGTCGGATCACATTTCATTTTTGGGTCATATCATATCAGGAGCTGGAGTAGCAGTAGATCCCAAGAAGGTAGAAGCAGTGGAGAGTTGGCCAGTACCCAAGACCGTAGCTGATGTACGGAGTTTCTTAGGATTGGCAGGATATTACAGAAGGTTCGTGTCAGATTTGTAAGACTTTCAGCACCCATGACCCGCTTGACACGGAAGGATGTACCATTCATCTGGTCGGCAGAATGCCAGGCATCATTTAAGAATCTGAAGCAAAAGTTGATATCAGTACCTATTCTTACATTGCCAGTTGGACCCGGAGGTTTTACTGTATATTGTGATGCGTCAGGTAAAGGACTTGGATGTGTCCTCATGCAGCACGGGAAGGTGATAGCATATGCATCTAGGCAACTTTGGGACCACGAGAAGAATTACCCAACTCATGACTTAGAGTTCGCAGCAATGTATTCGCTTTGAAGCTATGGAGGCATTACTTATATGGTGATCGAGTGGACATGTACACAGACCACAAAAGTCTGAAGTACATCTTTACTCAGAAGGAGCTGAACATGAGGCAGAGAAGATGGTTAGAGATGATCAAGGATTACGACGTTGAGCTTCAGTATCATCCAGGCAAAGCTAATGTGGTAGCAGACGCTCTCAGCAGGAGAGGCGGCGCATTTATGTTGACAACACATAAGCACATTTTAGAAGACCTTCAGGAGATGGACATAGAAGTTATACTTTCTAGGGATGTAGGAATTCTGACAAGTCTACAAGTTCAATGACTTGGTAGATAGGATCAAGGCAGCTCAGGCACAGGACCCAAGGATTCAGAAGCTTAGAGCAGAATGTGAGTCAGGACTCAGAAAGGAGTTGAAAATTCATGAAGACGGTACACTTAGGTTTGGATCTCGTTTATGTGTACCTAGTAGAGATTTGACAGAAAGTTATGACAGAAGCTCACAGTTCCCAGTATTCTATACATCCTGGAGGGACCAAGATGTACCGAGATATCAAGCAACACTTCTGGTGGAATGGAATGAAGAGGGAGATAGCTAGATTTATTTTCCGTTGCTTGATATGTCAGCAAGTGAAGGCAGAGCAGCAGAGGCCAGCTAGATTATTGCAACCGCTTCCTATCCCGGAATAGAAGTGGGAGCATATCACAATGGATTTATGACCGGTTTACCAAGATCACCAAGTGGTAAGGATGCTATTTGGGTAATCATAGATCGGCTTACGAAGGTAGCACACTTTCTCCCTTTCAGAGTAGGGCAATCTACAGAAAAGTTGGCAGAGTTATATATGCAACAGATAGTCAGGCAGCATGGAGTCCCTGTCAGTATTGTGTCAGACAGAGATACCCGTTTCACATCATATTTCTGGAAAAGCTTGCATCATAGTCTAGGTACCAAGTTAAAATTTAGCACGGCTTACCATCCACAGATGGACGGGCAATCAGAAAGAACAATCTAGACTTTGGAAGATATGTTGCGAGCTTGCATCCTAGATTTTGGAGGATCTTGGAAGAGCCACCTGCACTTAGTCGAATTCTCATACAACAACAGTTATCAAGCTAGTATCCAAATGGCACTATTTGAAGCACTATATGGTAAGAAGTGTAGGTCGCCACTAGCATGGGACGATATCGGGGAGAGGAAGATGCTAGGTCCAGAAATGATTGTTCAGACAGTAGAAGTGGTTAAAGGAATTAGAGAGCGACTTCGAGTTACGCAGGATCGGCATCGTCATTGGACGGACCAGTATCGTAGGCTACTAGAGTTTTCTGTTGGGGACCACGTGTTCCTGCGGATCTCACCTACTCGTGGGGTCATTAGATTTGGCGTTCCCGGGAAGTTGAGTCCGAGATACGTAGGCCCGTTTGTTATCCTCGATCGGATAGGCGATGTTGCTTATCGTTTATCCCTTCCACCTTCGTTACGAGAGGTGCATGACGTATTTCATGTATATCAATTGCGAAGGTATGTATCGGACCCCAGCCATATCCTTAATCATTCTGAGTTGGTTGTTGGTACCAACTTGTCTTACGAGGAGCAGCCGGTGTCCATTTGGACCGTAGAGAGAAGATACTCAAGAACCGAACAATTTGCCTTGTCCGGGTTGCTTGGGGTCATCACTCATTAGGAGAGTCAACGTGGGAACGTGAGGATGATATCCGATCACGGTATCCACATCTGTTTGACTCACAAGGTATATTTCTTTCTGTGTGCCTTGATTGTCTTAACCCCTCATGCTTGTCACCCCATGGATAGAACTACTTGATATCGTAGATTGTTAATGTAGATATGTTATCTGCTAGTTAAACATTGAAGAATGATTGCTTGCTCAAGTTTCTTGTACCTAGGTTAGCTTAGTTTTGATACTCCTATCCTGCTTGGATTTGAAATTCCGAGGACGAAATTTTTCTAAGGAGGGTAGAGATGTCACTTCCCGTTCCCAGAATACATATTTTTAATACATGTACTGCTTAAATATATTTATTTATCATGTATTGTTCTGTAGTTAAACCCCTTTAATTTCATGTTAATTAATTTTCTGTAATTTTATTTCTGCATTTATTTCCTGCTTTTACTTTTTTCTTTGCTTTGGGTTCGGTTTGGACTGGTTTAGCTTAGTTGGTTCATCTCAAACCCCCACCTACCACCCCTTCCATTTAAAGCCATCCCCTTTCTCTCTCTTCATTACTTCACAATTAATCTTCTTCTTCCTCATAACTCCTCCCCCACCAACCAGCCACCAAGGCAAGTGCCAAACTTGCTTCTTGATGGATCACCGTTATTATTGTTCCATCATCTTCCTTACTTGATTTGAGTCTCTTTAGTACTTAGCATTTTCAATTTCCATGGTTCATTTCTTGTATATCTAAGTTTAATGCATTTTCGAATTTCTTAGATTTTGATCTAGTAAACTTTGTTATCTCCAAGTTTTGATGGTTCCATGTTGTAGAAAATTTCGTTCTACCCCATTTTGACCTATGGAAGTTCAGATTGGGCTTAGAATGAAGGATTAGAGAGCTTGGAAGCAATGGTTTTCCATGGTTCTGTCCTTAGAAAATTCGGAGAAGAAGAACGACCCTGGCCGCATGGTAGTGCTTGACCGCATGAGTCTTCATGCGGCAAGTCATCCTGGCCGCATGAGATTTCGTAGCCCCATAAGCTTAGGCTTAATCAGTTAGCCGCATGACTTAATCAATCAGCCGTATGGCAGTTTCGGCCGCATAAAGCTATCAGGCCGCATGGACCTTTTTATCCACATGAGTATTATATCCTGGCCGCATAAAGGACCCGAGTCCTATCTGGCCGCATAAGTCAGTTCTAGCCGCATGGGTCTCCTTAGCCGCATATAGGCTCGCACCTTTTTCAGCCGCATGAGATATTTTTCAGCCGCATGGGCGCGTGCTGCTTGCAGCCACATAAATTCAAAACCCGAGCCGCATGAGGGTCATTCCCGCAGCCGCATGTGAACTGTCTTAGCCGCATCACTGCATGTCATCTAGCCGCATAACGCCGATCATTCCCAGCCGCATGGCGCTGACTCTTCTCAGCCGCATGGCGCTACATGACTTAGTTGCCGCATGAAGTTTTACTAAGTTGGCCGCATGAGACTATTCTGTTCCGGCCGCATGAGATCCCAGTTTCGTGAGCCGTATGACTCTGACCCCAATGTCTTTTTGCCTGATCCTTGCTTCAAATTGACGTTGATTGATTGACATTTATTAGCATTAATTGTTAGCATGATATTAATTGTTGCCTTGGCATTGTTTAACTTTAGTTGACATTGATTGACAGGGATTGTCACCCTAAATTAATAATTGATCATGCGTTCCTAGTTGGAACTGAGAGACTGGCTAGTCGTCTTATTGAAATGAATGAATGAGACACGTTCATATTAATTATGAACTATTATAAACGACTGGCTAATCTCGAATATTGGCATACAAGCGCATGCAGGCTTCAAATTAATTAATTAATAATTTATTTATTTAGTTATTTATCTATTTATCTTACAAAAATAGCATGTGTACTTTATAGTCAAGGCATGGTTACTCCATGGTTAGTTTTGATTGTTGCATTACGCTATATAAGACCTACAACCTAACCGCACTGGTATCGTTGTAGAGTTGTGCATATCGTGTCCCGTACGAAAGTACTCATTCAAATGACCATGATCCACGGCATAGGATTTCGCTCAACATAGAAACTATTAAGTTAAATTAAATAATGATTGCATGGAGAGAATGGATTCCCGAGTTCTTACATGGCAGCCCTCTTGGGACTTGTAGTGCCGGACAGGCCGGCTGGTCCCCACAGATACTGCAAATTTGCCACACGGACAGGGAGCGGTATCTGGTTATATTATTATTGTATATTATATATTGATGACGGGCGTCCCGCTGGGACTCGCCTAATTCATGATTGGTGCAATTGATTGACTGGGTAAACTAGCCTTGCTTGCACATAGTAAGAACTGAGGAATCCTCTATTGCATAATTCCAGGATAACTTGGAACTCACAGTAGCAAGCCGTAGTAGTTGCATGGTCGTTAAATTAATTTATTTGTGTACTGTACCTACTCTGTTACCTAACTGAGATGATCAGAATGTCATGACATGACGGGCCAACTTCTGTCCTTGTTTGGTTGGGAGGTTGGTTCGAAGTGTTGTGATGTTATGAGAATCCTAGTAGATAGCAGAGATCTATTATCATATTCTCTTTTTACTGGTTTTACTCCTCATATCGTGCTCCCTTGCGGTACTTGCTATTAGAGGTCTAACCTCTCTGGTTTTACATGGCCAGATTTAGAGCCGGTCCCCGAGGATCCAGCTTACTTCTACCTCCAAGATGGTCAACACTAGAGGGATGATCGCAGGAGGACTCGAGTGGGTTCCTTACTTCCCCGCTCGTTTGTTAAATACTTTATACCTTGCCGTTTGGCACCGACATGTTAGTCGGATTGTCTTGTACCTACTTTTGCATAATTGTAATTAAGTCAGACTGCAGCTGATAACAATTGTGTATACCTTGCTTCGTCATTTGGCTATATTTTGTAAAGCCAGATATCAAGAACATTTTGACTGAGCGTTTGGGACGCCTTACTGCTTTATCTTACATGTTCTCTATTTCTGTTTCTTATTTGAATGATTGAGACAATAGATGGGAAGTGACCCTAGGAAGACTTTCATGTAGTATGCACCCCCTCGTCTTGTAGACAGCATTGATCGTATTATACGGTATTCATCTACCCGTAATACGCAGCTGGCTGAGTCATTCCCCCGCTCTCCAGTATTCTGGTTCTGAGGCGTGACAAGGTTTTAGTGGTGGCCCATGCAGGTCTGATTTCAGACTTGTGGGGTATTTTGATTTATAGGATGTCTCAATCACACATGTTCTCCCTTGATCTCATGATTCGTTGTTCTCAACTCTAGCTTGATATTCCAGTATCCTTTGACTTCATTGATCTTTCCTGTCCGGTCGTTTGATTGTTCTCTTGTCCCTTTTTAGGGGCACTTCGTCCGCATCTGTCAGAGCTGGACAATATCAACAAGGGCAACATGGATAACCTGACCAGGTTGGTCAGCAACAAGGGCCAGTACTACCCCAAGAAGCTATTCAAGAAGAAGTGATAATAGAAGCAGCAGCTGGATCGCAGTATCCGGAGGTTCCACCACCACCAACAGTTCCATCTACCCCTGTGGGAGTAGACACACCGGCCCTTCTGGAGATCATGAGAGGAATGATGGCTACTCAGCAACACCAGATGTTAGCCCAGCAGTGCATGCATACTCAGTTACAAGAGCAGAATGTACTACTCAACCAAAGATTGCAGACGGCATTGGAAAGAGGGACGAGGCCAGATTCAGGAGCATCAACCAGATTTTGCAAGTTCAACCCCCGTCGTTTCGAGGGCACGGAGGATGCTATTTCAGCAGATCATGGCTTAAGGATATTGAGGCTATTCTGATAGCGGCTAAGGTGTCGGCAGAAAAACGTGTGGATCAAGTGAAGTTGTTACTTCAGGATCTCGCACGTGATTGGTGGAAATCAGAAGAAGTAGGCATCAGACGTCCCATTGCTTGGGACGATTTTACAACAAGATTCAAGACGAAGTACTATAGAGTTGTGGCACAGTTTGAGCTGCAACAAAAATTTATCAACCTCAAGCAGGCCAGCAAGACGGTAGATGCTTATGTAGCGGAGTTCTGCAGATTGAGTAGATTTGCCCCAGAGATGGTAGCAACGGAGCGCCAAAGGGCGATGAGGTTCCAGCAAGGGTTTCATCTTGAGCTCTTACAATTGATAGAGGGGCACAATTACCAGACTTTTGACGAAGTGTTGACGGCAACTCGAAGACATGAGATCACCATTCACGACAAGGACTGGGGGTCAGAAGAGATCCCATAGTCAGATTGAAGGAGGAGGGGGAGCAGCACCCCGAACAACAACACCATCCCCTGGCATTCGTATCCACGATGTGGCGATACGAGGGCCAGCACCACCACCCAGGCAGCAGCAACAACCAAGGAAGAATCAGCAACCGCCAGCGGACTGCACTTATTGTGGAAAGATAGGGCACACTAGAGATGTGTGTCGGGCATTGAACGGATTTTGTTTGATATGTGGAAATCCAGATCATCGGGTTACCACATGTCCCATGAATTCGAGGTCAGGAGGACCAGTGCAGCAGTTTCCTGCTCTGCCAGCACCAGGGGCAGGACAGTATCGAGGACCAGCAGTGGCAGTGAGACCATTGGCCCAGCGTCCGTTAATGCCGCAGGCTCAGATGTTTCGGCAGCAGGGACCGTCGATGTAGCAACACCAGCATAGACCACCCCAGCATCATCAAGGAAGGGGCCAGCAGCAGCACCAGACTAGGCCACAACATAGGAACCAGCAAGGAGGTCGAGGGCAGGCATTCACTCTGTCCTTGGAAGAGGCATTAGCATCGGGAGATGTTGTGGCAGGTAACATTCTCGTCGTCTCATATCCCGCAGTAGCATTGTTTGATTCGGGAGCATCACACTCATTTATATCTGCACAATTTACGACACGGCTAGGAATGGAGTTCGAGGCATTGTCAGGGAGGTTGAATATACTCACTGGTAATGGGCTCGTAGGAGTTAGTAGAGTTATTCTAGCATGTAGTATTGTAGTTTACGAGCATTCCTTACTCGCCCAGTTGATAGAATTTCCTGTTGGAAATTTTGACATTATCTTAGGCATGGACTGGCTGAAAGACAGTCATGCGACAATAGATTGTCGTATTGGGAGTGTATCTTTTGATATTCCAGGCATGGAGAGATTCACCTTGGTCAGATCAGAGACAACTCAACAAGAGCAGGGAGTAATAACGGCAATGGAAGAAGTTCAGGTTCCGAAGGTAGTTGAAGAATTTCTAGACGTATTTCCCGAAGAACTTCCAGGTCTACCACCGGTTAGAGATATTGAGTTCAGTATAGAATTGGCACCTGGAACTAAACCGATATCAGATCGGGTTTACAGAATGGCGGATTCGGAGCAGGCCAAGTTGTATCAGCATATAGAGGAACTGAAGGAGAAGAAGTTTATCCAAGCTAGCATATCGCTATGGGCAGTACCAGTGGTACTTGTAGGGAAGAGGGATGGGTCATCCCGATTGTGCATCGATTACAGGAAGCTTAACGCGGCAACAGTAAAGAACAAGTACCCACTACCAAGGATCGACGACTTGTTTGATCAGTTGAGCAGGGCTAGAGTTTTTTTCCAAGATAGATCTTCGTTCAGGGTATCATCAAGTGAGAGTTCGGAAGGAGGACATTCCCAAGACGGCGTTCAGATCGAAGTATGGGTATTATGAATTCTTAGTAATGCCGTTTGGTTTGACCAATGCTCCAGCAATATTTATGGACTTTATGAACCGCATCTTTATGCCATACTTAGATAAGTTTGTCGTTGTGTTTCTTGACAACATTCTCGTATGCTCTGCTAGTGAGAAGGAGCATGAAGACCACCTCAAAAAAGTGTTGCGGGTTCTAAGAGAGAACCAATTGTATGCCAAGCTCAGCAAGTGTGAGTTTTGGTCGGATCATATTTTATTTTTGGGTCATATCATATCAGGAGCTGGAGTAGCAGTGGATCCCAAGAAGGTAGAAGCAGTGGAGAGTTGGCCAGTACCCAAGACCGTAGCTGATGTACGGAGTTTCTTGGGATTGGCAGGATATTACAGAAGGTTCGTGTCAGATTTTACAAGACTTTCAGCACCCATGACCCGCTTGACACGGAAGGATGTACCATTCATCTGGTCGGCAGAATACCAGGCATCATTTTAGAATCTGAAGCAGAAGTTGATATCAGCACCTATTCTTACATTGCCAGTTGGACCCGGAGGTTTTACTGTATATTGTGATGTGTCAGGTAAAGGACTTGGATGTGTCCTCATGCAGCACGGGAAGGTGATAGCATATGCATCTAGGCAGCTTTGGGACCACGAGAAGAATTACCCAACTAATGACTTGGAGTTGGCAGCAGTAGTATTCGCTTTGAAGCTATGGAGGCATTACTTATATAGTGATCGAATGGACATGTACACAGACCACAAAAGTCTGAAGTACATCTTTACTCAGAAGGAGCTGAACATGAGGCAGAGAAGATGGTTAGAGATGATCAAGGATTACGACGTTGAGCTTCAGTATCATCCAGGCAAGGCTAATGTGGTAGCAGACGCTCTCAGCAGGAGAGGCGGCGCATTTATGTTGACAACACAGAAGCACATTTTAGAAGACCTTCAGGAGATGGGCATAGAAGTTATACTTCCTAGGGATGTAGGAATTCTAACAAGTCTACAAGTTCAATCTGAATTGGTAGATAGGATCAAGGCAGCTCAGGCACAGGACCCAAGGATTCAGAAGCTTAGGACAGAATGTGAGTCAGGACTCAGAAAGGAGTTGAAAATTCATGAAGACGGTACACTTAGGTTTGGATCTCGTTTATGTGTACCTAGTAGAGATATTTGACAGGAAGTTATGATAGAAGCTCAAAGTTCCCAGTATTCTATACATCCTGGAGGGACCAAGATGTACCGAGATATCAAGCAACACTTCTGGTGGAATGGAATGAAGAGGGAGATAGCTAGATTTGTTTCCCGTTGCTTGATATGTCAGCAAGTAAAGGCAGAGCAGCAGAGGCCAGCTGGATTATTGCAACCGCTTCCTATCCCGGAATGGAAGTGGGAGCATATCACAATGGATTTTGTGACCGGTTTACCAAGATCACCAAGTGGTAAGGATGCTATTTGGGTAATCATAGATCGGCTTACGAAGGTAGCACACTTTCTTCCTTTCAGAGTAGGGCAATCTACAGAAAAGTTGGCAGAGTTATATATGCAACAGATAGTCAGGCAGCATGGAGTCCCTGTCAGTATTGTGTCAGACAGAGATACCCGTTTTACATCACATTTCTGGAAAAGCTTGCATCATAGTTTGGGTACCAAGTTAACATTTAGCACGGCTTACCATCCACAGACGGACGGGCAATCAGAAAGAACAATCCAGACTTTGGAAGATATGTTACGAGCTTGCACCCTAGATTTTGGAGGATCTTGGGAGGGCCACCTGCACTTAGTCAAATTCTCATACAACAACAGTTATCAAGCTAGTATCCAGATGGCGCCATTTGAAGCACTATATGGTAAGAAGTGTAGGTCGCCACTAGCATGGGACGATATCGGGGAGAGGAAGATGCTAGGCCCAGAAATAATTGTTCAGACAGTATAAGTGGTTAAAGGAATTAGAGAGCGACTTCGAGTTGCGCAGGATCGGCATCGTCATTGGGCGGACCAGCATCGTAGGCCGCTAGAGTTTTCTGTTGGGGACCACGTGTTCCTGCGGATCTCACCTACTCGTGGGGTTATTAGATTTGGCGTTCGCGGGAAGTTGAATCCGAGATACGTAGGCCCGTTTGTTATCCTCGATCGGATAGGCGATGTTACTTATCGTTTATCCCTTCCACCTTCGTTACGAGAGGTGCCTGACGTGTTTCATGTATCTCAATTGCGAAGGTATGTATCGGACCCCAGCCATATTCTTGATCATTCTGAGTTGGTTGTTGGTACCAACTTGTCTTACGAGGAGTAGCTGGTGTCCATTTTGGACCGTAGAGAGAAGATACTCAAGAACCGAACAATTTGCCTTGTCCGGGTTGCTTGGGGTCATCACTCATTAGGAGAGTCAACGTGGGAACGTGAGGATGATATCCGATCACGGTATCCACATCTGTTTGACTCACAAGGTATATTTCTTTCCGTGTGCCTTGATTGTCTTAACCCCTCATGCTTGTCACCCCATGGATAGAACTACTTGATATCGTAGATTGTTAATGTAGATATGTTATCTGCTAGTTAAACATTGAAGAATGATTGCTTGCTCAAGTTTTTTGTACCTAGGTTAGCTTAGTTTTGATATTCCTATCCTGCTTGGATTTGAAATTCCGAGGACGAAATTTTTCTAAGGAGGGTAGAGATGTCACTTCCCGTTCCCAGAATACATATTTTTAATACATGTACTGCTTAAATATATTTATTTATCATGTATTGTTCTGTAGTTAAACCCCTTTAATTTCATGTTAATTAATTTTTTACAATTTTATTTCTGCATTTTATTTCCTGCTTTACTTTTTGCTTTGCTTTGGGTTCGGTTTGGACTGGTTTAGCTTAGTTGGTTCATCTCAAACCCCCACCTACCACCCCTTCCATTTAAAGCCATCCCCTTTCTCTCTCTTCATTACTTCACCATTAATCTTCTTCTTCCTCATAACTCCTCCCCCACCAACCAGCTACCAAGGCAAGTGCCAAACTTGCTTCTTGATGGATCACCGTTATTATTGTTCCATCATCTTCCTTACTTGATTTTGAGTCTCTTTAGTACTTAGCATTTTCAATTTCCATGGTTCATTTTTGGTAGATCTAAGTTTAATGCAATTTTGGATTTCTTAGGTTTTGATCTAGTAAACTTTATTATCTCCAAGTTTTGATGGTTCCATGTTGTAGAGAATTTCGTTCTACCCCATTTTGACCTATGGAAGTTCAGATTTGGGCTTAGAATGAAGGATTTAGAGAGCTTGGAAGCAATAGTTTTCCATGGTTCTGTCCTTAGGAAATTCGGAGAAGAAGAACAGACCCTGGCCGCATGGTAGTGCTTGACCGCATGAGTCTTCATGCGGCAAGTCATCCTGGCTGCATGGGATTTCGTAGCCCCATAAGCTTAGGCTTAATCAGTTAGCCGCATGACTTAATCAATCAGCCGCATGGCAGTTTCGGCCGCATAAAGCTATCAGGCCGCATGGACCTTTTCATCCGCATGAGTATTATATCCTGGCCGCATAAAGGACCCGAGTCCTATCTGGCTGCATAAGTCAGTTCTAGCCGCATGGGTCTCCTTAGCCGCATATAGGCTCGCACCTTTTTCAGCCGCATGGGCGCGTGCTGCTTGCAGCCGCATAAATTCAAAACCCGAGCCGCATGAGGGTCATTCCCGCAGCCGCATGTGAACTGTCTTAGCCGCATCACTGCATGTCATCTAGCCGCATAACGCCGATCATTCCCAGCCGCATGGCGCTGACTCTTCTCAGCCGCATGGCGCTGCATGACTTAGTTGTCGCATAAAGTTTTACTATGTTGGCCGCATGAGACTATTCTGTTTCGGCCGCATGAGATCCCAGTTTCGTGAGCCGCATGACTCTGACCCCAATGTCTTTTCGCCTGATCCTTGCTTCAAATTGACATTGATTGATTGACATTTATTAGCATTAATTATTAGCATGATATTAATTGTTGCCTTGGCATTTGTTTAACTTTAGTTGACATTGATTGACAGGGATTGTCACCCTAAATTAATAATTGATCATGCGTTCCTAGTTGGAACTGAGAGACTGGCTAGTCATCTTATTGAAATGAATGAATGAGACACGTTCATATTAATTATGAACTATTATAAACGACTGGCTAATCTCGAATATTGGCATACAGGCACATGCAGGCTTCAAATTAATTAATTAATTATTTATTTATTTAGTTATTTATCTATTTATCTTACAGAAACAGCATGTGTACTTTATGGTCAAGGCATGGTTACTCCGTGGTTAGTTTTGATTGTTGTATTACGCTATGTAAGACCTACAACCTAACCGCACTGGTATCGTTGTAGAGTTGTGCATATCGTGTCCCGTACGAAAGTACTCATTCAAATGACCATGATCCACGACATGGGATTTCGCTCAACATAGAAACTATTAAGTTAAATTAAATAATGATTGCATGGAGAGAATGGATTCCCGAGTTCTTACACGGCAGCCCTCTTGGGACTAGTAGTGCCCGACAGGCCGGCTGGTCCCCACAGATACTGCAAATCTGTCACACGGGCAGGGAGCGGTATCTGGTTATATTATTATTTTATATTGTATATTGATGACGGGCGTCCCGCTGGGACTCGCCTAATTCATGATTGGCGCAATTGATTGACTGGGTAAACTAGCCTTGCTTGCACATAGTAAGAACTGAGGAATCCTCTATTGCATAATTCCAGGATAACTTGAAACTCACAGTAGCAAGCCGTAGTAGTTGTATGGCCGTTAAATTGATTTGTTTGTGTACTGTACCTACTCTGTTACCTAACTGAGATGATCAGAATGTCATGACATGACGGGCCAACTTCTGTCCTTGTTTGGTTGGGAGGTTGGTTCGAAGTATTATGATGTTATAAGAATCCTAGTAGATAGCAGAGATCTATTATCATATTTTCTTTTTACTGGTTTTACTCCTCATATCGTGCTCCCTTGCGGTACTTGCTATTAGAGGTCTAACCTCTCTGGTTTTGCATGGCCAGATTTAGAGCCGGTCCTCGAGGATCCAGCTTACTTCTACCTCCAAGATGGTCAACACTAGAGGGATGATCGCAGGAGGACTCGAGTGGGTTCCTTACTTCCCCGCTCGTTTGTTAAATACTTTATACCTTGTCGTTTGGCACCGACATGTTAGTCGGATTGTCTTGTACCCACTTTTGTATAATTGTAATTAAGTCAGACTGCAGCTGATAACAATTGTGTATACCTTGCTTCGTCATCTGGCTATGTTTTGTAAAGCCAGATATCAAGAACATTTTGACTGAGCGTTTGGGACGCCTTACTGCTTGATCTTACATGTTCTCTATTTCTGTTTCTTATTTGAATGATTGAGACAATAGATGGAAAGTGACCCTAGGAAGACTTTCATGTAGTATGCACCCCCTCGTCTTGTAGACAGCATTGATCGTATTATACGGTATTCATCTACCCGTAATACGTAGCTGGCTGAGTCATTCCCCCGCTCTCCAGTATTCTGGTTCTGGGGCGTGACAGAAACTGTCGATGGTTCGAATACTGCACTTCACACACACTGTAAACACAGACACACAGCATAACAAAAATACCAATTATATTTTTTTAAATTTTTTTTTATAATATCTGCGACATATAGCGACGTTCCGCGACGGACAGTGACGGAACGTACACGTCGCTATACGTCGCTAACTAGTGACGTAACGTCGCTAGACGTCGCTAAACTGCTGACGTGGGAAATGACAACCTGTCAGCGGACGTCGCTAAATTTGTCGCTAGGCGTCGCTAAAGTGCACACGTGGCTGCCATGCCATGTCATCATATATAAAGTTTATGACGTCGCAACGTGATCGCTCTACGTCGCTATTTTGGCGACGTAACCTTACGTTGCTGTCAGTCGCTAATTTTGCGACGTCTTGCGACACTAATCATGCCGTCGCAAACAGCGACGTTCTGCGACGAAATTGTCATCTGTGACATGCCTATACGCGACACCCAATTTTCGTCGCTAAATATGTCGCAAATTTATTTTAGCGACGGATTTTCCTTATTTAGCGACGTCTTTTGACGTCGCTAAAATGGGTTATTTTTGTAGTGGTCGCTCCCGCATCCACGCCTCTGGAACCCGACGCTCCTAGATAATTAATTAACTAGATTAAGTCACTACTTACGAAACTTACGATACGACTTTATTAGTCAAAGTAATGTGTTAAAATTATATTCAATCTCTCATAGAATCATTTAGATCCATACAATCACACACAAGTTCTACGAGATATCGAAACACAGTTTTAGGGTTTCCAACTCTTAATTAGTAGGTTATGCCCCTACTTCAATAACATACTTAAAAATTATATAAAATCATAAAAATAATATTTAAACTAATTTTCTACAGATTTATCTCTGAAATTCCAAAATTAATATTTCTAAAGACATTTATGACTAGTTGATTACTAAGTCAGCTAGTCTACCCGAAACTCGTCCGGAACATAGTTAATGACTCAAAATTGCTAAAATAACCAAAAATATATTTTAAACATAAATAAAATACCTTATTTCAAATAATAATATTAGAGGTACAAGGGTTGAGTTATACTACAAGTTTGGGACATTCTAGGTCAGCAGGTTACCCGAAAATAGCTAGTTTTGACCTATAATTTTCCCGACCAGGTTAGAGTTGATAAAATTGTGGAAAATACTTAAAAATCATATTCTCTATATATTAACACACATAAATTTAGTTTCGAAAATAAACATCAATAACTTATAGTTCCTTCGCAACGGGGTTGGAATCGACCCTACCGAATCATGAATATTACAACCATAATTCATGAAATTTTTACAGGTGAAAATACATAAGAAAAGGTACCAAAATACTATTTTTTACAGATTTAATAACAGAATTTATACAGAATTAAATCATGGGTTTGAGATAAAAAAGTAGGGTTTTTTTACCAAAAGTCCTTGCTAGTTGGGTTGTGGAGGCTTCTCCTTGCCAAAGCTTCCACCTTTCTTGCTATCCTTGATTGCTAATCCCTTCTTGGTGAGTTTGAAGGGGTTGGCAATGGCTATAGATGGTTGGATGAGGAAGATGGAGTTTCTAGGACTTGTTTCGGTGGTTGGATGGATGTATAGTGAAGGAGATAAGTTTTTGTAGAGGATGGAGAGATATGTAATGGAGGAAATGATGTTATGAGGGCTATGGGGCTTGGTGCTGTCGAAATTTGAGGGAGAAAGAGAGTATGGTCGGCTATGGAGGTAGAAAAGAAGGAGAAATATGGGTTAGGGTACAAGTTGATATATATATATATATATATATATATATATATATATATATATATATATATATATATATATATATATATATATATATATATGGAAGCGGATCAAAAGCCCCCCTTAGAAAACCCCCTAAAAACCCCCCTCACTCTAATCCGTAATTTAATATTAATATTAATATTAATGTTAATATTAACATTAAATACTAAAATTAACATTAAACTTAACATTAAAATTAATATTAACATTAACATTAATATATATAAAAAAATTAATATTAACATTAACATTAATATTAACATTAATATTAACATTAACATTAATATTAACATTAATATTAACATTAATATTACGAATTAGAGTGAGGGGTTTTTTTAGGAGATTTTCTAAGGGGGGCTTTTGATCCGCTCTCTCTCTCTATATATATATATATATATATATATATATATATATATATATATATATATATATATATATATATATATATATATATATATATATATATATATATATATGGGTTTTAAAAAAAATATGGGCTTTATGTGTTTCATGTATGTATAGGATTGAGAATCCTTTTTTCCTTTTGGGATGTTCGGCCAAGAGGGGGGAGTGCTTGGCCGACCACTTAATGGTGGGAGTCCACTTGATTGGCTTGGTTGTTTGATGAGTTGGCTAATTGATTTGGTTAGAGATTTAAATAGGTCTTTCCTAATGTAGAACTAATTAGATCTATATATATAAATACAATCCAAAATCTGAATAATATAAAATATATGTGTTTATTAATGTATTTTAATGCCCAATATGCCTACATAGATTTGGGTTTGGTTTGGAGGAAGTTTGGGAATGTTTGGTGCAACCGGGTCTCCTAAAAAGTCATAAAGGCTTTATAAACTAATTAATTAGATTAAAATATGACTTGTGCCATAATTTGAATTATTAACATGTAAGAGACTAAAATATAATTAGGGCATTCCTAGCATGGCTAGTATGCTAGTCAAAGCACCCGACTACACTAGACATGCCATACTTTCTAGTCAACTTGCACATTCAAACTCAATCATGACTATAGCCCTTCTTATATAATATAAATAGGATAAAATAAATTAGAAATAAATAAAAATCCAAATTAATATGTTTAATTAAATAAAATATTATTTTAATTTTGAGGGGTTTTACAATTTATATATATATATATATATATATATATATATATATATATATATATATATATTATATATATATATATATATTTTTTTTTTCTTTTTTCTTTTTTCTTTTTTCTTTTCTTTATATATATATATATATATATATATATATATATATATATATATATATATATATATATATAGAATATATATATATATATATATATATATATATATATATATATATATATATATATATATATATATATATATATATATATAAAATATATATATATTTTATATATATATATAAAATATATAAAATATATAATATATATATATATATATATATATATATATATATATATATATATATATATATATATATATATATATATATATATATATATATATATATATATAACCCGTGCCCATAGGGCATGGTTCATTTAAGGTATTCTCCATCAAATCTTGGACCCCCAATTTTAAACAAACAATAATAATTATGAGGCCCCCATCAAAATATTAAATTCCAACCACTGCTGGATGTGAATTTTCTTTGGATTCCCCATAAAACTCCACTCTCAATAATGCTCATCCACAACCATTATGAGTGCAAACCCCACTCTTTGGATTCCCCATAAAACCCCACTCTCAATAATGCTCATTCCCCATAAAACCCCACTCTCAATAATGCTCATCCACAACCATTATGAGTGCAAACTCCACTCTTTGGATTCCCCATAAAACCCCACAACTGTTGATTCACCAAGATTAAATCCCAACCACTCTTTATCTTGGCACAGTCAGCCCTAGGATTCAAAAACCTTTGTGTTTTGTATTATATATATATATATATATATATATATATATATATATATATATATATATATATATATATATATATATATATATATAACTTTAAATATAAAAGCTCAAATCTAATTTAGAGAAAACCATTATGATTTAAACACTCCCATGGCTTAGGCCCAAGTCCGATGTAAAGCCCATCACAAATTTCCTTAGCTAAAGCCCAAGCTTCCTATTAAACCCAAAAAATCCTAATTAAAATCAATTAACGGCCCAAAGCTTTTTTTTTCTTTTCTAAACCCTATCTCTATTGGGTTGTGGCCCACTCGGCTGGCCCAAGCCCGAGTCCATCACAATTCCCCCCTCCCAAAAAAATAAAACAAGAAAACGAAGAAGAAGATGAGATGAAGGAAGGGGAGAGAAGAGGATGAGGACCTCTCACCTCTTGCTCACTGGTGGACGGACTGCCGGCGGCACCACTGCTGCTGCGGAGAAGACTCCGCGTGTGCGAACGCGATGGCACACGGCAGTTGCTGAGGTAGAAAGGGATCAACGCGCTCCAGCGCTAGAAGTGAGCATTATTTGGTTTTAGATCGAAAATCGAACCTAACCAAACAGACTAAGAGATTCGTTTCACTTTAAAAAATTCGGTTCGATTTCGGTTGAAAATACAAAAAATCCTTATTCGATTTCGGTTTTGATTTTAGTTCAAAACCGAAAATCGAAAAGAATTATACAATTATGTAATACTTTGAATTTTATGCATATTTTGTGATTAAAAGTTTGTATATTTTGAAAATAACGATTCTATGTATATGTTTTGAAGCTCAACATTGATAATTTAACAACTAGTTTAACTTTGTGTGCAACTTTAAAATACAACAAATGTGTGTATAAATATAACCATTTTTATATAATATAACCACGATACCAACTTTGGACCTAACCCATTAAATAATATAAATATTTAACTGAACAAACCAAATAAACTGAATTGCTTATGCGGTTCGGTTCGGTTTCAGTTTTTGTTAATTCGGTTCGGTTTCAGTTTTTTAGAATTTTGGTTTATTCGATTTTGACTATTTTGGTTCAGTTCAAACCGAATAAACCAAACTCTCACCCCTACCAGCAGTGTGGTAGGCCACGACAAGATGACGTTGGGATCGTCGGTATGGCTTGGTACAGCCGGGTGGTGGAGCCAATCCGGAGAGGAGGTAGGTGGTGGTGAAGGCCGACGGCCACGACAAAGGGGTTTCTTGTTGGTGCCAATACGGAGGAACTAGGCTAAGCGCCACAGCAGCGGGGATTTCTCCGACCAGATCTGGATTGGGGACGACGACTCACCTCGGTTCTTGGGAGCTTGCCCAGGCGACCGATCTAGTGTCGACTCGGGGTACGAGTTCTGACAAAACATGACACAGACGCCGACTCTAGGGAAAATTGGCTCCAGTCGTAGGTCACGACGATTGGGTCATCGATGGAGATAAGTGATGGATGTGTTTTAATGGGTTTCGTAGTGGTGGCTGTGGCGGTGGGAGTGGTGGTTATGGTTGGAACATGAAAAGTTGTGACAGTGGTATAATTTGCTGGTAGTGGTAGTGGTCTCAGTCGAGGCCAGGGCCGAGGCTGGTTGTATGTGCAACGGTATTGGTAGAGGAGTGCTGTCAGGCGGTTCATGGTGGAGGGCTTGCCGGACAAGGTGGTGATCGTGCCGAGGAAGAAAGCGGTGGTGAACGTCGGGCTTGGCCGACGGGTTTAGTGCAGGTGGTGTTCTGATGGTAGGGGCGGTGGGTCTAGATTGGGTGACGGTCGGAGAAGAACAGGGAAGTCGAGCGGTGGCTAGAGTCGGAGAGAAGTACGGCCAAATTAGGGTTAGGGTTAGGTTAGGTTTAGGGATTCATGTCCTGTGCTAAGTGACACGGACACAGAATTGGGATCGGTGTCGTGTCCGGTATGTGGACACGGAGATGATGATGTATCTATAATAGAAATTAGTGGAAGAGAAAAATATGGACACGGACATGGTGCACGCACGATGGAATTGTGTTGTTTTAAGAAATTTATGGAAAAAAATAAGGGAAAGCCTCCCCTATATATAGGAGTGGGGGTTTCCTAGTTAGAAAAATGATTTAATTCATAATCAAATCTTTCCCCGAATTAAATTAAATTGACCCAATCCCAATCCATAATCAATCACAATAATATTACTTGAAATAATATCTATATTTCAAATACTATTTAAAATAGATTTTATAAATTTAAATCTTTAAAAATAAATGATAGTAATAAACCAAATAATTCTACAAGTATATTATCAAATTGTAAAATAGTAATTGATAATAATAAATCAACAATATATTTCAATAACTACAAAATTAATTTTAAACGATTCGACAAATCCTTTTTCAACCAAAATACGTTTTATAAAAATAAAGTAAAATTTATTTTCTAACTAGAAAATATTTGAAAATTATAAATAATTTTTTTAAAAAAAATCGAGAAGTGGGCTTACAAATCTACCCACCTTAGAAAAATTTCATCATCGAAATTTCAAATAGCACAACTAGGAATATAATCAAGAAGATGATATGATTAATGATCAAAATGAGTTAGACCTGAAAAGTATCGAACCTTAAGATGCAAGGTGGCACGATTAAAGTATAGTCAAAAGGGTCTAGTCATAATGGTCAAGGAAATAATCGAACTAGGATTAGCTAAACAAGAAAAAGTCATTAAGCACGATTAACTACTGATTTGAAATTATATAGGCATGATCAACGATCAAAATTTAGACAAAGTCTAAACATGGTTAAAATCACTTAAATACAGCTAAGATATAGTCACGATCAAGTTTAATCATGCAAGTTATCCAAGCATGATCAAAATTAAAAAGTTGGCATGAACATGAACATGATCAAAATAGTCATGATCACAGTTGGAATAGAATTTAAACATTAGCAATAATTGAGTTGAATAGACACAATTATGATTATGAATCTAGTATAATGGAATCAAAATGTAGTAATTGGTTCTAAATGATTACTAGGAAGAAACTAAATGACGATTCTCGAATAGGAAAGATAAGAAAGAAAGGAAGAACTACTAGTTTATTGAGAAAATGGTAATAAGAAATAAGGCACCAAATTAATTTTGGAAAATTAATAGTCATATGCCAATAAAAGATATAACATCTATAGTATCCAAAAACCGTAAGCATATCCGAAGTCATTTTATCGGGAATCCATGTCCCGCCAGTGTACATCTCGCTGTAGTAAACTCTTGGATCCATGACTCAAATAAGGATATGGTATTGAATATTCTATCAACTCTATCAAATATTGACATAACAACTCAACGATCAAAATAAGACCACTAGGACAAAGTTCTAATAATATTCGATAACCTACGCATATATGAAATTAATTTAACTTAGGGGTCATGCCTTGCCAGTGTGCTGCTGGCGGCAGTGAACCTGCAGTGAACCTGCAGTCTCAATAATTAAGATAAATGACGACAGTTTCATCAAAAATTATTCCAACTATATCCATAAGAATTTCAAAGGAGCTTATAGAAATTCAAACAAGTTCCAAGATAATCATGATAGAAAAAGTGCAAGTATCTGTCCCTGAAATGAAAGTATCAATTGAAAATAAAATGATCGAAAAAATGAACGAATATGACTTGGTATTAATATATGAATAATTGAATCATGTTAGGCTTAAAATTTAATATATAGAAATTAAAATTTTGACTCTTAGGGAAAAATTACTTATGGCCAATGAAAATAAATACAAACTTTACAATGATGATAATGTTTAGATAGGACAGAAAATAAAATTGCATAAATGATCAAGATTAGGAATTGAATCCTAGGAAGTCATAATTTACTAGGTGAATAGTCAACCCACCTTTGATCCTACCATCATGTCAAAAGGCAATAATATATCCCTCTATGAAAATTTCTTAAGTTATCTAATAGGGTTTAGAATTCAATAAATCTCTACCTAAATCACATGGCCTATGTAGCAACCTTAACAACCCAATAGTCAAATTGAATAAGAATTTCCTATTACGTACCTAGTCCTAGTCATTGTCCTAAAGTTAAATCAATCATAATTGTGAATGAGCATTTCCTAGTCGCAGGCTCGTAGTAGTATGACTAATGTAGGTACTGTCGTGAGTTCGCACAATTTTGCAAAAACAGACCTGTATAGGCCACCAAAAAAACTTCTCACGATCCGCTTCCTCTTTTCAGGATACGAGTACGTAGCCAAGTCCAGCCTATGTCGCAACATCGGCGATATTACTAGGGGTGCAACTCGGGCGGGCCAAACCCGAGTCCGATCGGATAAACCCGTTAATGGGTTGGATTAGGGTTGAAGATACTCGGGTTCGGACTCGGGTTTGGGTTAAAATATTTGAACCCGATCAAAAATCGGGTTGGGCTCGGGTTCATGTGTCGGGTTACCCGAATAACCCGAAACCCGATATATATATATATATATATATATATATATATATATATATATATATATATATATATATTATTTATATATATATATATATATATATATATATATATATATATATATATAAAATATATATATATATATATATATATATATATATATATAATAACCCGAAACCCGATATTTATATATATATATATATATATATATATATATATATATATATATATATATATATATATATATATATATATACTTCTTAAATAAAAAGTTTAAATCCTAAATTTCTCCACTCAAACTCTTCAACTCATTATCCTAAATCTTATTTCAGTTTGTATTTTGTAATGATCAAAACTTGATTGCTATTTGATTATGTGTTTAATATTACTTTTGTTTAAATTTATTTCAAATATTATATTAGAACCCGATAAACCCGACCCAACCTGAGTTCAACCCGACCCAAACCCGATCCTCCGGGCACGGTCTTGGGCTTCATATGTTGAACCCGAGGTCGGGCCGGGCTTAGGCTCGGGCTAGGCTTATGATTCATCGGGTTGGGCTCGGGTTGACCTCAAGCCCGACCCAACCCGCCCGAGTTGTACCCCTAGATATTACGCTGTCTAGGCTCAAGGTCAATCTCAAATACAACAAAATCATATCTAATTTCTCATTCACAATAATTATTCAAACTACAAATCCAATAGTACATCAAAATGATATTCAGGAACAAACTCGCTAAACATTTAAATAAAAGAACTATCTAATCTATCCATAATCTAAGGTCGATCTCCAAGATGTTCTATTTTCCCGTGTGGTCAATAGCGTAAGAGTAGGAAGCTTGCCAAGTCACCTGCAACGATCCAGTCAGGAAAGGAGCAAAGTACAATCCTATTGCAATAATGTAACTTAATACAAAATAAGCTAGACAAGTAGAGATGCAGTAGAGAATAAGGAAACAGGTATATGAACTGGAAACAATAAACATGTACAAGAAAACACTAGCAAAAATATGTATGAACGAGACAACTAGCAATGAACATGTACAAATAAAATAGACATTGTATTTGAAATACTTTTCGACATGTGAACTGTAGAAGCATGGAATTTCAGGACCAGAAATCCTATGCGCCAAACATTACATGCGCCAGGGAGCTCAAACGAAGTACTTGGCACAGCAAAACATAGACATTAAAAGAGGATTTTTATTTCATATAAAAGTCTATTACATGTCTTAAAAAGAGCTGTACAAAAGAGAATTTCTACAAAGAAAAGACCCTAAGTCTACAGCTAGGCGCAGCAACCACCATACGCTCTCAAACGGGCGCATCTCGCCATACGTTCTCAAACGAGCGCATCTCGCCATGCGCTCTCAAACGGGCGCATCTCGCCATACGCTCTCAAACGGGCACACCTCGCCACGCGCTCTCAAATGGGCACATCTCGCCATGCGCTCTCAAACAGACGCATCTCGCCATGCACTCTCAGTCATGTGCATTCCTTCAGCAGCTCAGTTATGTGCATCCCTTCAGCGTCCCAGTAGCGCATCGTGAAGTCTCAGCATATGCGCCATCAAATGCTTCAACTAATAAAGCATTTATTGAACAGAACGAGGGTGGCAATCAACCCTCTAGCTGGAGGAAGAGCTCCCCAAACCAAGGAAGAGGAGAGCACCGCAATCAACCTGCGGCTAAAGGAGCAGCTTTCAACCCAACCAGAATGGGCAACACCCACTCTAGAAGGAGGAGGAGCTCTCCCAAAGCCCAAGGAAGATGATCGGAGCACCGCAATTCTGATATGCGGCTCTTCCGGCATAACAAGACGAGGCTCGAGCATCCCGATCTTTGGATACAACAGGCACCTTCCGCCTGCCTCAGAAGCCCTCGACTCCGACTTTTGGATGTAACAGTCACCTTCAAGTGCATCAATAAAGACAATGCGTCGTATCTTCACCCTCGGGAGCACCTCATCAACAGAATGTGCTCGAGCAAACAAGTTCATTTCGGGAGGATATGAGAGAACGAGAAGCAAACTCTCTCCATGCCACTACTTATAGGCCGAACAAATCAAACCCATGTGCCAAGTGGCTGGCTCTCTGAATCCCGTGCAATAAATTTGCATTAAATGGTGATAAACCTGACGCTTCAAATTCAGCCAAGTCAAATACGGCTATTTAAAGCACTCGAAGAACGTAACAGTCGAGCACATAAAGATGTGTCATGCAAAGCGGATGCGCCGGCCAGACCGCGCATCATACTGATGCGCCCATCAACACCAAGCGTCTCATAAGGATGCGCCCCCATGCGTCCTCCTGTGCCTAGTGGAACACCGATCGATGTGCCCACTCAATAGCCCATTACCTGTCAAGAATATTAAATGCTGAAGTCTGACAGAGTTGGCAGCACGTCTTCCGAGGACTGAACAGTTGACAGCTTTTTCAGAAGACGAAGCGTCGTTGACGTCAGCATCATCATTGCTCCCCTCCGGCGGTTACAAGCCATGTGGCCGCCCAACCATCTCGTATGCGCCTTCGCAGCCATGCGCCCAAATCTCTGTATGTACCTCAAAAGCCATGCGCCTCAGACTTTTTCCTGATCCCTAAAGACAGAAGTAAAGTCACTACTGAAACCCCGCATGTGCCTCAAAGGCCATACGCCCCGACTGGTTCGTGACTCCTAAAGGTTACGAGTCAAAGCCTCCTCATGCGCCCAAACCCAGGCGCATCCTATCAGATCACTCCCCACCAAATCTGAGATCTTTGAGCCATGGACCTACGACATGCGTTCTTTAACTTGATACAGCCTATGAAGGGGTGCTAATCACCCAAGATCTCAGCAACTAAAAGATCCTCTCCATTGCTACGTGTCAGCTCTGCCGCAGCCCACGATAGCAACAAGAAGGGTTCAACTCCTCAATCAGAGCGCATCGCCCATGCGCCTCCATCAGCAACCACCACGTGGCGTCCCCGCGTACAGGCGTATCCTACATATGTGCGTATGAGCAGCCAGCCTGCAAAGCTATAAATAAAGGGATCACTTCCTTCACACAGACACACACATCGGCAGACAGAGAAACATCGTACAACCTTTGACATACATATACAGAAAGGCAGATACAGACACTCAACGTCTTCCTCCTCTCCGCAAGCTCCAGCACCTAGAGCAACTCAGACCTTCAGAGAATCGAAAACTGTCGTCAGATCGTCAACGGAGTCAACGCATTACCACTCGCTCCATCGGCACAAGGGACCCAGATAAACAAAAGTGTACTCCTAGGACTACGTCTAAAGTCCTACATTGTAATACTGTTCTGTTTGTATTGAAATTACATCAAAAGATTTTAATGGCAAACAAGCTGGCGACTCTGCTGGAGACCTCTTTCTCCTCCACCGAGAAAGCTGTGTCGCAATCCGACGACGTGAAGGTGGGATCCTCCCACAAGATGCTGGTCGTACCCCTCAATCAACAGACGTATGAGGAGTTCATCTCTGAAGGCAGTGCGAGTCCTTCAAAGCGGCTGCCGAAGCCGAAGAAGACTCGTCAAGTCTGGGTGCGCAAGGTCGATGCCTCCGGCACCACCACTGAAGGGGATGCGCCAATGCAGCCTTTAATTCCTGCTGACGTCCTCAGCAGCCAAGATGCGTCCACCGGTGCAGCTCATCTCTCCGGAAAACGTGCGGCTGACCACATCCCCCAGCCATCTCCCTCTCAGGCAAGAAAGATGCATCGACGGAGCAGGGGCACAGCTAATGCCCCGTACATCACCTCTGATGCGCCACAGAAGGTCTCTGTCTTTGACAGACTCACTCGCTGTAGTGGCGAGGAGAATTTGGACTCTGAGTACTATGTGCCCCAGTGGGCTGGTATGAAGAAGTCCAAGGCAACACCGGCCATGCGCCTCAAACGTGCTATGCCGACAGCAAACCAGAAGCATGCGCTCACAATCATGCGCGCTGCTGATGGTAAGCTGTATAAGATCGACTCGGGTGCTTCTGTACCGAAAATGAGTCGAACTTCAAAGTCCTTGTCTCACTTAGGCGCATCTGTTGCGTTCGCAACCAAGTCGAACAAGGCAAACTCTGTGGTCTTGAACTCCCGCGCCTCCACTGGTTGTACGTCTGAGGTTCATTCAAGTCACTGTAAATGTTGTTCCCCCACTACTGATCTGAGCGCCTGTTTGGTGTTGGATCAGGGGGCACAGCATTCACTTGACCACCCCGGCGCTTGGCCTTGCCATGCGCCTGATAGGGGTACGAAGGTGGCACTCTCCTCCAACGATCTGCGTAATATGATCACTCACAAATGCCGGTCAGGAGAGTCGACTGACAAGCACAATGCGCCCCTCACAGGGCACGCCTGTGCTGTAGTCACCATCAACTGTTGTTGCAAAATAGCAGTTTTACCACCAAGGCAGTCGGTGTTCCAGCGGCTGCAATCCTCAACACCTCTCCGACGTCGCCTCGGGAAAAAGGTTTTAATTGAAGAGGAACCAAAACTAAAGGTTGCTTCATGCAACATAATCTCTAATTCTTTGTCGATCCGAAAGGCGACTGGTCATTCCTCGTCCTCGTCCAAGAGCCAGCCGAGGAGAACCAAGACAACTGTTTCATCCTCTGGAGTGTTCGAAGGCACTCGGGGAGAAAGAAGATCCTGGAGGAAGCTGGGGGTAGTCAAGCCCTTATTGATCCTCCTTATGAAGACAAAGATGTCCTCCAGAGCACAGCTGGGGTGGATCTTCATCCTGGAGACGAAGTTAGCCTCCCGGACGTAGCTGGGGGTAGTCTGGCCCCTGTGGACCTCCGCCTCGAAGACGAAGAAGTCCTCCAAGACAGAACTGGAGGTAATCAGGCCCTCACGGATACTTCTCCCGAAGACGAGGGTGTCCTCCAAAACATAGCTGGGGGTAGCCAGGACGAAGCTCCAGGAGAGGCAACTTTCCTACAAGAGAGCGAGGCTGAAAGCGAAGCCTCAACTGACCCATCCGACTCCAGTCGTGTCATGACAGTATACATGATTGGGGGTGATACCGAGCCGGATGCGCCGCTAGCAGACCTTGTCCAGCGCATGGATACCCTGGAGGGAGGACTCAAAACCCTCTCTGCCTCCATGCAAATACTGACTCAAGCAGTATTTGAGATACGATCAGCTTTGGCCAGGGCACCTTCTACCGGTCCTGACCAAGGGGCCAATGGAGAATCAAGTGTAACTCTTCAACGGGTATCCTTGGATATGGATCGCCGTGAAGCACCTCGGACGTCGGAGCCATCAAATGCTCAACTCCAGGCTGTACCACCTTCCCCGACTCCCAGCTCCACGGAAGACATGGTGGAGATGATCAGGGACTTGCGCGAGCGCTTTGAGTCCAAGAACAGACCAGAAGAGCGCCAAAAGATGGGGATCCCCCAACCCTATCCCCTCGAATGGAACAAAGTGGTTTATCCTCCTAAGTATAAACCACAAATATTGATGCCGTACGATGGGAAGGACTCTTCGCGTCGCTACCTGACGTACTTTTAGTCCCAAACGGGGCATCTCCCGAAGGAGGATGCACTACTCACCAGCATATTTGTCGGGGCACTGAAAGAAGTGGCGTACGACTGGTACTACAGCCTCCCCGATAACTCTATATCTTTCTTCGACGACTTGACGCGTCTCTTCCTCGACCATTTCTACGACTGCGGGAAGGACATGACAATGGCATCCCTCATAGAGATACGCCAGAAAGAGAAAAAAACAGTTCGAGTATTCATCAAACGCTTCCGACAGGCCTGCTTCAGACTGCCCCCGGGCATGCCAGAACATGCACTCCTCTCCTCCTGCAGCATGAATATGCTGCCTGCAGTTAAACTTTGGCTCAACTCTACTCCTCCTTCCGGCTGGAGTTCCTTGATCATCGAAGCCAAAGCAGCAGAAAAGAAGGCGTCCAATACTCGCCTTCTGGGAGTTAGTTTCCCCACCTTTGAGGACAAGGGGAAACGGCCTGCAGCCAACAACCCCGAACGAGAGACGAAAGAAAAACAGGCGTTGACTGTCAATGCCTCCAAAGGTGCATCAGCACCCACTCAAAAGCCTCCATTTGTACCAAGGCCAAAGGAGGTTTATTCTTTCAACGATGAAGACACCCTGCAACTCTTTGAGATACTGAAGCAGGGTGACAAGATCAAATTGTCGGACCCAAAGCGTCCCGACGAGGTTGGGAAAGTGGACAATCCGAGGTACTGTCACTACCATCGGTTTGTCGGACACCCAACTAAGGACTGCTACATCCTCAAAAACTACATCCAGCGTATGATCAATGCAGATGTTATCTCCGTCGACTACGAGGAGAAAACAGTCTCGACTAACCTGGTATCGCTTCAATTTGGCACCTTGCCGCCAACCACAACACAAGATGGCGTCGTCCCCATCCCTAAGGCGACAATGGAGGTGGTTAACTTATCGCCTACTCGTAACAACGTGAGTTGACTCATCCCGCTCACCACGTCTCGGGGAGAGGTCTTATGGGTTCACCCTGATCTCGTCTCCAAGGTTACTCAACCGGAGGAACGCTCTGCCTCCAAAACTAAGGGCAGGAAGATCAAGTCTTACCGTATGGTCTCTTCCTCTGCGGAAGAGGCACTTCCTGTATAGACGCGTTCACATCAGAACGCCCGACCCGACGAAGCTGCCGTCGAGGTGGTGCCTCCTTGTACCGTCTCTGCTGTCCAGGAAGAGGGCCCATCTAAGCCCCCAACAGCCAATAAGCAGAAGCATGTAGAGGCCCGTTTCGACAAGCCTCTGCGAAAGAAGAATACTTCGGGGCTAGCCAAACCCCACAACTTCGACATACTGGCACAACTTGCCAGTACTCCTGCCCGTCTATCTCTGTTTGAGCTTCTTCGCCTTTCCAAGGACACTCGTGAAGCTCTCTATAAAGCTCTGAAGGATGCTGAGTCCTTCATCAGTCAGGTCAAGCAGCCTGAAGATCTTCTGACTATATGTGCACACTGTCATTGTGCGGATGAAGTTATCCCCAACATAACCTTCACCCAACAAGACATGCTGCTCAAGCACAACCGACACAACAGGCCTCTGTATTATACAGGGTATATCGGTTCCGTCAAGGTGAAGCGGATTCAGATCGATCCGGGGTCTTCCCTCAGCATCATCCCGAAGACGCTGCTCTCAACATTGGGGATCCCAATGTACCGACTGGCGCCTTCCAACACAATAATCAGTGGCTTCAATGCTAGCAAAAGCGAGCCGCTGGGCAAAATACGGCTAAAGTGTCATATTGGTAACCTCATAACTGAGGTCACTTGTTAAGTCGTGGATGTTGATGTCAACTACAACCTCCTACTAGGTCATCCATGGCTGCATGAGTACATGGTGGTGCCATCTACACTCCACCAATGTATGAAATACGTGTCCACCAATGACATCATCCGGACAGAGTTCGCGGACATCGACCCTTTCAAGGGGGTTGAAGCGTACTTCACTGATTCCATCTTGTACAAGTCACCTGACAAGGAGGAAGTCAGTGATGCTGACGACGAAGCAGAAGCGGTAGTAGAGCCGGACATGGAGCCAGAGGTGATTCCAGACTCCTTTGAAAATTTGACTCAAAGGGAAGCCGCCTCAGACGTTGCCTCCCATGAACATCAAGCTGCCTGGAAAAGCAGTAACTGCTCCAGGTAGAACACCTACTGAAGCTCCCTTGAAGATACGGCTTAAGAGAAAGCCGCCTCAAACATCGGCTCCCCTTGTGGCAAAACTACAAGGGAAGGCACCAGTCACCGAAGGCGCAGTTGAGGCACCTCTGAAGGTGCGTCTTAAAGGCAAGCCTCCGCAATCATCCGTCTCATCCAAGCTGCCGAGAAGGCCCATATAGCCCTCTCGGACCCCAAGATCAAAGCTGTGGTGGACTCTCCTGATCCAATCCCAGTACTCACAGATGAAGAGCTAGGGGAATATATCTCTGCTGATGTAGATGCACCCTCTCTGGACAATGTAATCCTGCGGGACAAAATCTCGTGTTTCATCAATAATAGAGTGTCTTTTAATTATTCTAGTCTTCCACATTGGAATGCCATGTATACATTAGATAATGCTCTACGGTCGTTGCAAACACAAATAACGACCGTCCATCATGTAAGTCGAGTAGTCCCGTCCCAAGGGGTCTGTTTTGTAGTCCCACCGCGGAATCGAGACGAAGAATCCATCATCTTCGACAAAGTCGAGCGTCATCAAGACCTCCTGCCACTCGAACAAGAACCAGATACCGACAGAATACAAGTCTATCGGTACACGGACAAGGCAAAGTACCTCATCCAAAAGATGGGCTACGACCTAAAAAGCAACAAAGGCCTGAACTACGGCAAGGGTCGACGTCTTCCTCTCCGGCTTCCAACGCCTAAAGGAAAGCCGCAGGACTACTATCATCGAACTAGACGCGGGGGGGGGGGGGGGTAGGCTATGTCACGCCACCGTCAACTCTAAGGAGTTTGGAGGCAGAAGAAGTAGAACATTCTCATTCATCTGAAGCATCAACCTGGGATTCCGATACCAGTATCGGATCGGTCTTCAAGAAAGTGCTATCAGCCAACATGACATCTGCACAATCTCAAGAAGATGAAGGCGAAGACCAAACGTCAGAATTCTTCGAAGAAGAACCCTGGGCTCAACGCCTGGGAGAACAGTGGGAGTCTCGCTTTGAATTATGCGAACCCCCTACCGAAGACGAAGTCGAGCATATCGACCTTGGGGATGGATCTTCTTCCAAACCCATCTTCATCAGCAAAAGCCTAAAAGGAAAAGATCGAGAATCTTTAATCCAGCTGGCTAAAGAATATATCGATGTCTTCGCCTGGAGCTACGAAGATATGTCGGGACTTGATCCCCAAATCGCGATGCATAGGCTTAACATCTTATATGATGCCAAGCCTATAAAGCAACAACAGCAACATTTTTGTCCTGACATCATGAACGCTATAGATCAGGAAGTTGACAAACTCTTGACCAGCAGATTCATTCGTGAAGAACAACACCCAGATTGGGTGGCCAACGTCGTCCCTGTCACCAAGAAGAATAGAAAGATACGAGTCTGTATCGACTTCAGGGATCTCAACACTGCTTGCCCGAAGGACGAATTCTCGCTTCCAATCACCGACGTGATGATCGACAACACATGTGGCTTCGAATGCATGTCTTTCATAGACGGGTATTCGGGCTACAACCAGATCAAGATGTTCCCTGATGACGCAAAACATACGTCATTCGGGACTCCGAAGGGGGTCTTCTGCTACACAGTGATGTCCTTCGGCTTGAAGAACGCTGGTGCAACATACCAACGAGCTATGAGCACCATCTTCCGTCAGCATCTTCGCAAGACAGTCGAATGCTATGTTGATGACATCGCAGTCAAGAGCCGTCTCAAAGAAGATCACCTACAAGACCTTAAGACAGTCTTCGATCTCATGCGAGCGCATCAACTCAAGATGAACCCCGCTAAATCCTTCCTTGGGGTTTCCAGCGGAAAGTTCTTGGGCTTCATTATCACAGCGAAAGGCATTCATGTCGATCCCGAGAAGACTAAAGCCATCCTTGACATGGACCCTCCGAAGAACCTCCAAGAACTTCGAGGCCTGCAAGGGCGTCTGGCATACATCCGGAGGTTTATAGCAAACCTTTCCGGAAAATGTCAACCCTTCACCCAACTCATGAAGAAGGGAGTCTCTTACGTTTGGACAGAGGAATGCCAAAAAGCTTTCGACGACATCAAGGCTTACTTGACGAGCCCGCCAGTCCTGGTGGCACCTGTCGCCAGCAAACCATTTCTCCTCTACGTTCGTGCCATGGATCATTATCTCGGCGCTCTGCTTGCTCAGAACAGCGATACAGGCTATGAGCAAGCTATCTACTACCTCAGTAGAATACTGATCGGGGCCGAACACCGATACAACCCCGTTGAAAAAGAGTGTTTGGCTTTGGTATTTTCCATCCAGAAGACTCGCCATTATGTCTCGGGCCAGACAATTCATATCATCTCCCGAGTCAATCCACTCAGAGTTCTCATGACGAAGCCAGGGTCATTAAATTCCCGGCTAGCTACATGGGCAATCCTGCTGACGCCATACAATATGGTGTTCGTTCCACAAAAAGCCGTCAAGGGTCAGGCTCTGGCCGACTTTTTAGCTGTACAACCCATCCCAGAGTCCTCAAGACTCTATGAAGACATCCCGGATGAGGTCCAAGAATCAAACGTCACCGAAGAAAGCTCCGTCTGGCGGATATTTTTCGATGGCGCTTCAAGGACAGGCCCCAAAGGCCAAATCATCGCAGGTGTGGGGGGTAGTCCTGGTCTCCCCCGATCAGCTGGTCATCCAGCGTGCCTACTCCCTTTCGAAGCCGTGCTCCAACAATATTGCCGAGTACAACGCCCTCATCATGGGACTCCAGCTGGCACAACAGCTGGGGGTGGATCATCTGGAAGCCTACGACGACTCAAAACTCGTCGTTAACCAGGTCAGAGGGCAATACGAAGTTTGCCATGAAGATCTGATTCCTTACCATGAAGTTGCATTGAACATCGTTTCAACCTTCACCAAGTTCTTTATCGAACATGTACCTCGTTTACAAAATTTGGAGGCTGACACTCTGGCTGGCCTCGCAGCCTCATTGGAAGCACCCCTCGGGACTCAACAATACGTTACGGTAGTTGGTCGGGACTTGGTCTGTTCTAAAAACAACCTATGCTCACAAATGGCCCATGCCATGTCAACAAGTGCTGGTGTTAATGTCCGAGACTGGAGATTCCCGTTCATCGACTTCGCTGTCTACGGAATTCTCCCGGAGGACCCGAAAGAAGACGTCTCAGTCAGGAGGCGCTCCCTTCGATTCTATTACGATACAGCTACTAAAATGCTGCATCGACGCTCCTGCGATGGACTTCTCCTTCGATGTTTGTCCAACGAAGAAGCAGCCGAAGCCCTTCGAGAAGCTCACGATGGAACCTGCGGGGCCCATCAACCTGGCCCTAAGTTGTAGGATCGACTGCGACGCATGGGCTACTACTGGCCAACCATGGCAGCCGACGCTGTCGACTATGCTAAAAAGTGCCATGCGTGCCAGCTTCATACTGACTTCATCCTTACACCGTCAGAACCACTACATCCTACGGTCGTCTCCTGGCCCTTCGAAGCCTAGGGCATGGACATTGTAGGACCGATCACCCCTCCTTCATCAAGGGGACACCGCTTCATCCTAGCCATCACCGACTACTTCTCCAAATGGGCAGAAGCAGTTCCACTGGCGGAAGTCAAGAGCTCTAGGGTGATCAGCTTCATCAAGCACCATGTCATCTATCGTTTCGGGGTACCTCGGAGGATTATTCACGATAACGGTCCTCAGTTCATCAGCCATGTTTTCAGCAGATTCTGTGACAAGAATCACATTCAAAACGTGGTATCAACCGCCTACAATCCGACAACAAACGGATTGGCCGAGGCGTTTAACAAGGCTATCGTCAGGCTACTCAAAAAGGTCGTGTCATCCAACAAACGCGACTGGGACGAAAAGCTCGGCGAATGCCTTTGGGCCTACCGCACAACGGTACGGACCCCGACGAGCAACACACCATTCTTCCTGGTCTACGGGAGCGAAGCGGTACTGCCTCTCGAGATCCAGATACCCTCACTCCGTGTAGCAATCATAAATCAACTCACAGAAGAAGACAATCAACGTCGCCGTCTACGAAAATTAGAGGCACTTGACGAAAAGCGTCTCCTAGCTCAACAACGCATCGAACTCTATCAAGCCTGTATATCACAGGCTTTCAACAAAAAGGTCAAGTAGAGGACTTTCCAAGTAGGCGACCTGGTTCTGGCAGTCAGGAGGCCGATGGTGTTGACTCACAAGACACCAGAAAAGTTCAATCCCAAGTGGGAGGGACCTTTTATCATAGAGACGGTATACTCAAACGGTGCTTACCGCCTCGCCAAACCCAATGGAGACTTGTTCATTGTCACGCCCCAGTACTGAAATACGGAGACGGACTAGGCCAGCTACTCCATATGAGGTACGTAATGTCATACGGCGATCGTGGCTATCGAGAGACTAGGGGGTACATGCTATAATCAAGTCTCCTATGGTCCTACAGAGTTCTATGTCTCAATCAATCAAATCACATCAACAATTAAATGAACATTAAAGATAAAGCAGTAAGGCGTCCCTGACGCTTCATCAAAATGGTCATGAGAGACTAGCTTTATAATTTAGCTATCTCAGAGAGTCAGGAGTACAAAATTATACACAGCTGCAGTCTATTTATTTACAATTCTGTACTGACACAAAATATCAAGTAATCCGGCTAACAGGTGCCGGTGGCTAAATGCCGCACAAAATATAAGCAGGAGTGGTGGAGAAGAAACCCACTCGAGTCCCCGAACCGCCATGCTTCTAGTATGCACCATAGATGTCAGGAAGGAAGATCGTGTCCTCCGGCTCTGCTACGAGATCTGGCCAAACAAAACCAGCGGGGTCAGCCCCGAATAGCAAGTACCGCCAAAGGGGCACAAGAGTTCAGATTAAAACCCAGTTAATAGAATGATTGATAATAGTAATACTTATGCTACTATTATAGGGTAGCGCAACATCCTCGAACCCATATGGCACCCTTACAACCAAATAAGGATAAAAGGTGCCGCATGGAGTCGGGACGTGTCGTACTCTATAACTTTCACATAAGTTAAAAAGTAGAAACAAATAAAATCTCCTGATCGTGACTTCGGTCGATAGCCTATCGTAGCACAATAACCAACCCAACAATCAAACAAGAACATGGGTTGGATCATGTACCATGATAGACCATGTTCCTCAGTCGTTCACAGAAGTAACACTTCACAACCAGAATAAGTCTTCCGTTCATAACTTCGGTCCACAGCCTGTCATAGTACGATAACCAACCCAACAATCAAACAAGAACATGGGTTGGATCACGTATCATAACAGTCCGCTTCCCTCAGTTATTTGCGGAAGGTAAATAGGATACAAGCAAGTCGTTTTCACGGCCAATCAAGTCTACGAGTTTCTAGTGGGACGAGGTTATCCTCGCATCATGTTATTTCAAAATCCTCAGATCGTATCTTTCCAGCAAGGCTAGCCAACCCAGGGGTTCGCGTAGACAGATATCATTGAGCACAGGTCCCTCGTAAGGCCACCTTGCCAAAACATATAATATATAGCAGGAATTAATCGGATACAGTCGTCCGCTCGTTGCAGATGACACAGTATCCATGGAGACCAGCCGGCACGTCAAGACAATATCTCAAGGAGGCTGGTGTAACACGATCTCGGGATTCTGCCCTCCCCATGCATCTAGTATATTTAGTTGCCTAGTTTAACCCTAGGTGAAATCTTGGACTCACATGCTGTGGCCTGCATGATCATCCTCCTAAAAGTCGTACTTTAGTACGAGTACCCCAAAGAGGATCCATGTCAATCAGTATGTCAACATGTTCTACCCTCCTTAGTGTAATGTATAATTGCAAATATGCCACGTGGAGTTACGAGTCATTTGTCGAGTATGAACGAGAACTGGGACAATCAGGTACAAGTATCAGGTAGGAATACTTTGTTCACCGGGGTCACATTAGTGCTCATATCATGCTCAGGACAAAAGGCGTAAGGATATATAGCATACACAAACATTTACATATATATATGCCATATAATATATACATATAAAAATATAAGGTATAGGGGTGTCCAGGTTCAGGCTACGCTCAGGTCAGGCTACGCTCAGGTCAGGCTACGCTCAGGTCAGCGTACGCTCAGGTCAGGCTACGCTCAGGTCAGCGTACGCTCAGGTCAGGCTACGTTCAGGTCAGGCTACGCTCAGGTCAGGCTACGCTCAGGTCAGCGTACGCTCAGGTCAGGCTACGCTCAGGTCAGGCTATGCTCAGGTCAACGTACGCTCAGGTCAGGCTACACTCAGGTCAGCGTACGCTCAGGTCAGGCTACGCTCATGTCAGGCTACGCTCATGTCAGGCTACGCTCAGGTCAGCGTACGCTCAGGTCAGGCTACGCTCAGGTCAGCGTACGCTCAGGTCAGCGTATGCTCAGGTCAGCGTACGCTCAGGTCAGCGTATGCAAGACATACGCCTCCAAAAGGTAGCGTATGAGGTCCATACGACTCTTCTTCAAGGCAGCGTATGCAAGACATACGCCTCCAAAAGGTAGCGTATGAGTCAGACTGCGCTGCACTAAAGAGCGCGTGCAGCTCAGTAGCGCAAGCTAGAAAGCTCGCGCACACTGCTCACTGTCTTCTCCAAATCAGCAAGAACTCCATAGTTTGAACCCAAAGCTTCAAAAGTCCATAACTTGGTCAAAATAAGTCCAAATCCAACTTTTCAAAGGTCAAAATTGGGTAGAATAAAATTCTCTACAACATGGACCACTCAAAACTTGAAAATAATGAAGTTTACTAGATCAAAACCAAGAAGATCCGAAAATGATTAAAAACTTAGATCTACAAAAATTAAAGCTTCAAAATAGAAAACTTTAAGTTCTAAACTAGTATAGAATGAGGAGAAGAACACATTTTGACAAATAATTTTGTAAGAAAACATGAACAAAATTTATGGATCAATCTCTTGAGCAAGTTGGCACTTGCCTTGGTTGGTGGAGGAAAATAAATGAGAGGAAGTAAACGAGAGGAGAGAGAATGAGATGAGTTATTATATAGAATCTTGAACCCATGGGTTCATGATAAACCAAAGGGTTCATGATGAACCATTGGTGAACCAAGAATAGGTTACCCAAATGAGCCAAAACTGTAGGCCCAAATGCAGAAAATAAATTACGAAATAATATTTTGTCGAATATTTTTGGAAAATGCATGAAGAAATACAGCATAATAAATATCGTATAAATATAAGGTAAATACAATTTATCGGTTTACGTATTAAAATACGTATTCCAGGATCGGGGAGTGACATCTCTACCCTTCTTAGAAAAATTCCGTCCTCGGAATTCCAGCCAAGACAGGATAGTAAAATCAGGACAAGCAAGGCACTATCATATACAAGTTAACTATCATAGCAGTTATTATCATACATCACAAAGTGCAAACAAGCAGGTGCAGATAAGCATGGAATCGTGTCAATAAGGTGTAAAAATATACCTCATTAGTCAAACAAATACGGATACCGAGATCTGATCTCGTCCTCGCGCTCCCAGGTTGACTCTTCCGAAGAGTGATGGTTCCAAGAAACACGGACAAGGTTTATCATCCGATTCTTGAGTACCTTCTCTCGTCGGTCCAAAATAGACACGGGTTGTTCCTCGTAAGTTAGGTCGGTACCAACGACTAACTCAGAATGATCGAGGACATGACTCGGATTCGGGACATACCCACGTAATTGGGACACATAAAACACATCATATATGCCAGTTAACGAAGGCGGAAGGGCAAGTCGATAAGCCACACCGCCTACCCGAGCGAGAATCTTAAAAGGACCAACGTATCTTGGACTAAGCTTTCCTCGGGTTCCAAATCTGATGATACCCCGAGTAGGCGAAATCCGCAGAAATACTTGGTCGCCAACTCTGAACTCTAGAGGCCTACGATGCTGATCTGCCCAATGACGATGTCGGTCCTGTACAACTCGAAGGCGCTCTCTGACCAACTTAACTATCTCCACAGTCTGCGTGATCATCTCTGGCCCCAACAACTTCCGTTCTCCGACGTCGTCCCATGCCAAAGGGGACCTGCACTTCCTTCCGTACAACGCTTCGAACGGGGCCATCTGAATGCTAGCCTGATAGCTGTTGTTATAGGAAAACTCCACTAGATGAAGGTGATCCTCCCAAGATCCGCCAAAATCTAAGGTACATGCCCGTAGCATATCTTCTAATGTCTGAATGGTTCTTTTTGATTGCCCGTCAGTTTGTGGATGATAAGCAGTACTGAATCTTAACTTGGTTCCCAAACTTTGGTGTAAGCTCCGCCAAAAATGGGAAGTAAACCGCGTATCCCGATCTGATACTATACTAACTGGAATACCGTGCTGCCTTACTATCTGCTTCATGTACATTTCTGCTAGCTGCTCAGTAGTCTGTCCAACTCGGAAGGGAAGGAAATAAGCGACCTTCGTGAGTCGATCTACTATTACCCAGACTGTATTCTTGCCAGCCGGGGATCTAGGTAAACCGGTCACAAAATCTATCGTGATGTGCTCCCATTTCCATTCTGGGATAGGAAGCGGCTGTAGCAACCCTGCTGGTCTCTGCTGCTCGGCTTTCACCTGCTGACATACCAGACACTTGGATACAAATCTCGCTATCTCTCTTTTCATGCCATTCCACCAAAAGTACTGCCTGATATCTCGGTACATCTTCGTTCCTCCTGGATGAATGGAGTAAATAGAACTATGAGCTTCGGACATAACTTCTTGCCGAAGGTCTCCACTCGGTACACAGAGTCTGTTTCCAAACCTGAGCGTACCATCTTCATGAATCACTAACTCCTTCCTACGGCCTGATTCACACTCCGATCGCAATTTCTGAATCTGTGGATCTCCTGCTTGTGCTGCCCTTATCCTCTCTACTAAGGTTGACTGAATCTGTATACTGGTCATTCTTCCTATATCCCTTGGCAAAACTACTTCGATTCCCATACTCTGAAGGTCTTCTAGAATATGCTTCTGCAAGGTCAAGATAAAGGCACTGTCTCTCCGACTCAGTGCATCTGCAACTATATTTGCCTTGCCTGGATGATACTGAAGATCTAAATCAAAATCCTTCAGCAGTTCTAACCATCTTCTTTGCCTCATGTTCAAATCTCGCTGCGTGAATACGTATTTCAAACTCTTATGATCAGTGTAGATCTCTACCCGATCCCCGTATAAATAATGCCTCCACAACTTGAGTGAAAACACCACAGCTGCTAACTCTAAATCATGAGTCGGGTAATTCTTCTCATGGTCTCGAAGCTGCCGAGACGCATATGCTATCCCCTTTCCGTGCTGCATCAATACACATCCAAGACCCTTCCCTGATACGTCATAATATACTGTAAAGCCTCCCGCTCCTACTGGAAGCGTCAAGATCGGGGCTGAGATCAATCTCTTCTTCAATTCTTCAAATGATGCCTGACAGCTAGCTGACCAAACAAACTCTTTGTCCTTGTACGTCAAATACATTAAGGGCGCAGAGATCTTGGCAAAGTCCTCCACGAACCTTCTGTAGTAACCAGCTAATCCTAAGAAACTTCGCACTTCTGCAACCGTTCTCGGGAATGGCCAATGCTCTACGGCCTCAATCTTCTTCGGATCCACTGACACTCCTGCCCCAAAAATTATATGTCCCAGTAACGAAATGTGGTCTAACCAGAATTCACACTTGTCGAGCTTCGCATATAGTTGATGCTCCCTCAATGTCTGTAAGACAGTCCTAAGATGTTTCTCATGCTCCTCTTCACTGCTGGAATAGACAAGGATATCATCTATGAACACTACCACAAATTTATCCAAATACGGCAGAAAGATGCGGTTCATTAAATCCATGAATACTGTGGGGGCATTGGTTAGTCCAAAGGGCATTACTAAAAACTCATAATGCCCATATCTAGATCTGAATGCTGTCTTCGGTATGTCTTGCTCCCGGACTCTTACTTGATAGTATCCCGACCGAAGATCGATCATGGAAAAGACGCTGGCCTTGCTCAACTGGTCAAACAGGTCATCAATCCTTGGTAGCGGGTACTTATTCTTCACTGTTACTGCATTCAGCTTGCGGTAGTCGATACACATCCTCGTCGACCTATCCTTCTTGGGAACTAGAATCACTGGCACGGCCCAGGGTGATTTACTGTCTCGGATGAATCCCTTAGACTTCAACTCTTCCTCATGTTGATACAACTTATCCTGTTCTGTCGACGACATTCTGTAAACTCTGTCTGCAATAGGCCTCGTTCCAGGGTTCAACTCAATGCTAAATTCTACCTCTCTGACTGGGGGTATCCCTGGGAGCTTATTAGGGAAGACGTCGAGAAAATCTTTGACCACTCTCGGAATCTGTCCTGGCTCTGACACTGCTGCTGAGATGACGCCTCCGGCCTGATTCTTCAAGGTTCGAGTAAAGATGAACTGTTCCATCCCAGGAACGCTGAATATGACCCTACCTCCTCTACAATCAATTGTCGCATGACTGTCTCTCAACCAGTCCATGCCAAGAACAACATCAAAATTCCCCATAGGGAATTCAATCAATGATGCGGGCAGTAAATGCCCACACACCTCTACCGGACATAAAAAATGCACTCTGCTCACTTCTACGAGCCCATTGCCGGTAAGTATATCCATCCTCTCCGGTAATGCCTCAAACACTAGTCCAATCCGTATAGCATATTGTACAGAGATGAATGAATGAGTAGCGTCTGAATCAAATAATGCTACAGCGGGAAATGAGGTGACGAGAATTTTACCTGCCACCACGTCACTAGACGCTAGAGCCTCTCCCAAAGATAATGTGAGAGCCTGGCCCTGGCCCCGCGGAGCTCCTTGTTGCGGCCTTCCTCGACCATGCTATTGCTGCCTCTGAGGGCCTCCGGCTTCCTGTGCTTGGCAAAACATCTGAGCCTGCGTTGGTAGACGCTGGGCTAGAGGCCTCACTGCTAATACTGGCCCTCCACTCGGGGTTGCTACCGGAGCTGGCAACGCTGGAAACTGCTGAGCTGGCCCTCCTGGCCTCTGCATCATAGGACAAGTAGAAATACGGTGGTCTGAACTACCACACCTCAAGCATAAGCCATTCGCTGACCGACACACCTCCCTCGTGTGCCCTGCCTTCCTACAGAATGTACAGCCCTGGGGTGCTCCCTGACACTGCTGTTGGTTCCTCGGCTGCTGATGCCGAACTGGCGCTGTAGTAGTTGACATGGCCGTCCTCCGCGGCGCTCCTGCATCATGAATACGTACACCGGGTGCTGGTGCCGATGTTCGCTGCGTTATTCTTTCTCCAACCTGGGAATGGGACCTCTTCTGACCTCCTGTCCTCGATGCCAACCTCTGCTGGGTAAGCTCGTGCCTCCAAGCGGCCGTCAAAACAGCGTCAAACGTCTGGTAGTCGTGTCCCTCCATAAGCTGTAATAGTTCCAAATGAAGTCCCTGCTGGAACCTCATAGCTTTCTCTGGCTCTGTTGCCACCATTGCTGGGGCGAAACGGCACAATCTGCAGAACTCTGCTGCATACCCATCTACGGTCTTGCCTGCTTGCTTGAGACTAATAAACTTCTGCTGGAGCTCATATCGAGCTACTATGCCAAAATACTTGGCCTTGAATCTTTCACTGAAGGTGGTCCAACGAACAGGGCGCCTTATACCAACTTCTTCTGATGCCCACCAGTCGCGGGCAAGATCCTGAAGTACTAATTTGACCTGATCAACCTTCTCATCATCAGGAACCTTGGCTGCCACAAGAATGGCTTCGATGTCTTGAATCCATGCATCCGCAGTGATGGCATCCTCCGTGCCATCAAAATACCTCGGGTTCAAGCGACGAAACCTTCTTGACGCTCTCGAGTCAACCCCGACACTCCTCTCAAGAGCTAACTGAATCCCTTGGTTCAGCAACACGTTCTGCTCCTACTGCTGAGTCTGTTGCTGTTGGTGAGTGACAAAAATCCCCCGGATGATCTCCAGGAGTGCTACGGTATCTGGTACTGCCGTCGCTGCTGGTACTGCAGGAGTTTTAATAACCTACGGCTCCACTGCCTCTGGTTCCACTTCTGCTCGTGTCTGCCCTGGGGAAGGTTCTCTCCCCTGCTGGTGCCCAGTCGAGCCATACTCTCGCTGCTCTTCCTCATGGGCCTCACCCGCTACTGAGAATGAAGCACCCCTATAGAGAAATATATAAGATTATCAAGTCCGAACGATGAAGATTTCGAGGATACAAGTCAGGTTAGAGATCAAGGCAAGGACAGAGAATTCGAAACAGAATTTCAAGGGGAACAAGTTTTGATTGAGACTCCTAATAATTCGCAATACCCCACAAGTCTGAAAAAACAGACCTGCATGGGCCACCACTAAAACCTTGTCATGCCCCAGTAACGAAATACGGAGACGGACTAGGCCAGCTAGTCCATATGAGGTATGTAACGTCATACGACGATCGTGGCTGTCGAGATACTAGGGGGTACATGCTACAATCAAGTCTCCTATGGTCCCACAGAGTTCTATGTCTCAATCAATCAAATCACATCAGCAATTAAATGAACATTAAAGATAAAGCAGTAAGGCGTCCCTGACGCTTCATCAAAATGGTCATGAGAGACTAGCTTTATAATTTAGCTATCCCAGAGAGTCAGGAGTACAAAATTATACACAGCTGCAGTCTATTTATTTACAATTCTGTACTGACACAAAATATCAAGTAATCCGGCTAACAGGTGCCGGTGGCTAAATACCGCACAAAATATAAGCAGGAGTGGTGGAGAAGAAACCCACTCGAGTCCCCGAACTGCCATGCTCCTAGTATGCACCATGGATGTCAGGAAGGAAGATCGTGTCCTCCGGCTCTACTACGAGATCTGGCCAAACAAAACCAGCGGGGTCAGCCCCGAATAGCAAGTACCGCCAAAGGGGCACAAGAGTTCAGATTAAAACCCAGTTAATAGAATAATTGATAATAGTAATACTTATGCTACTATTATAGGGTAGCGCAACATCCTCGAACCCATATGGCACCCTTACAACCAAACAAGGACAAAAGGTGCCGCATGGAGTCGGGACGTGTCGTACTCTATAACTTTTACATAAGTTAAAAAGTAGAAACAAATAAAATCTCCTGATCGTGACTTCGGTCGATAGCCTATCGTAGCACAATAACCAACCCAACAATCAAACAAGAACATGGGTTGGATCATGTACCATGATAGACCATGTTCCTCAGTCGTTCACAGAAGTAACACTTCACAACCAGAATAAGTCTTCCGTTCATAACTTCGGTCCACAGCCTGTCATAGTACGATAACCAACCCAACAATCAAACAAGAACATGGGTTGGATCACGTATCATAACAGTCCGCTTCCTTCAGTTATTCGCGGAAGGTAAATAGGATACAAGCAAGTCGTTTTCACGGCCAATCAAGTCTACGAGTTTCTAGTGGGACGATATCTCAAGGCGGCTGGTGTAACACGATCTCGAGATTCTGCCCTCCCCATGCATCTATTATATTTAGTTGCCTAGTTTAACCCTAGGTGAAATCTTGGACTCACATGCTGTGGCCTGCATGATCATCCTCCTAAAAGTCGTACTTTAGTACGAGTAACCCAAAGAGGATCCATGTCAATCAGTATGTCAACATGTTCTACCCTCCTTAGTGTAATGCATCATTGCAAATATGCCACGTGGAGTTACGAGTCATTTGTCGAGCATGAACGAGAACTGGGACAATCAGGTACAAGTATCAGGTAGGAACACTTTGTTCACCGGGGTCACATTAGTGCTCATATCATGCTCAGGACAAAAGGCGTAAGGATATATAGCATACACAAACATTTACATATATATATATGCCATATAATATATACATATAAAAATATAAGGTATAGGGGTGTCCAGGTTCAGGCTACGCTCAGGTCAGGCTACGCTCAGGTCAGGCTACGCTCAGGTCAGCGTATGCTCAGGTCAGGCTACGCTCAGGTCAGGCTATGCTCAGGTCAGGCTACGCTCAGGTCAGGCTACGCTCATGTCAGGCTACGCTCAGGTCAGCGTACGCTCAGGTCAGGCTACGCTCAGGTCAGCGTACGCTCAGGTCAGGCTACGCTCAGGTCAGGCTACGCTCAGGTCAGCGTACGCTCAGGTCAGGCTACGCTCAGGTCAGCGTACGCTCAGGTCAGGCTACGCTCAAGTCAGCGTACGCTCAGGTCAGGCTACGCTCAGGTCAGTGTATGCTCAGGTCAGCGTATGCAAGACATACGCCTCCAAAAGATAGCGTATGAGGTCCATACGACTCCTCTTCAAGGCAGCGTATGCAAGACATACGCCTCCAAAAGATAGCGTATGAGTCAGACTGCACTGCGCTAAAGAGCGCGCGCAGCTCAGTGGCGCAAGCTAGAAAGCTCGTGCACATTGCTCACTGTCTTCTCCAAATCAGCAAGAACTCCATGGTTTGAACCCAAAGCTTCAAAAGTCCATAACTTGGTCAAAATAAGTCCAAATCCAACTTTTCAAAGGTCAAAATTGGGTAGAATAAAATTCTCTACAACATGGAACACTCAAAACTTGAAAATAATAAAGTTTGCTAGATCAAAACCAAGAAGATCCGAAAATAGTTAAAAACTTAGATCTACAAAAATTAAAGCTTCAAAATGGAAAACTTCAAGTTCTAAACCAGTATAGAATGAAGAGAAGAACACATTTTGACAAATAATTTTGTAAGAAAATATGAACAAAATTTATGGATCCATCTCTTGAGCAAGTTGGCACTTGCCTTGGTTGGTAGAGGAAAATAAATGAGAGGAAGTAAATGAGAGGAGAGAGAATAAAATGAGTTATTATATAGAATCTTGAACCCATGGGTTCATGATGAACCAAAGGGTTCATGATGAACCATTGGTGAACCAAGAATAGGTTACCCAAATGAGCCAAAACTGTAGGCCCAAATGCAGAAAATAAATTACGAAATAATATTTTGTCGAATATTTTTGGGAAATGCATGAAGAAGTACAGCATAATAAATATCGTATAAATACAAGGTAAATACAATTTATCAGTTTACGTATTAAAATACGTATTCCAGGATCGGGGAGTGACATTCATGATGCCCATCAACGGCAAGTTCCTAAAGAAGTAATACTCTTGACACCCTTCAGACATGTACTTCTATCTTCCCCCAACAAGGGAGTCTGTGGACCCAATCATCAGGGCTCACGTACAATTCCCTTCAACAAAATCTTACGCTTCCGGAACCCAGCTGTCCCGCGGCGTTCTATCCTCCATTAGAAGGACAACTACGTCCACATTACCTCTGAGTTGTTCTCCTCTACGCCCTACAAAGCAGAATCTTACACTTCGTAAGACTACACTACCCATCATGTTTACCACGTCCATATTACCTCTGAATAAACATCCCGTACAGACAACCCCTGCGTTAAGTCGTACATTGATCGCAGAACTTCCACGTCCATATTACCTCTGAGTAGTTCCGCGTATCCCTCCTGAATCACTCCTACCACGTCCATAACACCTCTGAGTAGGAAGATTCTATCATTTGAACCCCATATTTGCCATGTCTACATCACCTCTGAGCAAACATGTCCGATTCTCTCAAACTTATTATCTGTACCTAAAAACTAAGGTGCGCAAAAGATAATAGGTCCACACAAATCATCAAGTTCAAGACAGCAAAAATGAATACACCACAAAAAAAAACTCTGTATTCTTTATTCAAAAGTAAAGGATTACACCCCCAGCAAGAGTTGTAAATTACACAAAAAAAGAGAGACTATAATCCCTAAACATCTCCGGGGTTGGCCGAAAGCTCTTCAATCCGACGCTTCAAGTCTGTCGTCCGAGTCTCTACGTTCGCCAGGATCCGGCGTTTGGCTTCTTGACGCATCGTTTCTATGGCCTCAGGAGAAGTGTCATCCTCATGCTTCTCGTCCAACTGTTGCCGCTGCTGAGCCAGGGTAAGAGACCGACGGGTGAAAGCTGCTTCCTTCTCCTTAGATGCTACATGTTCAGCCTGGACTCGCTCAGCATCTAATAAGAGTTGGGCCCGCTGGTCTTCAAGGAGGCAAATCTTGGCATCAACCTCCGCTATACTAACATCCAACTCCACCTTCTCCTGCGTGGACTGAGACAGCCTCTCCATCGCAGCCTCAGTTTCAGCCACCTCGCGTTTCCAGACACCCACGGTGGCCTGATAAGAGGACTCACCCTCAGCGATCAACTTCTCCTTTTCCGCGTCTATCAGGATAGAGAGATCATTTCGCTGGATACACTGAAACTCGGAAAGCAGCTGTTCCAGCTCAGCCACCGAGGCCTCCAGAATCTCGGCCATATGATCATGGCCCTGGTGGGAATGTATCAGACTGATGTGAGGGAGTGCCAGGGTTTTTGCCGTCGCAAAACTCCTATTAGCATCCATCACTGCCGATACGCCTCTCTGCAGCATCTTATACACCGCCTCAATAATAAACTTCACGTACTCATCTGTATCTGCCAGCACCTGCGGTGTCATAGCAGGAGTTGGAGGAGCTGCTCTAGACAGCGGACCGAAAGAAGGCCCGCCGGCTTCAGTCTGCGAGGCTGGAACCTCGACATCTACGGGCTCTTCCTCAACAGGGGCTTGACTATTAGCCCGATGAGCCAAAAGAACAGGAGGAGCCGAGAGAGGCGTCGATATTGTACCCCAAGTAGAAGGAGCAATAGAGGGTTCCAGCAAACCCTTACCCTTCTCAAGATCAGAGGGACCACCGACGTCAGGGGCTACCTTATCCGTCCCCAACACACTATCAACAGGCCGTACGAGACATTCCCCCTCCGACAAAGCAGCAAGAACAACACTTGTTTCCCGACTCGGCTCCCTTGGAGTCAGGATCGGCGGACGAGTCTTATTTTCACCATCAAACCCCTCCGCAGGGATAGAATCTACCGCTACCTCCCGGTCGGCAGCCACTTCAGCCTCCACTGCTGAGACTGGGGTAGGGCTCGGCAACGCTACAGCCGACCTCCCCTCATCATGGCAAGGAGGAGAATCAACCCTCTCCTCTGTTTCAATCCTGTCTGTTGCCCCGGAACAGGCTCATGCATCTCTGGAGGAACGTTATCTAAAGACGACGAACTCCACTCCACTTCCTCAAGCCCTGTGTCTGCTGGACCCTCCACGGCCAAGGCCTCCACGGCGGCTTGCACCATCTCGGAAACTGCTTCGACCTCAGCTTCCCTTTTGACATAATCTGGAGATACTGAAATCTCCGTAGAAACGACATCGTCCGAATTCTCCACCACGGAAGACATCACGATTGGCGGAATGCGCTCTTCAGATGAGCCCGCCACCTCTTTTGGTCTACTGGCACCCGATTTTGGAGTTCGGGGTCTCCTTTTCAGCGGCTCCTGCAAAAAGGAAAGAAAGTATATGTCACAAAAATGGTGGAACTAACCAGACTATGTGGGACTCCTTACCTCCATAGGAGCTGAGTCTGTTGATACTGCCGGTGACAATGCCTTCTTCTGTCGCTTTGGCGCAGAAGAGCCAGCCTCTGTATCAGCACGTCTCTTCGGCTGATCACCCGAGGGCTCTGCCCGACCCCCCGTAGATACGGCAGGGGTACCTCGATAACCCGTCTCTGGTGGACGGTACGACCGAGCCTTCGCCAACTGATTCCCAGTGGCATCTAACTGGGTGCCGACAATAAAACTGGTCTTCCGATCATATCCAGGGGACGCGGCATTCATGGCGCAGTAAAATTTGGCGGCCGAAAAAAGAATCGGCGGCCGTGGGTTCTGAACAGGCAGCATAAAACGAGCTCCGGTACATCCGGCATTGTAGTAATGCCAAGCTCGTGCACCATCCAACAAGCTTCCAGTATACCCCAGGTCAATACTGGGGTTATCCAACATCAACTGAGCATAGCTGAATTATCGTGCAAAACGGCTCGGTAAATACGGTTCCAGGTAACACTGGTTCCTATTCCGGTACACCAGATAGGACGACCGGATACTTTGCAACCAGCAGAATCCCCATGGAGACAGAGTGGCGGCATCTTCACTCGAATCAATTAAGTCTTCGTTGGCCTCAATACCCAAAAAGATGGGACCAACTTTGGTGATCTCCTACCCCTGAAGGTGGGATAAAACTTTCCTGCAAACAGGAACACCGGTATGTAACCAACTCCTTTGGTGAAAACGACGGAGGAATGCATCTCCGGCTCTGTGGTCTTCTTCCAAGCCCGGGCTCATCACGTTGGGATGGTGAAAAATTAACCACCCCAACAAGTAATAAAATGGCAGTTCGGCACGGGAAAAGTTGTCATTTCTACCTCGTTCGTGAACCATATTTCCAGCAAATTCTCGTAAACCCCGCAGCAGGTTACACACCATTGCAGGGAGTAGAGCCAGGCGACGACCAAAAACCAACTTCACAGCTGGCAGGATCAGATTCTGGGTCACTCTCTCTACAGAGCCTGACCCGCCTGAAAAGACGTAATCCCGGAGCCAAATTATCAGATAAGCAGCCAATACTGCTTTGGACGACATCCAATGAGTAAGGTGCCAGAAGCAGCTATAGGAACGCTCATCCGACACCCGGTCCTCATTTTCCGAGGGATCCTTGTCATTTAGCCTGCTCATTTCAGAGAGCACCTCTCTACTGGAAAGCGCTGGCGGAGTTGTAAACCGAGAGGGATCTTCCTTGTCTTGTTTAAAGACATAATCTCTCCAAGCAGTCAGATGAGGCTGTGACCCGCCTTTTTCCCTCTTCTGCATATAATAATGATGACTCGCCACTTCCTTAAAGATGGCCATCATCTCCTCCGCTTTGTCCCCCAGGACTTGGAACTCCTCGTTGGTCGGGAAGTATTCCTCATAAGGTTCTGATCCCCAAGGGAGCTTTGACACCTCGTATATTTCATGAAGAATGAGTCCCAGCTCCCCCACCGGAGTGAAGAAAGTCCCGGTCTGGGTGTTAAACATCTCCAAAAGTGCGAGAAACATATGCCTGTTGATCTCGATGCCTGCCTGGGTAGTACGGATTGCGACAGTCAGCCCAATTTCTCGGAGTTCGGTTCGAAACTGCGCTAGAACCCAGATCGTCAGCTTGTCCTACTTGGAAACATAGTGACGCCAACCATCTGCCTAAAAATTCACCTTTCGGGTACGACCGCACCAACAACAGCATTCGATTCGCAAAAGTCGAAGCGTCGAAAGCAAATGTGTTGATGAGAACGTCACTGTAAATGCTACCAGGACGCAGAGTCCGCCAGGTGAAAGAAGGCCCAGTCCGCACGGCGGCCAAAGTATCCCTCTGATCGGAGGTAGAGTCGATCTTAATGATGCCTGCCACCGCTCCCCCTGAGATGGGGTTAGCTCCCAAGACATCCTCCTCTTGGAAGCAAGACGACAAAAAGCCGTCAAAGGCAATTGACGTTCAAGTTGCTTAACAGTCATATGCACCCCTTTTGCTGTAAAGAACCAATCTTCCTTGACCTTTAATAACTTTGCTTCAATAGAAGTAAGGCGGTCCCCAAACAGGAACTCAGGCTTCAAGAAAGTTACATTATCAGAAGTGGCAGATTTCAAAACGCCACGCTCCATCATCCGTTGGAGGAACCCATGCTGTTGTTCCCGGATTTGAGTCATTCTTTCGGGAGGCTGATCCAGCATAATGGCATCTTGGACAGGGTTTATCACCTCCTCATTATAATCCACCTCCATCTGACAGAGGGTAACGTCCAGAAGCACTTCATTCAAGAGCGGGACAGTCATCGACACTGGTGGTCAACAAAAGAAGGCAAACATTCAGAGATGTTAGAAACAACAAAAGAATCTGAGCCATGTTCTCATCAAAAGCGCATAAAGCTCAGACACATCTGAAAAGAAGCTTCGGCGCATCATCAGGGTCTAAACCCATGCGCATCAGCAGTGGAACTTCGACGCATCATCAGGGTCTAAACCCATACGCGTCAGCAGTGGAGCTTCGGCGCATCATCAGGGTCTAAACCCATGCGCGTCAGCAGTGGAGCTTCGACGCATCACCAGGGTCTAAACCCATGTGCGTCAGCAGTGGAGCTTCGACGTATCATCAGGGTTTAAACCCATGCGCGTCGACAGAAAAACCTCAGCACATCATCAGGACTCAAGGTCTATGCGCGTCGGCGTACGTGAGTTCTAAAAATGATGGTAAAGAATGATAAAACCTACCAATCACTGCCGGCCGAACGTCGACGGGCGGCCGGGAGACATCATCTACGGCAGCCTCTACAGGCTCTTTCCCCTTGCCTCGTCCTCGGCCAGCACCGCCACGAGGAGTCTTGGGAGCCATTTCTTGAAAGAAGGAAGTTAGGGTTTTTTCAAAGGAAGAACTCTAAAAAGAAAGAAAGCAAAGAGAGAAAGAATTCTCTCTCTCTCCATCTCATGCCTATTTATAGGCCCAGTCGTACGCGTGAACCGATGAAGTGTGACCTCAGCCGCCGCCTCGGGTTCTGTGAGGAGATAACTGTAAATAAATCTAAAAAGATCATCATTAATCTTCTTGGTTATCGAAGCGTTATCATTCGCATTTACTGAATGGAGCATGCGCCCCAGCACTGATGCACGGAGTAATCATGCGCCCGAACAGTCATGCGCCCCGTAGAAGATGCCACCATGCTTCTTATTCAAAGTATTCCAAAACTTGGTAAAAAGTTTTGAAAACTTTGAAGGGGGTCTTGTAGAAGCATGGAATTTCAGGACCAGAAATCCTATGCGCCAAACATTACATGCGCCAGGGAGCTCAGATGAAGTACTTGGCACAGGAAAGCATAGACATTAAAAGAGGATTTTTATTTCATATAAAATTCTATTACATGTCTTAAAAAGAGCTGTACAAAGGAGAATTTCTACAAAGAAAAGACCCTAAGTCTACAGCTAGGCGCAACAACCACCATGCGCTCTCAAACGGGCGCATTTTGCCATGCGCTCTCAAACGGGCGCATCTCACCATGCGCTCTCAAACGGGCGCATCTCGCCACGCGCTCTCAAATAGGCGCATCTCGCCATGCGCTCTCAAACAGGTGCATCTCGACATGCACTCTCATTTATGTGCATCCCTTCAGCAGCTAAGTTATGTGCATCCTTTCAGCGTCCCAGTGGCGCATCGTGAAGTCTCAGCATATGCGCCATCAAATGCTTCGACTAATAAAGATTTATTGAGCAGAACGAGGGTGGCAATCAACCCTCTAGCTGGAGGAAGAGCTCCCCAAACCAAGGAAGAGGAGAGCACCGCAATCAACCTGCGGCTAAAGGAGCAGCTTTCAACCCAACCAGAATGGGCAACACCCACTCTAGCAGGAGGAGGAGCTCTCCCAAAGCCCAAGGAAGATGATCGGAGCACCGCAATTCCGATCTGTGGCTCTTCCGACATAACGGAGACGAGGCTCGAGCATCCCGATCTTTGGATACAACATGCACCTTCCGCCTGCCTCAGAAGCCCTCGACTCCGACTTTTGGATGTAACAGTCACCTTCAAGTGCATCAATGAAGACAATGCGTCGCATCTTCACCCTCGGGAGCATCTCATCAATAGAATGTGCTCGAGCAAACAAGTTTATTTCGGGAGGACGTGAGAGAACGAGAAGCAAACTCTCTCCATGCCACTACTTATAGGCCGGGCAAATCAAACCCATACGCCAAGTGTCTGGCTCTCCGAATCTCGTGCAATAAATTTGTATTAAATGGTGATAAACCTGATGCTTCGAATTTAGTCAAGTCAAAGACGGCTATTTAAAGCACTCGAAGAACGTAACAGTTGAGCCCATAAAGACGTGTCATACAAAGCGGATGCGCCGGCCAGACCGCGCATCATACTGATGCACCCATCAACACCAAACGCCTCATAAGGATGTGCCCCCATGCGTCCCCCTGCGCCTAGTGGAATGCCGATCGATGCACCCACTCAACAGCCCATCACCTGTCAAGAACATTAAATGCTGAAGTCTGACAGAGTTGGCAGCACATCCCCGAGGACTGAACAGTTGACAGCTTTTTCAGAAGACGATGCATCGTCGACGTCAGCATCATCATTGCTCCCCTCCGGCGGTTACAAGCCACGTGGTCGCCCAACCATCTCTCATGCGCCTCCGCAACCATGCGCCAAAATCTCTGCATGCACCTCAAAAGCCATACGCCTCAGACTTTTCCGTAGTCCCTAAAGACAGAAGTAAAGTCACTACTGAAACCCCGTATGCGCCTCAAAAGCCATGCGCCCCGACTGGTTCGTGACTCCTAAAGGTTACGAGTCAAAGCCTCCTCATGCGCCCAAACCCAGGCGCATCCTATCAGTTCACTCCCCACCAAATACGAGATCTTCGAGCCATGGACCTACGACACGCGTCCTTTGACTTGATGCAGCCTATGTAGGGGTGCTAATCACCCAAGATCTCAGCAACTGAAAGATCCTTTCCATTGCTACGTGTCAGCTTTGCCGCAGCCCACGACAGCAACATGAAGGGTTCAACTCCTCAATCAGAGCGCATCGCCCATGCGCCTCCATCAGCAACCACCACGTGGCATCCCCGTGTACAGGCGTATCCTACATATGTGTGCATATGCAGCCAGCCTGCAAAGCTATAAATAGAGGGATCACTTCCTTCACCCAGACACACACACTGGCAGACAGAGAAACATCGCACAACTTCGACATACATATACAGAGAGGCAGATACAGACACTCAACGTCTTCCTCCTCTCCGCAAGCTCCAGCACCTAGAGCAACTCAGACCTTCAGAGAACCGAAAATCGTCGTCAGATCGTCAACAGAGTCAACGCATTACCACTCGCTCCATCGGTACAAGGGACCTAGATAAACAAAAGTGTACTCCTAGGACTACGTCTAAAGTCCTACATTATAACACTGTTCTGTTTGTATTAAAATTATATCAAAAGATTTTAATGGCAAACATGAACGGCTTGGGCTAATACGGCACATAATAGATGGCAATCCACAATAAAAAGGTACGGCTAGCCCATACGTGAGGTGTATGACTTAGCTATCCATAATAACAATCATTGGGCTTTATTCACATATCTACTGAGCATTTCCTTTCATGGCTCACTAAACAATCAATGAACCAGCAATGATGCAATCAAGCCTATCGTGTCACAATCGTGTCTCAACAGGATACACAATAAAACACAATAAAGATTAGCATTATAATGTAATAAGAACATAAAGCGATAGTGTACTTGCCTTGATTAGTTGTAGTTGTTGTGTGACTTGATCATGTTGGCACAAAATAGTTGCAGATATCATAAGTATGCAAGACGGCCTCTAACGATGGAACAGACCACGCCATTCGGTCCGGGACAGTTCGATTAGCCTAGGGTAGATATGAAGTAGTCAGAATCACAAAAAATAGGAACGTATGACTAGTCATGATCAAGATTGATTCGAGAAAATTTTGTATAAATAAATATATATAACTTTTTCATAGAATGATTATAATACTAGAAACTATATTTGTATTAGTCAAAATATTTAGATAGATACTTTGAAAACCAAAAGAAAACCCTTTTTGAACTAAAACCTAAAATTTGTTAAAATGCAATTTTAAACCAAAAAGCTATAGATAAAAATACCCTATAATATTATATTTTATTAATACCATAAAATAATATAACACTATTTAGAAGTATAGGTATTAAAATCTCTTTTAATAAAATATTTATTTTATAAATACTTATATAGAATAGATTGAATAGGAACCATTAATATTATATAAATTTTAGAAAGTATTAACCAAGTAAAAGCCCAAAAGTAACCATTAAACAAAACCCATTATATATATATATATATATATATATATATATATATATATATATATATATTTTTTTTTTTTTTTTTTTGAGCTTATATATATATAAGCTCAAATCTAATTTAGAGAAAACAATTCTGATTTAAACACTCCCAAGGCTTAGGCCCAAGTCCGATGTAAAGCCCATCGCCAATTTCCTTAACTAAAGCCCAAGCTTCCTCTTAAACCAAAAAAACCCTAATTAAAATCAATTAATGGCCCAAAGCTTTTCTTTAAACCCTATCTCTATTGGGCCGTGGCCCACTCGGTTGGCCCACGCCCGAGTCCATCACAATACACCCCCCCAAAAAAAAAGGAAAAAGAAAAAAAGAAAACGAAGAAGAAGAAGAGATGAATGAAGGAAGAGAAGGGGATGGGGAGCTCTCACCCCATGCTCATCGATGGACGGACTACCGGCGGTACCGCTGCTGCTGTAGAGAAGACTCCGTACGTACGGGCATGGTGGCACACGACAGCTGCTGCTGTGGAGAGGGATCGATGTGCTCCAGCGGCGTGGTCGGCCGTGACAAAATGACGCCAGGGTCATCGACATGGCTTATTACAGCCGAATGGTGGTACAGATCAGAAGAGGAGGTAGGTGGTGGTGAAGGTCGACGGCCATGACAGAGGGGTTTTGAGCTGGCGCCAACACGGAGGAGCTAGTCTAAGCACTACGACGACAAGGATTTTTTTGGCCAGATCTGGATTGGAGACGACGGCTCACCTCGGTTCTTGGGAGCATGCGTAGGTGATCGATCCGGTTTCAACTTGGGGTGCAAGTTTCGGCAAGACACGACACTGAGGCTGACTCGAGGAAATGCCAGCTTCGGTCGTGGCTTACGGCAGTTAGGTCATCGATAAAGGTAAGTGATGGCTGTGTTTTCTTGGGTGTCGTAGTGGTGGCTGTGGCAGTAGAGTGGTGGTTGTGGTTGGAATAGGGAAAGTTGTGACGGTGATAATAATTTGCTGGTAGTGGCAGTGGTCTCAGTCGAGGCCACGGCTAGGCTGGCTGTGCATGCAGCGGTGTTGGTGGAGGAGCGCGGACATGCTGTTCACGATGGAGGGCTTGCCGGACAGGGTGGTGATCGTGCCGAGGAAGAAAGCGGTAGTGAATGTCGGGCTTGGCCAGGCGAGTTTGGTGCAGGTGGTGTTCTGATGGCAGGGGCGGTGGTTCTAGATCGGGTGACGGTCGGAGAATAACAGGAAAGTCGAGCAACAACCAAAGTCGGAGAGAAGTACGGCCAAATTTGGGTTATGGTTAGGTTTAGGGATTCGTATCGTATCCTGTGTGACACGGATACAAGATTGGGATCGGTGTCGTGTCCGGTATGTGGACACAGAGATGATGATGTATCTGTAATAGAAATTAGTGGAAGGGAAAATATAGACACGAACATGGTGCACGCACAATTGAATTGTGTTGGTTTGAGAAATTTATATAGAAAACAAGGGGAAGCCTTCCCTATATATATGAGTGGGGGTTTCCTAGATAGAAAAGGTTTTAGTTCACGATCAAATATTTCCATGAATTTAATTGGATTTGACCCAATTCCAATCCATAATCAATCACAATAATATTACTTAAAATAATATCTATATTTCAAATACTATTTAAAATAGATTTTATAAATTTAAATATTTAAAAATATATGATAGTAATAAACCAAATAATTCTACAAGTATATATCAAATTATAAAATAGTAATAATAAATCAATAATATATTTCTATAAGTACAAAATTAATTTCAAATGATTCGACAAATCCCTTCGTCAACCAAAATATGTTTTACAAAAATAAAGTAAAATTTATTTTCTAAGTTAAAAATATTTTAAAACTAAAAATTAAAATTAAAAATAAATTAGGAAGTAGGCTTACAATTAATTTTTGAATTTTTTTTGCATGCTATAGATTATTATGTCAGCTTTCCGAAACATCAAACAGATCGCAAAACAGAGCTCGGGATCTCCCAAAATCTTAAAAATAGTACGACACATCAATTTTTGGACAACTAGCACTCAAATAATTTTACAGAAACATATATTACGAATTTGCTAAAATAAATTATAGATTATCGAAGCTAACCTCAATATGATTCAAACAAAAAATGGAGGTAAAATGGAGTTCGGAGTTGGGAGTTATGACTCTTCAAAGTTGCTACAGTTGAGATTGATTTTTATGACGAATTTTGGATATTTTAGACAAAAAAGAGAGAAATGGTGATAGTAGAAAGACACCCGGAGTCCGACCCGAGGACAACACAAGCTGATACAAAGAGGGTGGACACCGACATGGTGCACACTCAATGGTTGTAGAAAAATTTGTGGAGAAAATAATGGAAAGGATCCCCTATAAATACAGTAGATGAATCCTAATTAGATAAGGATTAGGAACGATTTAAATCCCACTTGATAAATCTTACATTAATTTAAATCTATTTAAAATATTTTCAATAAAATCTAATCCAAATTTAATACTAGATAAATCTTATCTTTAATTTAAAACTATTTAAAATCTAATTCAATAAAATCTACTCCCAATTTAGATTACAAAAAATAAATTTAAAATATCATTTTATAAATAAAAAAATAATTCTAATTAATTTAAAATACTTTAAAATAATTTCAAATAACTTTTTCTAAAACCAAAAGTTTACAAAATATACATGAATTTATTTTTATGTACATCACACGCAAATAGTACAATATATTTACATAAATATTACTTTCGAAATTAGTTACTATACTTTTAAAAAAACATTTCTTTAATAATAAAAATAATTATAGGTTTGGCAAATTCGGGATGACATATTTATATTCGAACAATATAGAAAATATTTACCTTATATTATATCGAAACAAAATATTTATTTCTAAATTTATGAAAAGTTTAATAATAAAACTTTTGTATAAAAATAATTAATACTTCGTATATAAGTATTCGTACTCGTCGTGTGGCATCTACCCCCTTATTAGGAATTTAAGGATTTTTTTTTTCATTTTTTTGATTAGATTACGATTAATTTCTATGATCATAGGAGTCGTAACTAAGCCCATAGGTGAGTTAAGAGCATCTTATGGTATATGGCCTCTAGGTAGGTTATATAAGCACTATTTAGCTATATTATATTTTACTATGATTTTTAGATATTTATTTTATGAAGATTTATATTTTTCAATGACTTTCATGATTTATTACAGGGCCATCAGAAGCTATTTTGAGACAAGGTATTTTATTTGGGTTCTAGGTAGTTATAAATATTTTCTATATTTTTTTGGATTTTTTTGATATTTATTTCGATTAGAATTAATTTTTAAATCAATTTTTGGATATTAATTACCCAGTCAGCGTTGCGGGCCTATGCCAGCCGCACAGCGCTGACCAGACGGGCCCAGCTGTCAGCGAGGCAGCCCGCTGACTCAGTGTTCCTTATTAGGAAAAGGCTCGAACCGACTCCTAGTCGGCTTAGTTCAAGCAGGGTGGAGATCCAACCGCTCATCTTTTGAGCGGGAGCCACAGGATGGTGCCACGTGGCACGTAGCCAGCTCCCACCAACTTTGCTAGCCGCCGCTACCTCTCTCTCTATATATTCTTGAATTCCAGAAACCATATATTTTTGTGGCCTATTTTGAGGAGAATTGATCTTTGGAGAATTCCAACTTCCAAGAACGATTGCGGACAACCGCTACCACTTTTTCATACACCATTTTTTTTATTGGATTCGTCTCGAGGTTAGATTTTAGAATATGTTTTAGCAGATATTGATTCCAATTTTCTGGAGAATTATTTTAGTGTTGTTTGTCTAAAACTCGACACGTCGTACAGTTTTTGAGATCCCGGTAGATTTCAAACTCTGATTCGCGATCCGTTTGAAGTTTTAGAAAGCTAACACGAAAATCTTCGACATATAATTTTTCCAGAATTTTAGAAGTTCGTTTTCTATTTTAATTATTAAGTTAAACTCAGATTTGATCGGTAAATCATCGATTTGGTCACGGTTAGCCATAACGGCGATATCTTTTGACCAAAGCGTGATTGTGTGGCACGGTAAATTCCGGTGCACTAGTGACACTAAAATATACCAAGATGCACTTTCCAAGTCTCAAGTTCAAGACATTTGACTAGATAGTCAAAGGCACGTCTCGATTTGCGTGACATGATTTCCAAAATTAGAAATATGACTTTCTATGGCCAAACTTCCTTGTTTAAGTTATATTTCAGAATATTATTAGGTTAAATTAGATTTTAGTGATTTATTCTTGAATTAATTAATATTAGATAAGGAAACTCATTAGCCACTTATTTTATGGTTTTAGAATTAGAATATTAGAAATGACTTGTGATTTTTCGTGCACTGTTCGTGGTACGATGGTGGTATAGGATTAGCTTCTAGGTCGGAGTTCCTCTCATCCTCAACTTTTGATAATGGTTTATCCAGGAAATCAGGCAAGTTTCACTATGACATTATATTACCTTTATGTCATGACCCGTACCCACTGTTAGGGTACGAGAACGTAACAACGCCCAGCCTACGCCGCAGTGTCGGCGGTAGTACGCTGTCCTAGGTCACAACATCTTGCAATATAAAGCTTAAACAGTTTATACTCCCCGATTGGGGGTGACATGATAAAGTAGACTCAATCACAACTAAGGAAGAAGAAGCACGATATGATATAAAACTCAAGGAACAACAGATGATAGCATAGCTGATAGATAGAAAATGAAACTGCTGAAATGAAAGGAAACAGCCCAAGTACATCAAAAAGTCTAAGTATCTAAGATAATACAAATCCCAAATCCCAAGTATCAATAAGTACAATCATCCATGAAATACTGAAATGAAAGCATCCTAGTCTAAGGGTGAGTCATCCACAGCTAGTAGGACCTGCTGCTGGTCCAGGTCCAAGCACTCATCTAAAGTAGCACCGTAATAGGTAGGACAGCTAGCCTCGTCCTCATCCTCTGTAATATTTCAACAGGTCCAGTCAGGATGGAGCGAGTACAAAATATCTCAACAAGTCATAGCAGAAAAGGAAATATAATCATGCTAGAGAATAAAATACAGGATCTGTAGAAATAGCATAATGTAAAAGAGAGACTGTAAGTAAATATCTATGATATATCGAGAGAGACAGTGCTAGTGATTCAGAGTACTGCATAAACATGTGAATGGCTAAGGACTGATTCATGATTACACTACTGGAAATTGATTCATGATTACACTACTTGGATTTATTCACATGTTCACTTATACTCCCCCATCCCCAATCAATACACAAGGATCCATTCAAGTTACGTTAAGATTCATGATTATACTATGTTGTCCATAAAGGGTGATTCATGAATTAATTCGTGAAGGCTCGGTGATCATGAGGGTACATGAGTTACTAGCTGATTCCCGAAGATTCATGATGATAGAAGCATATGATACGTGATGTAAGTGAAACACACATGACAAAAGTATCTGATGCTCCCGAGAGGGATAACATCTCATGAAGGGATCCATATAGTACTAATCCGTGTTACCAACGTGCCAGCATCAAGTAAGATAGTCTAAAGCAGGAAATATAATCCTAAACATGATATGAAATGATCAGAGAATGTACTCGCCCGGTATCTGAGTGTCCAACTGAAAAGTACTGTCCAAGGAGTGGTGTCTGGCTCCTATTCAGAACAGCACAAGTCATAACAGGTCCAGAATAGTAAAATGAAGTCCTACTATGCATTCTACATGATTCTAGGTCAAACTAGGCCAAAGTCAACTCTTGGTCAACTCTGGTCAACCTTAGAAGTCAAACTAGGTCAACTATGGTCAATCTAGGTCAAACAGGTCCATATTAGGCCCAACTAGCCTATCTAGTCCAATCTAGACTATACTAGTCTATACTAATTCAGTCTGGGTCTATCAAGGCTAAACTAGCCTAACAACATGCAATACAAGGCTATAAATCCTATTCTATAAATCAACACATCTCTAAATACAAGTGCTAATAACATTCTAAGTATATATACAATATGTATATATACACACATAGATTAGAACTTATAATCTAATATAGGAATATACCTATAACTATCTATGAAATATCACATATCCCATAGGATCACTTATATATATATACACAACTTCACACATTCCCATATATAAATAATATGTACATTACAACTCATACATAATACATACATATTCATATGTGTATAGAGAGGGGACACTAGTGTAAGTGTCCAAGTGTGTGTGGTGTCTACATGTGTGTGTGTAGTGAAGAGAAGAGGGTGCCTGTGTTATAAGTGAGAGTGAGGGTATGTGGAATAGGTGAACAAAATAGGACAGTAAAGAGAGAGAGGAAGGGTGTGTGTTTGAGGGTGTACAGTGGTATGAGTGTGCAGGAAATTAAAAAAAATAGTGAACATGTGTCCCTGTGTGTGTGTAGGTTCAGTCCAAAACTGGACAGTGGGGAGTGGGGGAAAAAACCAGTGTACAGTTCAGTCTTAGGAACAATAGGAAAGGAACCCAAATCATTCACTAACAATAGTTCAGTTTTAGAAAGAAAAAAGGAAGAAAAGGAAATCAGTTTTTTTTTTCAGGTTTCAACCACAAGGAAACTCATATACAAAAATCAGTATACCACATCTCCACACAAAGCCAGTATACAACATCACAGGTTTAAAACCTATCTCAGATTATACAATATGAAGGATCATCAACTCAGTTCAATAGAACCCAAAACAGTTCAGTACAGTCCACTCTAAACCCAGTTTTCAGTCCCCTTTTCAAATCTCAGAATTTTGAACTCAAAATCACACCAAACAATCTCCAAATCGACATACCCTTAGAAGACACATAGGTAAACAAGTTAGGGGTTTAATACCATGCAAACATCAGTGTTAAAATGGTCAAAATGATTGCCAAAGCTCATTTTCAAATCTGAAAAAAAAAACAGAAAAACATAGGATTTGATACACAGTTTTGGTAGGAAAGGAATTGAGTTTTTAAACATCAAATCTAATCTAAAATATGCGAATCAAGGTTGGTAACATATACATACATTGCACACGTGCTGTGTGACGTGTTTGTGTCCACAAAAGTGGACACAAACTTGTCCATTCAAGCTAAAACCCAAACGGGTAAATCAGGACACAGGGAAATGGGCAGTCTCGTGCGGGTGTGCACGCGTGTCGTGCACCCGACACAGGCCATCCTAGGCCTCGTGCTCATGCAAGGGGGTGCGCCTAGGGTAGGGCTAAGTGCTTGACACCCTGAAACGTGTCAGAGTGTGTCGTGTCCAAAGATGTGAAGCCGTATCAGTGGCAAATAAAACTGTGCACAGTGACAGTGGTTTCCCCGTGCGTGGTCGATATCTCACCAACCCGACCACGAGATGTCGTAAAATTTTGTATGTGGGATGGCAGACGATGCCCCTAACTACCCACAAAATTTCGTGTCAAACAAATTCGTGTCGTGTCCTGTTGAGACCCCGATATGCAGGGGATTACTGTAGCCCGCGCGCGCGTGTGCACGAGGGCGTGTGCACGAGTGTCCTACCGACACGAAACAACCACGAAATCATCTCAGAGTTACAGAAATGGATAAGCGACATCAAAACACGATTTTCCATTCAGATATTATTTGAAAATAACACAAAATAATCCACAGTGGCATTTTCACAAACACCTAGCTCAGGACACTGATACGTGTCCTGTTAGGACACGAAATGACACAAAAACCTAGGGTTTCCTATTCCTACTATAAGGTTAGGTCTAGGGCTCCCTATGGATGCAAAAATCTCAGGATTTAATGGTGTGGATAGAGAGTTACCTCAATGAATCAAAACTCTCCAAAAAGCTTTAATGAGTGATGTTCTCCTTGATGGTGAACTCCTCCAAATTGTTAGAAAACTGAGAAAAATCAATCCCAACAGCAAGTAAACAATAATTAGAATCTATTGCAACTTGTTTGCATTAAAAAGGAGAAAAAATGGATTTATTATGAATTTCTAAAGATGGGAGCTGACCTCTTTCTTCTTGAAATGGATTCCTATGGAAAGGAGGCTAGCCCTAGAAATTAGGAGGGGTTTTATAGTGGGGGAATCCCTAGGTTGGCTGGACAAAATGATTGGGTTGCTAATTTGGGCTTTGGGCCAAGTCCTATAGTCTATGGCTAAGTTGTTTATTAAATGGTTAGAACCATAAGTCATGACTTATGAAGTTTTAAACCATATTAGCCTAAATAACTCCAAATCACTCCCAACTAGTTCCAATGACTTAAACCTCATTACATTAGGTCAAACCAAGGTTACTTAACCTAACTAAGTGGCCATAACCTAGATTAGTCACTAGGTTAGTCTTCTAGTCAACACAAGTCAAAGTCAACTATAGGCCCAAAACAATTATCCTAAAAAAATCACCAAAAATCACCAAAAATCATATTAATTCTAATAAATCATAATAATACATAATAATTCCGAAAATTCCCAAAATTTGAAAAATGACCAAAATACCCCCAAGCTAGAAAAGTGGTAGTGATAAATCTACCCTCCTTAAAAGAATTTCGTCCTCGAAATTTAAGATCAATAGTACTCCTTCTAGAGCCTCTAACCTACCCAATATCTAAGGTAACACTTCCTAACACTGGAATAATAAACGAACATCTAAATAGTGTCAATCTAAGAATACCTCCAATACTGCTCTGCTGTACGACGGTAATGGAACTTCAATAAAATATGGACTGGAACCTATATCCAAGGGACTGGACCTATTTTAAGGTGGTCTTAACTAAAGATGAAAAGGAACTGATCATAGGCTATAGGTATGCTCAAACTATTATCTTCCTATTAACCATCTATTAATACATTCTATTACCATAGGAACGATGCATTACTAAGACATATAGGCCCCTATCTCTCATAACACATTTATACTCACCAAAAGACTAGTACATTCTATCAAGGCTGAACTATAATCTCTCATAAATCTCATAAGCTACATGTTTATAGACACACATCCCCACATCAAGGACTAACCTATGTATATCTACAAATAATACTAATGGGGTGACGTCCCTATTTCCCAACAATCAAGGTCTAAAAAAATTATCTAAATCATGCAATTTGAAAGAATAGTATACAAGGTCAGGGCATACCGTAGCAGTTGGAAGTCTCACCTAGGTACACTAATTATTCTAGGTCAAAACAGTACTATGGTATCAACACACAAACAATCTAGGGTGTCCTAATTGGAAAAGTAAGGGAACAACAATCATCAAGGTTGTAGGGCTGTCTACCATCCTATATAAAAATTGGTCATTAACAAGCAACTAAGAAATTATTAAAACGTTACTATTCCATAAAATGGCAAAAATTGAAAATTTAGGCACAACAAATCACAAACAGATTTTTGTCTTGACACGATCTAAGTTGATCAATTTCGGGATAAAACGAGATTTGGACAAGAAGGGAAATCAATGAAATCAAAGTATGAGCACGAGCATCCAATGATGGAGGTTCAGGTCATGATTAAATTTAATTCGACTGAGTACGAATACGAGGTTCATAGGCGATAAAAAGATTTCAAGGAGAATTGTCAAGGCTGTCGCGAATGAGACTCTAGGGTCAAGTTTAACTATGTCTCCATTCTCGTAGATTGATACATGAAAAAGCGAACCAAAGTGCAATAGGTTGATCAGACCATCATGTACCGGTTCTGATTAGACAATATGTTAGTGGGTGGCCACCCAATAAAATATGTCATGACCAAGCTCGAAAATAGATAAGCTTGCAAAACTAAGGCTAATTTAGCAGCACAAGATATAAGGGTGGTAATGATAAAAGGAATTACATAGTCCAAGTTTCTTAACCAACGGGTCAAGTAATCAGATAAGGTACAAGATTAAGCATCTAAGGAAACAAGCAGAACACCATCACATGTCGGGTCGAAAGAATTGAGTCAATGCTGGATTTTTAATTGAAATAAGAAGAAATTTAGTATAATGGTAGAGGTTATAGTTTAGCCAGTTGACCAGAAAATCATATCAAGAAAATAGAGTACAAGAAGACGGGTTTTAGTGGGACATGATATACCTACACGAAGGTGAGCTCGTCTAGGTCTTGCATATAAGATTTGTTTTAGGGTAACAGCTAGTATTACATTTCGAATATCAAAGTCACGATAAGGAACGTCAAGGATCTCAATTAGAAAGTGGGAGTTCAAGAAGTGGTAATTAATGCACAAAAATAATGAAGATCGAGTTAGTCATCTGCTTCTGATACTCTTAAGTTCATCTGGTCATAACTTGCCAATCATATCTTTACCTCACCAGTCTCCATATAAAAATTTAACCTTTACTTAAACCCTTACCATGACTACCGTAGGCAATTCCCAATTTCCAAACATCACTCTTGAAGCACAGCCCTCACATTTAGGAATCAACATTAACCATTTATTTAAATTTCCAAGTTCTTTCACCTTGTCTTAAATTTGACCCAAAACCTCTAAATCCCGTTTACGAATTCCTTGAACTTGTTCAAATTGTTCTCCTCGTATTATTTAATTTAAATCTCTAGGCCTTACAAAACTTATCTTTCATCATAAAATCAACTTCCGTATTTTCTTCGACATACACCCTTGAATATTATTCTCCTAAAAATATTTCACAACAATCTCTAAACTTTCATAACTTTGTGCTCTCTCTATCCCTAGTCATTTCCTCGCAACATCTTGTTTAATATTCTTATTAAACACAATTAACTTCTCTTTTCCATTACTAACCTTCCACAGCCTTAGAGTAAAAGTTTTCCCCAGAATCAATAACCAAGATTTTTCTAAGTTCTCAAAACTAGGTTGACCTCTGATATCCTCATTAGTTTTGAATACACCTATAAACTATCTCATAACCCCAAAATTTCTCTAAATGTAATTATTTCCAGATTGGCAGTATACATCTCCTTATTCTATTCGAGACCTTTACCACATTTCTATCTCAAGTTTCCATATGGATCACTCCACATTTGATTTCCTTTAGATCATCATAAAATAACCAGTTACGTCTTCTCTGAGCTACATAATTTACGTCACTTCCTTAACATTTCTCAGGCAAAATGATATAAAAACTTAAGAGTTTTGAAGTACATCTGGTAGGGACGACAAGATATGGGTAATTAATGTAATGAGACAGAGTTTAAGATAAGAGGTAAATAAGAATGCAAGGGAATAATGGCGAGAAAGAATAATGAAGATATGTTCCTTCTCATCGGTTCAAACGAGAGGAACCCATCAAGCTTAAATTCAATAGCAAGGAATGAGGGTGAATCCAAACAAGAGGAAAAGGAATTCTAATTGAAGTTCAAAATGAGTTTCTCAAGGGTCGTCCCAGAAATCTCTCAAAGAATCCTAAGTGTGATTGAGTACCTTGGATTTGAAAATATTAATCTAAATACAAAATTAAATCAACAACTACAAAATTTTATCAAAATCATCAACTAATACCAGGATTCAAAGTTCTACAATGAATCCACAAAATCAAATTCAAATCAAGGAAAAAGGTGAATCAAAACAAGGAAAAGGAGTTTAAATCGGAATTCAAAATGAGATTCTCAAGGGTCATCCCAGGAATCTCTCAAGGAATCCTAACAGTGATTGAATATCCTCTCATCCTAACATCTTAATTTATATATCCTATAGCAGGCTCGTAGTAGTACAACTAAGTCGTTGCGCTACTACGAAATCGCACTAATGCGAATCTCGACCTGCATGGGCCACCACTAAAAACGTGTCACGACCCGCACCCACTGTTAGGGTACGAGAACATAACAACGCCCAGCCTACGCCGCAGTGTCGGCGATAGTACGCTGTCCTAGGTCACAACATCTAGCAATATAAAGCTTAAACAGTTTATACTTCCCGATTGGGGGTGACATGATAAAGTAGACTCAATCACAACTAAGGAAGAAGAAGCACGATATGATATAAAACTCAAGGAAAAACAGATGATAGCATAGCTGATAGATAGAAAATAAAACTGCTGAAATGAAAGGAAACATCCCAAGTACATCAGAAAGTCTAAGTATCTAAGATAATACAAATCCCAAATCCCAAGTATCAATAAGTACAATCATCCATGAAATACTGAAATGAAGGCATCCTAGTCTAAGGGTGAGTCATCCACAGCTAGTGGGACCTGCTGCTGGTCCAGGTCCAAGCACTCATCTAAAGTAGCACCGTAATAGGTAGGACAGCCAGCCTCGTCCTCATCCTCTGTAATATTTCAATAGGTCCAGTCAGGACGGAGCGAGTACAAAATATCTCAACAAGTCATAGCAGAAAAGGAAATATAATCATACTAGAGAATAAAATACAGGATCTGAAGAAATAGTATAATATAAAAGGGAGACTGTAAGTAAATATCTATGATATATAGAGAGAGACAGTGCTAGTGATTCAGAGTACTGCATAAACATGTGAATAGCTAAGGCCTGATTCATGATTACACTACTGGAAATTGATTCATGATTACACTACTTGGATTTATTCACATGTCCACTTATACTCTCCCATCCCCAATCAATACACAAGGATCCATTCAAGTTACGTTAAGATTCATGATTATACTACATTGCCCATAAAGGGTGATTTATGAATTGATTCGTGAAGGATCGGTGATCATGAGGGTACATGAGTCACTAGCTGATTCCCGAAGATTCATGATGATAGAAGCATATGATACGTGATGTAAGTGAAACACACATGACAAAAGTATCTGATGCTCCCGAGAGGGATAACATCTCATGAAGGGATCCATATAGTACCAATCCGTGTTACCAACGTGTCAGCATCAAGTAAGATAGTCTAAAGCAGGAAATATAATCCTAAACATGATATGAAATAATCAGAGAATGTACTCGCCTGGTATCTGAGTGTCCAACTGAAAAGTACTGTCCAAGGAGTGGTGTCTGGCTCCTATTCAGAACAGCACAAGTCACAACAGATCCAGAATAGTAAAATAAAGTCCTACTATGCATTCTACATGATTCTAGGTCAAACTAGGCCAAAGTCAACTCTTGGTCAACTCTGGTCAACCCTAGAAGTCAAATTAGGTCAACTATGGTCAATCTAGGTCAAACAGGTCCACATTAGGCCCAACTAGCCTATCTAGTCCAATCTAGACTATACTAGTCTATACTAATCCAGTCTGGGTCTATCAAGGCTAAACTAGCCTAACAACATGCAATACAAGGCTATAAATCCTATTCTATAAATCAACACATCTCTAAATACAAGTGCTAATAACATTCTAAGTATATATACAATATGTATATATACACACATAGATTAGAACTTATAATCTAATATAGGAATATACCTATAGCTATCTATGAAATATCACATATCCCATAGGATCACTTATATATATATACACAACTTCACACATTCCCATATATAAATAATATGTACATACAACTCATACATAATACATACATATTCATATGTGTATAGAGAGGGGACACTAGTGTAAGTGTCCAAGTGTGTGTGGTGTCTACATGTGTGTGTGTAGTGAAGAGAAGAGGGTGCCTGTGTTATAAGTGAGAGTGAGGGTATGTGGAATAGGTGAACAAAATAGGACAGTAAAGAGAGAGAGGAAGGGTGTGTGTTTGAGGGTGTACAGTGGTATGAGTGTGCATGAAATTAAAAAAACAGTGAACATGTGTCCCTGTGTGTGTGTAGGTTCAGTCCAAAACTGGACAGTGGGGAGTGGAGGGAAAAACCAGTGTACAGTTCAGTCTTAGGAACAATAGGAAAGGAACCCAAATCATTCACTAACAATAGTTCAGTTTTAGAAAGAAAAAAAGGAAGAAAAGGAAATCAGTTTTTTTTTCAGGTTTCAACCACAAGGAAACTCATATACAAAAATCAGTATACCACATCTCCACACAAAGCCAGTATACAACATCACAGGTTTAAAACCTATCTCAGATTATACAATATGAAGGATCATCAACTCAGTTCAATAGAACCCAAAACAGTTCAGTACAGTCCACTCTAAACCCAGTTTTCAGTCCCCTTTTCAAATCTCAGAATTTTGAACTCAAAATCACACCAAACAATCTCCAAATCGACATACCCTTAGAAGACACATAGGTAAACAAGTTAGGGGTTTAATACCATGCAAACATCAGTGTTAAATTGGTCAAAATAATTGCCAAAGCTCATTTTTAAATCTGAAAACAAAACAGAAAAACATAGGATTTGATACACAGTTTTGGTAGGAAAGGAATTGAGTTTTTAAACATCAAATCTAATCTAAAATACCCGAATCAAGGTTGGTAACATATACATACATTGCACCCGTGCTGTGTGACATGTTTGTGTCCACAAAAGTGGACACAAACGTGTCCATTCAAGCTAAAACCCAAACGGGTAAATCAGGACACAGGGAACTGGGCAGTCTCGTGCGGGTGTGCACGCGTGTCGTGCACCCGACACAGGCCATCCTAGGCCTCGAGCTCATGCAAGGGGGTGCGCCTAGGGTAGGGCTAAGTGCTTGACACCCTGAAACGTGTCAGAGTGTGTCGTGTCCAAAGATGTGAAGCCGTATCAGTGGCAAATAAAACTGTGCACAGTGACAGTGGTTTCCCCGTGCGTGGTCGATATCTCACCAACCCGACCACGAGATGTCGTGAAATTTTGTATGTGGGATGGCAGACGATGCCCCTAACTATCCACAAAATTTCGTGTCAAACAAATTCGTGTCGTGTCCTGTTGAGACCCCGATATGCAGGGGATTACTGTAGCCCGCGCGCGCGTGTGCACGAGGGCGTGTGCACGAGTGTCCTACCGACACGACACAACCATGAAATCATCTCAGAGTTACAGAAATGGATAAGCGACATCAAAACACGATTTTCCATTCAGACATTATTCGAAAATAACACAAAATAATCCACAGTGGCATTTTCACAAACACCTAGCTCAGGACACTGATACGTGTCCTGTTAGGACACGAAACGACACAAAAACCTAGGGTTTCCTATTCCTACTGTTAGGTTAGGTCTAGGGCTCCCTATGGATGCAAAAATCTCAGGATTTAATGGTGTGGATAGAGAGTTACCTCAATGAATCAAAACTCTCCAAAAAGCTTTAATGAGTGATGTTCTCCTTGATGGTGAACTCCTCCAAATTGTTAGAAAACTGAGAACAATCAATCCCAACAGCAAGTAAACAATAATTAGAATCTATTGCAACTTGTTTGGATTAAAAAGGAGGAAAAATGGATTTATTATGAATTTCTAAAGATGGGAGCTCACCTCTTTCTTCTTGAAATGGATTCCTATGGAAAGGAGGCTAGCCCTAGAAATTAGGAGGGATTTTATAGTGGGGGAATCCCTAGGTTGGCTGGACAAAATGATTGGGTTGCTAATTTGGGCTTTGGGCCAAGTCCTATAGGCTATGGCTAAGTTGTTTATTAAATGGTTAGAACCATAAGTCATGACTTATGAAGTTTTAAACCATATTAGCCTAAATAACTCCAAATCACTCCCAACTAGTTCCAATGACTTAAACCTCATTACATTAGGTCAAACCAAGGTTACTTAACCTAACTAAGTGGCCATAACCTAGATTAGTCACTAGGTTAGTCTTCTAGTCAACACAAGTCAAAGTCAACTATAGGCCCAAAACAATTATCCTAAAAAAATCACCAAAAATCACCAAAAATCATATTAATTCTAATAAATCATAATAATACATAATAATTCCAAAAATTCCCAAAATTTGAAAAATGACCAAAATACCCCCAAGCTAGAAAAGTGGTAGTGACACTTTATTTTGTACTGCATGTATCTTTTGTCGTCTTTTCACTGTTACATCTTCATATTTCTTGTTGTCACTGTTCTAGATACATCATGATTATTGCTTGTACATGAGAGTTAGAGTCGCTAGAATATATATACATGTTCATGCCTTACTTCTAGTTTATCGTGATTCTAGTTTATCATATTGCTAATGTTTATCATGTTGGACATGTACTTGTGAGTTAGTTGGGTGGAGGAATATGACTAGTAGACATGTGGTACCCCATTATAGCCCAGAGTTTATTCGGTCAGGGGACCGTCTTACAGAGTTTGTTCAGTCAATATATCTCACGTGTTGATTGTCCGATTCCTAACCCAACCACATGTTGAACGTTAGTATTCTAAAACACATTGGACCCCGTGTCTTCATTCATGTTGCTATATTTCTTAGATGTTTATCTCTTTCTAGTATACTTTCATAGAGTTAATATATCGTAGTTGATCTCTTCTTGTTATATCTTATCATGTTTATAGTTCATCTTCCTTTTACTGTTTCTCCTCATGCTTGTATATTATATCGTGTAGTGTAGTATTATGGTGATCTTGCTCCAATCCTGACTGGATAACTATTTTTCAGCTATAGACAGCGACATCTATCTTGAGGCCCACGGTGCATATGCTGGCGTCACTGACGTACCCAAGTCTGGCACTGATACGAATTAGCATATTTTTTCTTATGCTTTTCCATTAGTTATTGATCATAGTTTGGATGCTAGTTTATCTATTTTTCTTCTATGGGGGTTTGTTCCCGAAACTATCTGAGTTATAGTAGATTATTTGACATTTTTTTAGTTTATTATTGAGACTTTTGGATATTATCTTAATGGTTTAGTTGTGGATGTTATGTGCATATTATTTTTGTTGTAGATATGTTATCAAAGACAACGTACTACCGCCGATGCTGTGGCGTAGGCTGGGTTTGGGTACGCACTTGCATCCAGAAAAGCGGGTGCTGGTCGTGACAAGTTTTTATGGTGGCCCATGCAGGTCACAAAGATTGCAAACTCGTGGTAGTACTTAAGTTAGTCGTACTACTGCGAGTGTCATGACCCGCACCCGGAGATCGGGCACAAGTACGTGGGCCATACCCAGCCTACATCGCAGTATCGGCGGTAGAGCGCTGTCAAGTACCTAAAAATTATCTCAACATCTAAATGATCTATATATAACAACAATATGTACTCAAATCACATACATCTAAAGAAGATATGAATAAGAAGAGATAATAGTATTACTAAATCAACTGGAATCTACAAATGACCATACATATCAAGAATGTGTCGGAGACAAATCCGACAACGAAACATGAATCTAAATAAGGAATGATGGCCTAGAGCTCCCATAAGATAACTCACGATAAATGGAACATCGAGAACCTGTCTTAGCTAGCATCGTCATGTGGTCCAAGTATGTGGGGCATAACAACTCCTAAAAATGTTGGTTATCCAGTCAGGATTGGAGTGAAGTACATAAACTAGCAGCAGTTCCATTTAAATTGACAAAAACTATAAATAACAGAAAGCAATAAAATACATGATGGATAAGTAGAACTAAACAGTAGAAAAAGTAGGAAAATCATGTGAGCGTGTCATGGTAATAATGTCCTGTAAGTAATCATAGGTATAATGTAACAACATGTGATAATCTAGAATAGAACATGTACTATACTAAACAGTACCTTGAGATATTAGTTTATTATGTGATCGGCTTAGGACTAGGATCAGGCTATCCATATGACCGACTATGCACAAGAACAAGCACAGGTAAACCTGAAGATCAGGCCGGCCATACATGAAAGCTATGCACAAGTACAAGTAAGGTCAGGCTACACCTTACGTGTGGCGAGGGTGAGCTATGCACAAGTAAGTAGGGGTATGATCACATAATCTCCTAATATCTCCCCATCCTCCGACTAGTATAAAGGATCCAACCATAGCACATTATGATACGGGATTCTCTAAGAGGGTAGCAAATCCCTTTAGGAATTGGTGTCTATACAAGTACAAGAACAATAACGAGACATATACCAGTATACCAGGATAACCAGGAGTAACATCTCATGACGGGATCCAAGCTATACTAATCCGTGTACTCTCGTGTCAGGAATCAAGCATAACACTACAAACTGATATCATAGAGACTATCAAGATAATGAAAACTATCAGAGAATGTACTCGCCTCAATTTAGTTGGAGTCAACGTGCACGACACGACATATCGACAATGCTATGCTTCACAAGATGGTTCCAAACGACGGTACAGATGGTCCTATCGAGTCCAGAATAGTCTAAATAGCCTAATTTGGTATATAGAAGCCCAAAATCAGAGTTCGGTACGATATTCGAATCAAGAAAAAGGAAATGACTATAATAGTTGCGACTTACGATTTCATAATCGGCAAAAATTCATTTAATAACTGTAACTATTTTGAAAATAGTTTTGATGATCGAAAACTATTAGTCAAATAGATATTTTGGAAAGTACGGGAAAATCATCTTAGGTCAAAATCACATTTGAGATATCATAAAAAATAATGTAATATATATATATATATATATATATATATATTTTATATATATATATATATATATATATATATATATATATATATATATATATATATATATATATATATATATTTGGTCAACATAATCCTTTAAAAATATCTAAGATGCCATAAATATAGATAATTAGTCAAAATCCATATTCAAAATGGTTGCTAATTAATCAAACATTTATAAAATATTATTTGCAAAATTATTAGTAATTGTCCAAAAATAATTTACTAACTAAAATATTGATTAGCAAAACATAACTAAATATTAACTGAATATTATTAATTTATAAAATACTATTATAACACTGTATAAAATACTATTATAACACTATTATAACACTGTATATATACCTATACATGTATTAATTAACATATACATTTATATATACATATAGGCTTAAAAATAAAATAATAAGGATGATTATACTAAAATGAATAATATTTATAATACTAACAATAAATATACATGTGTTATACATTATACACAATTATTTAATAATTTACAAAATACTCTCTTGTTTACACACACACACACACACACACACACACACACACACACACACACACACACACACACACACACACACATATATCCCCTCTCGTCGGCGGTAGGTCCCCCCCCCCCCCCCCCGCGGAGTCGCCGTCGCCGCCGCACTCCGTCCCCCTCCCCCCGGAGGCCCGACGGCCACGTCCCACCACTCCTCCTCCTCGGGTCTCCTACCCCGGCCTCCTCCGCCGGAGCCCCCGGCTTCGGGCCCTCCCCGCTCACCCCCTCCCCTTAACCTCCTCTCCCCCACGATCGCCGCCAAACCCCTCCCCCCTCCTCCCCCTTTCGAGCGCCGCTCAACCCCCGGCGGTCGCTGGCGGTCCACTCCCCAACCCTCCGTCTGGTTGGTCTCCCTCGTCGGAGCCCCCGACCTTATCCTGGCTGCGCGTCGGGGGGGGGAGGGATCGACGCTCCTCGAGCCGTGTGCCTCCCCCCCACCTCGGGCAGAGCGCCCTCTCGGGCACTGTACCGATCTTGGAACGCGAGCCCACACCTCCCCCAAATCGCATCGGGCAGCGTCCCGCTGTGCCCATCGCTTCGGGCAGCGTCCCGCTGTCCCCCATCGAATTTTTAAAATTCGAATTTTAGATTTTGAAATTTTGACCCTCTCACTTCGGGCTGTGCCCCAGCAGACCCAATCCTGGGCTCCCGGCCCAGCGGGACACTTGGAAATTTTGTTATTTCAAATTTTTTTACAATTTCGAAACTTAGTTTATATGCTTTTCAGTTTTACATCCTTGTTATACAGAGCCTGTTTTGTGTTTGTCGGCTCTGTCTACGCCTGTAATGCTCTCTTCGAGCTCCCCTTATTTCAATAAAATACCTTTTGCTTAAATATATATATATAGGAAAATTCTACAATACATTCACCCTTTTTGGATGTATCGATACATCCAAAATCTGGACCGTTGGAGGTTCATCCAACGGTTCAGATTAAATTCAGATTAAATAATACAGGAGACATCATTTAATGCTATTTTTGACTTTCGTTCTTGTTAACATTCTATAGCAGGTCATTCTTCAATACAATTTTTTCATTAAACACCCTAAATTAACTCATATTTACTTTCTCTTTCGTCCATGTAATTTAATATTTTGTGCAACTACGTATATATAACAATAATTGTGTGTCGGCCGGAAAGGAAGGACATAGTGTGTCCAGGTCTGTAGGCGATGTAGACGACGACAGGCGATCTAGATGATGACACCGACGACGACATGGACGATGTTCCTTTAGCCAATATGGATAATAGTAAGGGAAGAATTCAGAGGAAGAAGAGTGGTAGGAAGCCGATAAAAGCTCGTTCTCTCAAATATTTTCTTTGTGTAAATTAAATCCAAGGAGGGCACAATCCCTAATTTTAGTTAAATAATGCAAAGTCTGCTTAGTTGTTGTAAAATTGTGGTGTTGCTTCTGTAATATTTTCATCTTTAATCTAATGTTTTCTATGAATATGTGTTCTGTTTGATTTTGATTTAGTAATATTTCCATAATTTGTTTTTTTGTTTCATCTAACAATTTAATATTTTTGTTATAAAGCTACAGGCCATGGTGGTGGTGGTGGAAGGAGAAACAGAGATGAAGAAGGAAGGAAGAAGAAGTTCCGGTTCGCGGCGGACTTCGTCGAGCCCTCCTCGCACAATGAGGAGTACCAGCGGAATTAAAACTCGTATAGAGTTCCTCAAATTATTAATCATGATAACCTTTGTACTTTTCAAACGGCTAGTAGAATCATCCTCGAGCCCTCCTCAATGAAACGACTAGTTGATTGTTTGCTAGTCTCGAAATTTATTTTTCTTTCCATCTTCCTTACTTTTTGTACTTCTCTCTTGCTATATATACAATAGTTTTCTTGTTTTATAGTACTATTATTTATTCTGAAATACATAGAATAGTTTTCTGAAATACAATAGCTTTCTTGTTCTCAAGATGTCTACTCGTGTCGTGGGAAATGTAGAAGACGTAGAAGATTGGTTGCCAGCGCCAAATGAAATCTTCATTCCGCATATGTTGCACAGGATTGAAGAACAACTATCGACGATTTCAGCTCAAGTTGCATCGATAAATTCTAAGCTTGGTTCAATAGAAATTGAACAAATGAATTTATCTCGTCGTTTGGAGAAGATTGAAGAATTTCCAGCTTTGAAGAAGGCATCTTCATCTGGAGTATTTAATAATGTGGAGGTTTCCGTTGAATCTTTCGATGAGGAGGACGTGCTGCTACAGAAGCATAATAAAGCAATAGACCGAATTCTCGCATTGTGTCCTACAGAAGAAACTGACTTTAGCTGTTCTTCAAAAAGAATGCGTGGAAATTTAGATCCGGTCACACCATTGAAAAGTTTAACAAAAACTTCAACCTCGAAGCCTAGCAAGTGTACTAGTGGTTCTTTGAGTTATTATAACTATATTTATGCGGATGATAGACATGAAGAGTAAGTAATATGAGTTTTCATTTAATTATAACAGTTTTTTTCTCCTAATTTATTCGTTTCTTTTCTTAGAGAAAAAATATCATCTTGCAACAAAATCTATGTGTCTCAGGTTAAGATGAAGTCCTTAGCTCCTTTAACGAGAATTAAAAATAGGGTATGTATAGATAGTATATTTCTTCTTAGATGCCATCTATGTTTACTTCGATTCCATCGTTGACATTTTTAATGATTTATTCAGATTGTAGGCGTTGTCTCTGCTCTTCTCACCTTGGAGGAACGGAAAAGAACCTCCAATAAAGCTAATATATGGTTTTTACCAATAAGGATAACGGTGAGTGAGCATTTTATTCTTCAATGCATATGCATTAACAATTTTCTCGTTTGTTTGTCCTTCGTAATGTATTAATTGATGTGTATGTAGAAAGAAATGTTACCTCCATCCGACAAAAAGCTTCATGAAATATGGAAGAAGTGCAAATATTTTCAGGATTATATGGGATCTTTAAGCACTTTTAACGAGGTATTAATGTATTTCTGTTTAAATATTAATCCTAATTTTCTGAAAATTTACTAATTTGTTTTACCTAATTAATCCTGATTCAGATATACATACCCATTCTTTTGGACGGACACTATACTCTTGCAAGAGTTCTGGTTAAAATAAGGACTGTTGAAATTTGGGACTCATTTGCATCTAAAGATGATCAAATTCAAAACAAATCAGTCATAAAAGAAATAGTAAGCTCATATTCATCAATTTTTATGAATTGCGTACAAGATCCGCGATATACTAATACATATTATATTCTGGTAATTGTAGCTTTCAAATTTGGATCTCTTTCTCGAAGAAGAGAATTTGAAGTTGAGAGATGCTAGGTTCAACTTTTCTACTTTTGCAATAAAATGTCGTCCTTATGTTCTCCGTTAAGGCAGTTTAGTTGATTATGGGATTTTTGTAATTACATTCATGAAAGACCGATGTAGTCTGGACTACCGTTCTCTCAATGTAAGTTCGAAAATATATCGTCAAAAACTTACACTTTTTAGAGCAATATTTTTGATGTTATGTTTGTTATATGCAGTTTGATACGGGAATGGAAAGACGCAAAGCTGCTGAATGGATTACAACTTCAGAGCACTATAAAGTACTATCCAAGTTGCGTATATAATACAATTAAGCAGAAAGGAGTCCAAACTGAAATGATTGAATATGGAAGACGATATTTTTTTCTTCTTCTTTTATATCTAATGTATTATGTTCATTTGTTTTGTTGAGTTGTAATGTTCTTAAAATGTGGGATAAAAATGATATAAAAATGTTCATTTGTTTCATAATCTTGCTGCCAAAAAATCCTAAAATTTGGGAAAATTTATGAAATGCCCAAAAATTGCAAAAAATTTATGTAAAACCCGCCACAAAATAACGTTTCATCGTGTGCCCAGAATTGACAAAAAATATATAAAAAACGGTTTTGATTCTTTTTGCCCTTCCATCGAATGACCTTTTTGCCCTTCTAATTAATTCAAAACACCCCCGAACCCTATTATTACAAAAAAAACGGTTTCGATTCTTCCTCTTCTTCCATACACCACTCTATTCTCAAACCTAGATCATGCTCCTCTAAAATCTTCAAACCTTCCTCCCCATTCGCAATCTTCACACCATGTCGTCATCAGCGGCAGAATCATCACCGACAGCATCACCAATTAGAGAAGATGCACCAGTTGCAGAAAATCCAAAAGGAAAAGACGGAGAACAACGGAAACCATATTCTAAGAAAGTTGCATAGAAGAAAAAGGGAAAAGATGCTAAGAAAAAAGAAGTGCAAGAAGAAGTGCAAACAGAAGGTATAACTTTGAGTTTATGTTCGCAAATTCTGTATATATTACACGGAGAATGACATTCTCCGTCTTAAAACGCATTTGAACGTTCATTCTCTCTGTCAAATTACAATGGGAATGCCATTCTCCATGTAATTTATATCAATAATATCATTCTCCGTTTAATTTAACGGAGAATGGCATTCTCAGTGTTAAAACACATGAGAATGCTATTCTCCGTGTTAATTTAAATAGAGAATGCTATTCTCCGTGTAATTTGAAATGGAGAATTCTATTCTCCGTGTTAAATTAAACGAAGTATGGCATTACAAGAGTTAAAACGAAAGAGAATGCTATTCTCCGTGTTTTTATAAACGAAGAATAGCATTCTCCGTTTTGAATTACACGGAGAATAGCATTCCAGTGTTAAAACGATTGAGGATTCTATTCTCAGTTTAATTTGGAACGGAGAATGGCATTCTCCGTGTAATTTGAAACGGAGAATAATATTCCCGTTTAAATTAAAATGATTGAGGATTCTATTCTTCGTTTAATTTGGAACGGAGAATGGCATTCTCCGTGTAATTTGAAACAGAGAATAACATTCCCAGTGTTAAAACACATTAGAATGTTCATTTTCTGTTTTAATTTAATTGGAGAATGACATTCTCCGTGTCATTTGAAACGAAGAATGCTATTCTCCGTGTTGAATTACACGGAGAATGCCATTCCCAGTATTAAAACGATTGAGAATGCTATTCTCCGTTTAATTTGAAACGGAGAATGACATTTACCGTGTTAAATTACACGGAGAATGTCATTTCCAGTGTTAAAACCCATAAGAATGACCATTCTTCGTGTTAATTAACACGGAGAATGATCATTCTCCGTTTCAAATTAAACGGAGAATGGCTATTCTCTGTTTTATATCAACGGAGAATAGTTGATAGAAACCTATTTTTTTTTGTAGAAAAAAATCTGTCAGGAATAAGGAATGAAGACTTTTCCGTTCTAATTTCAAGCCAATGCTAAATCTTATGGAGGTAGTCAATATAGATGTTGGCCGTTTACCTGAGCCAGTTATTGATTCCTTGAAGAATACCGGTTTCTGGAATTTTGTCAAGATTTTCTACCAAAAAAGAGTCCACGTCTCCGAATTGGCCAAGGTAACGGAAGGGCTTGAGAATTTAATTGTAAGTTACACAGAAGAAGAAGATGGCGTCGGGTGCTTTGAATTGAGCACCACTGTTAAAATTGCGTAAAGTGTCAACGATATGGCAGTCATCTTCGGTCTACCATTGAATGAAGAAAGCGATAATGATGTTATTTACAGAAGATTAATAATGGAAAAACAACAGCAGCCCACGCCACCAGCATCATTGAGCCTGTGTAGAGATCACTTCACAAAATTGCTGGCTAATTCTAAGGGCAAACACTCAGAAGTCACGAATAAGGAAATGAGAGAGAAGTTCTTTGAATTGTTACAACGGCTTCGTGGCTGAGATAACGCTGTTAATCCAGATGATTTGGCCAAGCTAATAATCTTTCACTTGTGCCAAACAGTATTCTTCACAAAGTCTGGCGGTTCAAATTTGCCGTACAGATTCTTGGCCTTGGTAGACACTGTGGACGTCATCAACAGTATATGCTGGCCAAGGTTAATCCTGGCATATGTAATGGATAGCATAAAGAAGATTAGAAGCAAAACTGAATGGGGGGATTACTCAATGGCTTACTCCAAATTGGAAGGTTGCACAATATACTTCCTCTATTGGGTTATAAAACATAGTACATTTGTCAAAAGGAAGTTCGATCCAATTCCTGATTATCCAAGATTTTTTACATGGAATGGGTACGAAATCTCAAACTTCCTCAAGGCCAAATATCACAACAAGTTGAGATCGAAGATCTGGTTATACCTATTGGAGAAGAAGAAGAAGGGCACAAAGAAGATGAGTCACCAATACAAGAAGTTGAAAAAGAGGGAGAGAAAGAACACCAACAAGCAGGTGGGGATAATTTTGATGAACAACAGATACCACAGCATGATGAAATGGGCGCTGTGATGGATGACTCAGCACAGGAATTAGAGGATTTAAGAAATCATTCTGATATTCTTGCGCAGAATGAAGAACTCAAAGAAAAGTTAAAAGAGATGGAGGCACAATGAGCGCAGTTACGTGCAGCCAACCTTGAGAACGAGAAACTCAAAGAAAAGCTGAAAGAGCTCGAGGCATAAGAAGCGCAACAACGTCCGGTCAACGTTGTGATGGAGGGCTCTGTGCTTGAACTGGAGGATTTGAGAAAGCAGAATTATGTTCTTATTGCTGAAAATGCACAGCTCATCGACAATATTAAAAAGCTATATGCACAAGGTAAAATCTTTTCTATTTCAAATTTCTGATTTGTAATCTTCCAAGAGAATGGCCATTCTCCGTGTGTAATAACACAGAGAATGGCATTATCCGTGTTATTTGAAACAGATAATTGCTATTCTCTATCATTTTGATACTCGGTAGGTTATTCTCCGTGTAATTCCAAACGGAGAATGCTATTCTCTGTTTTATATTACACGGAGAATGTCATTCTCCGTGTTAGATTCACACAATATATTTCATTGTTGTTTGTTTTATTTCAGTACAAATAACCGAGCAGCTCAGAGAAATAAATAAAAGGCTCGTTAATGAGAAAATGGAGCTTCAAAATAAAGTTAAATCATTGAATATTGAAGCCATTGAAAAGGATACAAAAATTGCTGATCTCCAAGCCATTGTTGTAGCATTGCAGCATGAGGAGACTCAAGCAGCTACTGAACTTGCTGCTCCAAAAGAAGCCAAAAGAAGAGAAGAATCGGAGGGAAAGAGGTTCAGAAAACCATCAGCGCCATTAGCCGATGAAGATGTTACTCCCTTGGAAAAGAATACAGTTAGAGAGGCTAATAAAAAGCGAAAGATGAATGCCGCTCTGAAATTCGGAGAAGACGCCAAAATGGCTGAATTAAAGAGGAACCGTGTCATACTAAGGGAATGCGATGAACTCTTACTTTGGAAGGATGCGGATGAAGAGATGAAGAAGTAATACATCGACATCTTAATTACCAAAAAGAAGTGTCCAAAGTATGTATTCTGAACTCGACCAATCTCCGTCCAATTCATAACGGAGAACAACCATTCTCCGTGTTAGTTGGACGGCGAATTACCATTTTTCGTGTCAGTTGGACGGTGAATTAATGGATGATGAATTATCATTCTCCGTGTCTATTGGACGGCGAATGACCCTTTTTTTCTCGAATTTTTTCACAATTATGTCCTGAGAATCTCTATTAATTTAATCTAAACTAAATTTATGTGTAGTGATATTGTATACTTATTTTTGCCGAAAGAGGGTGAAAATGAAGTTGCAGTCCAGCTGTCGGCAATAGACCTGCAAGACATACTCAACTATGAAGACATGGAGGCTGGCATACTGAACCTAATAATAAGGAAGCTGAGAGAAATTCAAGGCATTGCAAGAAGGTATGCCCCGTCAAGTTCAAAGGACGTGCAACATAAGTGGTCTGCATTCTTGATGCCCCACACATTGGTAAGAATCCAAATAGAAAAATCCATATTTATTTGTACACCGATAAAAAATGACATAAAAAATTATTTATGATATTGTGTTTTGTTTTTGGGAAACAGAACATTGTTGAACATGCTATTAAACCAGAAGCAAAAGCCGGCGCCATTGAAACTTTCAAAACAGCTGTAGAAGACTTCGTCATGGGTTTAGAGGACGACATAGAGTTGCTATTCATCCCATACTTTCATGTATCCATCAAACACTATACGCTGCTCACATTAAAATTTATCTTCTACGACTGGACACACTACAACTCCTTGAGGCAAACTACGTACGAAAAGGGCAAGGTGGATGCATAATTAATAAAGAAGACCTTAGAGCCTATCGTCAGAAGAAAAGTTGATATGATGAGGAAGAGATGCCCGACAAAGATGGAGTATGAGAGCACAATACTGAATTGTTCTCCACGATGCCCACAACAACAGGCACCCAACTGCTTCTTGTACACTGCGTATTATATGATGAGCTTGATGAGTACTCCTTTCGAAATATCAGGAGGAAATGACGATGACACTCACCATAAGGTTACAATGATGAGGTTGGTATAGGCTAAGAAGTTGCTTTCAAGCGAATATGTAACACCACCAACCTAGCAATGACATTGTAAAATAACAATATAATTATGTAATTGGACAAAAAACTTCTGTCATTTATAACGTCTGGTCTGCTCTGTCTTTTATAATAAAATTATTTTTGAATTATATTTATATTGTCAAAACCACGAAAAGTTTGACTTTTATTTACATATGAAAGTCTGAACTACTACATAAAATTCTACTACCAAGAAAAAGTTGAATGTGAGCTGCGTACGGGCATCGTCAGAGCAAATCTCTTCATCGTGCATCGTCAGAGCAAAGGAACTCCTTGAGGCAAAGGAATTCCTTGAGGCAAATCACTTTATCGTGCATCGTCAGAGCAAAGGAATTCCGTGAGGCAAAGGAATTCCTTGCAAAGGAATTCCTCGAGAGTAAAGGAATTTCTTGAGGCAAAGGAATTCCTTGAGGCAAAGGACCTTGCAAAGGAATTCCTTGAGAGCAAAGGAATTCCTTGAGGCAAAGGAATTCCTTAAGACAAAGGACCTTGCAAAGGAATTCACTTCATCGTGCATCGTCAGAGCAATGGAACTCCTTGAGGCAAATCACTTCATCGTGCATCGTCAGAGCAATAGAACTCCTTGAGGCAAAGGAATTCCTTGAGGCAAATCACTTCATCGTGCATCGTCAGAGCAAAGGAACCGTTGGATGACTCCTTGAGGCAAATCACTTCATCGTGCATAGTTAGAGCAAAGGAACTCACTGAGGCAAAGGAGTTCATGTGGCTCTTCCAGCATAACAAAAACTGGGCCACGGCGATCCCGGACCCAGTAACCAATATCATGGCACACAGTCGATGAAGTACACGAACACGAAAACTCGGCACATCTCAGTCTTCTGATGAAGTGCACGAACACGGAATATCATGCATCGTCAGAGCAAATCACTTCATCGTCAACGTGCCAAGGAATTCCTTAAGACAAAGGAACTCCTTGAGGCAAAGGAACTCCTTGAGGCAAAGGAACACCGTGCATAGTCAGAGCAAATCAACGTGCGAGCGCTTCGACAGAGTGTGAGTTGGCAATCAACCCAAACCCTGGGGCTCTTCTAGTAACCAACATCATGGCACACAGTCGATGAAGTGCACGAACACGGACAGTCCACTAGGCATATCTCAGTCTTCTGAAGGACTTTACCACCAAAGCTTCTTCGAACGAGGAGATCGACAACCAAGAGAAAAGCGTCTTGCTAAGGCGGAGGATCGGTAGAGTCCATCTCCACAAGAAAAGCTAAGTGAGACGAGAACAAACTCTCCCTACACTACAGCCATTTATAGGCAAGGAACAACTCGAACTCATGTGCCAAGTAGCAGTCACTTCGAATTCAATTTAATTAATTTACATTAATACCAATGCATCTGCCCCTTCTCAAGTAAAGCTAAGTAAGACTAGAACAAACTCTCCCAACTACTGCCATTTATATGCCATTAATACCAATGAATCTGCCCCTTCGAATTCAGCCAAGTCAACACCATTCTTCGTGTACTGATGAGCCCAATTGATGGAGAATTGTAAAAAAAAGTTGATTATTAGAGCATCTCTAACCCTATTGTGAGCATCTACCCCTTCAAAATGACTTTTATATATATTGGAACTAGAAGAAGTGAAAAAGTTGTCTTGGAAGTTGAAAAAAAAGTAATTGTATTGTCTTCTCAAACTTTTGCATTGGAGAACATATTTTTATCTCATTGTCTTGTGTGGATGACATCTTGCCACATAGGAAAGATATTGTCTTAAGTCAACGACGTTTCATTTGATTCCACTTGCTCTTTGTCGATATTTTGCTTCCGTACTTTACAATTACGAAAATCGTGACCCAATTTTTTATAAACTCTATAAATTCTAGGCTTCGGGATAGTCTGACTTACTTTAGGCTGGCTTGATTTCCCTTGAGAAGGCCTTTTTTTTGTTGCTACCGGATTTGGCTCTTTAAAAGATTCATGCACTCCATGAACTGCATCAGCTACCATTTGTTCTTCTTCACCAATATTGGTCACCATTTTTTTCAACTCCATCAGAACAGACGACATCAACTCCGTTCCCTTCTCTTGAATTTTGCTTAATTTTTTACAATAATATGTAAACAGATTAACTTGTTCATTAATACCACTATACCTTCTGCTCTCAATACTGTCTGGGTGGATGAATCTTCTTTCTACACCAGATCCGAAGAGATAACTCTCTTTGTAATCCTTGAGCCAACGAGTTTTAATCAAGTTCTTTGGAATATCTCCAATTTGCAATATCTTCATTGCTGAAAAAATATGCCTACAAGGAATCCCCTTGGTCTTCAACCACAAGCAGTCACAGTTTATGATGTTGTCGGCCCAATCAAATGTAACGTTCCGGTTGATACTGTTTGGCGATATATACTTTTGGATAGTGCAAACTTCTGACTCTCTTATGATGTGATGGTGGAGAACAGTATATTTATCAGAACATGTGATTTCCTTTCTTACCTCTATAAATACCGTTTTAGTGTAAATTATGGCAAATTTATCTTCTATTTCAGCCATGCTAGTTTGCTTCACAGCTGGTGTTGAGAGTTTATCAGTGACATGCTTACTTATCTGGCCGTAACGTAAGGCCGCCAAACCGTGGTCACAATTTTGAAGGGCCTTCCATAGTGGCAGCTTCTCATTCAATTTTTTTTCAGAAATGTGTTCATAGATTCACATCTATTTGTTGCAGTAGAACCACCAAAATAATTTCCACGTAGGAATGTGTCCGCCCATCGCTCCCTCGTTCCGTACAATATTGTGGTCCACTCATTGTTCTCTACATTATAATCCCTTAACATCTGCTGCCAACGGTTTTCAAATTCTTCGACTGAATAGTACCTGTTTAGAAAACATGGACAATAACTAAAGTATTAATATTGTAACAACAACATACTTCAAAGTAAAGTAGAAAGTGTGCTATGTACCTTTTAATCATAAGACTCAATTCATTTGCAAAACCCTCTCGGTGTATATGTCTGACTGAATTGTTTAGGATATGCCATGAGCACGTTCGATGAACTACGCTGGGCATTAAATCCTCAATTACTTTATTCATGGATCTGCAACCATCCGTAAGAACTGTCACTGGTAATTTGCCATTCATACACTCTTAGAATTTTTCTAAACCCCAAGAATATGTCTCTGCAGTCTCATTATGGATCATTGCAAACCCAAACACATAAGTCATTGCATGATTGTTTGTACCCACTAGAACCACCAACGGCATTTGACTTTTATTTGTTTTATATGTAGAATCAAATGTGACATCGCCATTGAAGAAAATAGAGTGTGTTAGAAACCAACAGAAGAAACGAAGGACAAGAAACAATACAAAAAGAAAGAGTAATGCTATTCATACCTCCAAATTGTCCCTCTAATATATATATCCCTCCTTATGTGGCATCTGATGTGGCATGTTAAATAATATTGTGTATTATCTGACATGACCGATGACATGGCAAATTTTAACCCAAAAAGTTAACTATCCAATTTTGTCCATATTAATTTAACATTGATATCAATGTTAATTTAATATTAATATTAATTAATGTTAATATTAATATTAATATTAACGTTAATGTTAATATTAATATTATTGTTAATGTTAACGATAATATTAATTTTAATGTTAATGTTAATATTAATTTTAATGTTTATTTTTATTTTTATTTTTAAAAAAAATTTGTCACGTCAGCTGCCAGATCAACATATTACGTCAGCCGCCACGTAAGGAGGGACAGTTTGAAGGTACAATTTGGAGGTACAAATAGCATTATTCAGAAAGAAACAACTTCCAACAAGGCAACAACATAACCTTTTCGTCTTCCTTGTACCTCCGCCACGTGGCCCTCTTTTGTTGGCTCATGAAAATGCTTGAGTGATTCTAGAAGCAAGCATAATTTTAAGGAAACAACTTCCAACAACACAACTTTCTCGTCTTCTGGGTACATGTATTATTAAATTGTGTAACTAATAACGCATGAGGAAGCATGCATCAACATTCTCCACGTGGCCCTCTTCTGTAGGATAACGTACGCAACAACATTTAATGCTACGTTTACTGTTGTGTAATTATTTCTAATGATATGGTATTAGTGTTTGTTATTAAATTGTGTAGGATAACGCATGCAACAACATTTAATGCTATATTTACTGTTGTGTAATTATTTCTAATGATATGGTATTAGTGAACACAATCTGTGAGAGAGAACCCGAGAGAGACAGAGAGAGAGAGAGAGAGAGAGAGAGAGAAAGAGAGAGAGAGAGAGAGAGAGAGTGGGAGATGGGATAAAGAGAAAGGATCGAGCTCGACTAGATTTTAAACTTAAAATTCAATTTTTAATTTTCATTACTAATAACTAGTTCGCACGTACGAGTTTAGACGAACACTAACTGAGCCCGAGCAACGTGACATCAGCTAGGTTTCTAATACCGTGGCATTCCTGTTAATTTAAAATTTACAATATTATTGAAACTAATATTGATACTAAAATTTAAAATAGTTTTTGATTTAACATTTACTTCAAACTAGTTAAAGTTAAAATTGCATTCTTTTTTATTTAAAATGTACAATATTATTAGAACTATAATTAATATTAACATTCGCTTGTCCCATAGTTTAAGTCGTATTTCACTCCTTGTTGCTTAAGTCTATGCACCCAAAGAACTTGATTGTTCAAGTCGAACGCGTGCACAACACGTTCCCTCAATGCAAGGCTTGACGTAGCCCTTGCTTATCAAGTCGTTGCACGAACACGTTAGAAAAGAGTTTTGTTGGGCTATCGAAGTTATATCAAGCACCATCCCCTGTTGTCTGCGAACCTAATTTGCGATTGCACAAGACATAGTCATAAGGTAATTCGAGATACGAGATCTAAGAGAATAAGCAGACAAATTGAATCACACATTAAGTAAAGGAAACTTTGAGATAGTCGTTCCATACATTGCACACATCCCTCAATATACAATAAAATACTCCAGTGACCTGGAATGGAGGGACGCTGAGCCATCTTCCTTGGACAATTGAGAGTCTTCAAAAGTGGAGTTACGGGACAAGTCTTCGACGCGAGCGTCGCCGAGCTAGTTGGCACGTCCTTCCTGATTCGCGGGACCTGCAAGAGCGAGGATCTGTACGATCACATGTACTGCGAATGACTAATTAAAATCCAAGCTCTGTATTTGATTCAAACAGTTTTATAAATATGTTAGCTAGCTATTATATGATCTTTCTAGCCATCCTGATCAATTAGCATGTCAACATGTTTCGAGGCAAGCAAATGAATTTGTAAGCTTTAAGCAGCTATCATATTCATCTCGTGTCACGTGTATTTGTTAAGCAGTGAAAGGGTGTGAAGGCCACTGGCAATGTCAAGCCATCACAGACTATAGCTGGGTTAGACGGCGACCCTTTTGCGGCGGGTAGCGAGCCCTGTGCAAAAGTTACCGAATAATCTACGCCGATGTAAGGCTGGCGCTTGCTATACTCGTTCCTCCTAGGCCGAATCGGTCCCTTGGCCTAGGAATGGATTGGTTGAAGGAGCAATACGCAAGAATAGACTGCCATATTGGCTGGATTATTTTTGGTATTCCCGGTGAGGCAGAGTTTTCATTTTCCAGGAGTGAAATAGAACCTTCTCCACCATTGTTGCGAATGGCAGTAGCAGTTCAGTTTTCCAGAGTAGTAGAAGAGTTTCCTGATGTATTTCCCGAAAAGCTTTCAGGCATGCCCCCAGAAAGGGAGATAGAGTTCACCATCGACTTGATTCCAGGTATGGCACCAGTATCAGAGAGAGTCTACAGGATGGCACCTTCAGAGTTGGAAATCTTGTACAAGATGATTGATGAACTCAGAACCAAGGGATTCATTCATGCTAGTGGATCGCCTTGGGGAGCACCGATGCTTCTTATACAGAAGAAGGATGGTACGTCAAGATTATGTGTTGATTATTGTACCTTGAACTCTGTAACAATCAGGAACAGGTATCCTCTACCAAGGATAGATGACTTATTTGATCAGCTCAAGGGAGCGGCTGTATTCTCGAAGATTGACTTGTGATCAAGGTACCATCAGATCAGAGTCAGAGAGAAAGACATCCTGAAGACAACATTCAGATTGAGGTATGGACATTAGGAGTTTCTTGTTATGCCATTTGGAGCGACCAATGCGCCAGCCGTATTCATGGACCTCATGAATCGTATCTTCATTCCCTATTTGGATCAGTTCGTGATAGTGTTCATATACGATATCTTAGTCTATACCAAGAGTGAGGCCGAGCTTGAGCAGCATCTTCGTGTAGTTCTTCAGATATTCAGGGAATACCAGTTTTACGCGAATTTCAGTAAGTGCGAGTTTTAGCTAGATCGTATCTCGTACTTAGGTCACATCATCACCAGAGGTGGAGTGGAAGTGGACCCCCAGAAGATAGTGGCCATAGAGACATGGCCAGTACCTAGTACCGTCGCAGAAGTTTAGAGTTTCCTAGGATTGGCCGGCTATTATCGGCGGTTTGTGTCAGACTTTGTTCGAATTTCAGCGCCATTGACGCAGTTGACCCGCAATGATATGGCGCTTGCTATCTCTTTTCTAGAACCTTATCCTTTCTCTTTTTATGTACAAAACTTGGCCTTTGTTTTGAACTTAGTCGATTTACTCACTTAGCCATATCGTTGCGTTAAATGTTAATCGATTCATTCATTGTCTTGCATAGGCTAATTAGAATTGCATGAGGAAGCATGTTTTCCATTTTCAATACCAACAGTTTGATAGCAAGTGTTTCGTAAAGAATCGTGCCACGATTTTCTTTGATTCTACACTATTATGAAAAGCATTCATTTACTTCACATATTGATTTTGAAGTAGAGGGACGAGGCGAATGAGGTCAGCCGCTCGCCTTAGACTTGCTTCAAGCGAGTAACTGGTTGGCTGCACTGACATCGCCTACGCGATCACCTGCACGCATAAGCAACTGATTAGAACGTTGTGTAATTCAAAGAATTTCGTAATGAATGCGAAGCTCGAACACGCAAGTCAAAAAAACCTATCGGAAACATTCATAAAAACAAAACCAAATCCAAATCAAGTACGGCATGAATATCAGAGCAACGGGAGGTCTCTCCCGACTCAGTCGTAGAGCCAATCTTTGAGGAGCAACCTGCTGAATATGGGACTTGGTTCCAAAGAAGCCATTCCATAACGTAGAATGGATCTTAATTCAACCGTTCCCGTTCGATCGACTCGGCCGATTTTGACCTATCGGTCCCGACCGAATCGGTAGCGATGGAAACACTGTAAACATGTCGGAACTGTAGGTCAGTGACAGGTTTGGACATATGAAGATGGGCGATGGAAACACTGCACCATGTACCAAGTTTGTGCTACAACTTGGTTTCGGTAGGGAGGCTGGCAGATGATGGCTATCGTAGTCTGTTTGGGGACAAAGATTGGATGCTTGCGAAGGGTTCCCAACAGTTGACTCTTCCAAATCAATGGGAACTCCTATGGCAACAACGACGAAACTTGATAATGATGAAGACGGTATCTCAGTCGACATTTGTAAGTATCGAGGTATGATCGGGAGGTTACTCTATTTAACTGCTAGCCGACCCGATATTATGTTTAGTGTTTGTACTTGCACTTCCATTAAATGTGATAATACTAGCTCTATAAATCTCACGATAAATTTGATTTGTCACTCACGCACGAAACACATTGAGATTAGACACCATTTTCTTCGTGACCATCAACATTGATAATACTAGCTCTATAAATCTCACTTCCATTATTGAAACTAATATTAATACTAAAATTTAAATTAGTTTTTGATTTAACATTTAAACTTAGATTTAAAAGTAGTTAAAGTTAAATTCTATTCTTTGTATTTACAATCTACAATATTATTGGAACTAGCATTAATATTAAATCTAGAGTGGCATTTCTGTTAATTTAAAATTTACAATATAATTGAAACTAATATTAGTACAGTGGCATTACCGTTATTTCCAAATAGTCTTTTCTTTGTTCGGTCACACCCCTCTACGAGCGGGTTACACCCCCAAAACGAGCGGGTTAAATAGCCTTTTCAAAGAAAAGAACCCATCCGACTAGAGAGAAACAAAGGAGAGAAGAAGAAGAACAGTCGCAATAGAGAGGAGCAAGAGCAAGATCAATTGCAGCGGATGGGCCGTCATCCCTTCGGAGATCCTTTCGATGATACTGGTACTGTCCGGGATACTGGCGGACGAGGTAATGTGCAACGTGGCCCCAGTTTGCCATTCGTGGTGGAAGGCGCTCAACGGTCCCTTAGACTATTAATGGTCCAACATCGACTTGGTACAGTGGTGCCGGAGGACCCAGCAAACCGCTGACATTAGTTTGACCGTAAAGAAGCTCGTTGCTCGCAGTGGGGGATATCTACTGTCCTTCTTCGCGTACAAGCTCGACGAAGCAGCCTTCCATTTTGCATGTTTAAGGCCTATGCAAAATTTTATTTGGTCTTATTCTAATACTTTATTTTTTCTATTACAAAATTTTACGTATACTTGTTAATTTCTATTGATGTTTTTCCATTTTTATAATACAGTGGGAAATTTCTAAGGGTGCTGCGCATTCCGAAGTGCGACATGAGTGATGAAACTTTCGTGAGACACTTGGAGTTTCTCCCGGTGCTGGAAGAACTCGACATTAGCTACTGCCTCTATATCACGTCGACTGGAATATTTTTCGTCGGAAAGTATTGCCACCGTCTGGTCAAGCTGAGGAGGAACATGCCCCCTCCAGATTTCATGCTCAGGAACAGATTCGTGCTGAACACGTCAAACGAGACGAAGGAAAAGGCCGTGGCTGATTCGATGCCGCGTCTCGAGCACCTAGAGATGGGATTAGGCATGTTCAATGGAGACACGCTGCGATCTATCATATACAACTGCAAGGGTCTTCGCGTGCTCGACATACGTGGGTGCTTCAACGTGCACTTCGACGACGACCTTAGGAAAATTTGTGATTTAATACAGACATTAAAACGACCCTTTGATGATGTAATCCCAGGGGAACCTGGATACGAGATGTATAGTGATTTAGATCTCATCAATCAGTCCTGGGAAGAATGGTTCTTCTGACATTAGCATGCATGCATGCATGCATTTCTTTCTATTTTTCACTAGTCTACATATACGTACTTTGTACGTATTTTAATTATAATATTATAAAGTCAGTTGTCATCTTTTCGTCTTTTTCAGGTGACTATTTATATGTCAAAAGATTCGAAGTACAATTATTTTTTTAAAATTTTATTTTCTATTGAGAATAATAACCTTTAGAAAATGGTAATGACATAAAAATTTATTACCATTGGAACATAATGTTATATGGAAAAATAAAACTTGGATGCAAACTTTATTCCTTTGACTCTTAAACATAAATGACATGCAAGTTGACATAATAACATCATGTTTATAAATACTCAAGGGTATTTTAGAAATTCAAAAGTTTCACCACCAAGTTTTCTTATTATATAGTAGAATAGAAATAAAAAAGTATAATATGAATTTTATCTAATTATAGTTAAATACGCTTCTAACTCATTTGGTTAAGGTGCAAGGTATTTTTTTTAGTTCGATTCTCCATTTTGAAATTTTTTTACTTTTTTTACATGATTAATTTTTTTTAAATAAAATGGACTGTGATATAATGACGCCTAAGACGGCTCACTTTTGAGCCGTTTTGAAACCTCATTATATAGTGGAAGATATGATATCAATATCTTAACATTAATACAACATCTCAGTGTAATCATATCCAAGAGATTTCAACATTTCCCAACACAGATTTTACCTTCTTCAAGATGAATTTTGTCGGTGCAAATTCCACTCATATTAGTGGTATCAGTGCCATTCACCATAATTAATGGTGATCGATAGACATTTATACAATAACAGTGGCCCAAAGGAGATACGAAAACATTAGTTTCTTTTTCACAACCCTTTAAAATCTATTTATACAGCCAAACATCCAAACTATTCATCTTCACCTGCCTTCAAAACCAATTTATATAGATTCAAAACAAAACTAAACAGCCAATGTCACGCCCCAGAACCAGAATACCGGAGAGCGAGGGAATGACTCAGCCAGCTACATATTACGGGTAGATGAATACCGTATAATACGATCAATGCTGTCTAAAAGACGAGGGGGTGCATACTACATGAAAGTCTCACTAGGGTTACTCAACATCTATTGTCCCAATCATTCAATGAAAAACAGTAAGTAGAGAACATGTAAGAATGAGCAGTATGGCATCCCAAACGCTCAATCAAAATGTTCTTGAGATCTGGCTTTACAAAACATAGCCAGATAATATAACAAGGCATACACAATCGTTATCAGCTGCAGTCTGACTTAGTTACAATTATGTAAAAGTAAGTGCAAGACAGTCTGACTAAGATGTCGGTGCCAAGTGGCAAAAAGTAAAGTAAGTAGTAAAACGAGCAGGGAAGCAAGGAATCCACTCGTGTCCTCCTGCGATCATCCTTCTAGTATTGACCATCTTGGAGGTGGAAGTAAGCTGAGTCCTCGGGAGCTGGCTCTAAATCTGGCAATACAAAACCAGAGAGGTTAGACCTCAAATAGCAAGTACCACAAGGAAGCACGACATGAAGAATTAGAACCAGTGGTAAGAGTTAAGAATATGGTAAATAGGTCTATGCTTGCTACTGGGGTTCACACAACACCACGACACATCAAGCCAACTTTCCAACCAAACAAGGACAGAAGTTGACCCGTCATGTCCTGACATTCTGATCATCTCAGTAGTTAACAGAGTAGGTACAACACACAAACAAATTAATTTAAACGGCAATACAACTACTACGGCTTGCTAACTGTAAGTTCAAAGTTGCCCTGGAAATATACAATAAGGAATTATTTAGTTCTTACAATGTACAAGCAAGGCTAGTCTACCCAATAATCAATTGCGCCAATCATGAATTAGACGTGTTCCAGCGGGATGCCCGTCATCAATATATATAAAAAATATAAACAGATACCACTCCCTGCCCGTGTGGCAGGTTTGCAGTATCTGTAGAAACTAGCCGGCATGTCGGGGTACTAATTGTCCCGAGATGGCTGCCATGTAAGAACTCGGGAAACCATTCTCTCCATGTAATTGTTATTTTATTTAACTTAATAGTCCCTATGTTAATTGAAATCTTATGCCGTGGATCATGGTCATTCAGAATGAGTACTTTCGTACAGAGTACGATATGCATAACTCTACAACGATGCCCGTGTGGTTGGGTTGTAGGTCTTACATAGGGTAATGCAACAATCAAACCTAGCCACAGAATAATCATGCCTTGACTGTAAGATACATGTGCTGCTTTTATAGAAAATAAGTTAAAGTCAGCACGTATCCATATGCCAATGTTTGGGATCGGCTAGTCGATTACAATGGTTCATGTTTAATATATGAACGTGTCTCATTCAATTCGCTAAGATGACTAGCCAGTCTTTTAGTTCCAACTAGGAATGCATGATCAATCATTTAGTCAAGGTAACAATCAATGTCAATTCGTAACAAGCATGAAAGTCAAACTAGTATTTAGTATGGTCGAGTCTATAACTCTCAGGGTTAAGTTCCAGTCATACTGGGTATCCATAAACCAATCGAGACACAGTGCACACTCCACACAACAATATGTATTAAAATATTAACATATCATGATTATATCGAGTTCATGTCAAAAAGGCGTAAGGATATAATAAGGGGTGCCATGCGCCCAATAAAGGGGAATTTAGGGCAATGGATGCCAGGGCCATACTGCGCCGGGCAAGGGGGTATGATACGCTAGTGCTAGGAAGCCTCCGGGCAGGAGAGTACACCAAAAGAGTACGTCAAGGGGAGTACGCAAAGGAAATACGCCAAGCCAAGGAGTTCGCGTAAAGGAAATACGCGTAAAGGAATAAAGTTTACGCGTGAAAGAAGTACGCCAAGCCAGAGGAGTACGCATAAAGAAAATACGCATAAAGGAAATATGCGTAAAGGAAATACGCGTACAGGAATACGCGTAAAGGAAATACTCATGCAGGAATACATATGCAGGAATATGCGTGAAGGAATACTCGTATAGGAATACGCATGCAGGAATACGCGTGAAGGAATACACGTGAAGCTTGTTTTACGCCAAGGCAGAGTAGACTTTGTTTTACGCGTAAAACAGTCTTGACTTGTGTAATCCAGATTTCACTCTGACACGAATAAACGTGGGCGTAGAGCTTGATACTATGCAGGCACGTATAAACGTGGGTGTAGAGTTTGATACTACGCAGGCACATATTAACGTGGGCGTAGAAATCCTCCAGAACTCCAAATTCCATGAAACCTTCAATCTAAGCCAAAAATGGGACTTCCATAGATCAAAATGGGGTATAACACAAATCTCAACAACCTTGAACGATCAAAACTTGGAAATAAGTAAGTTTGATAGATCAAAACCACCAAAATTCGAAAATGACAAATTTTTAGATCTACAAAAATAAAACTTCAAAATGCAAAATGTCAAGTTCTAAATTATCTTAGAATGACGAAAGGGAGATAAGTGAACCATAAAAATGGATTCTCATGTGGAAGCAAGATGCACTTGCCTAAGCTCTTGGTCGGTGGAGAGAGTTATGAGGAAGAAGAAGGAGAGTAAATGAGAATAAGTGAAGAGAGAGAAAGTAGTTGGGCTTTAAATGGAAATGGAGGTAGGTAGGGGGTTGGGTTCATGATGAACCACCCTAAATCAAAACAAACCAACCCAAGCCGAACCCAAGTCAAAATAGACCAAAAGCTAAGCAAAAGCAGAAAATAAAATACAGAAAAATAATTAGCATAAAATTAAAGGAATTAAATACAGAAAAAATGCATGATAAATATTAAATAAATACGTTTAAGCAGTACACGTATTAGAATACGTATTCTGGGAACGGGGAGTGACATCTCTACCCTCCTTAGAACAATTTCGCCCTCGGAATTTCAAATCCAAGCAGGCCAGAAACGTCAGAGCTAGACTAATCCAAGTACAAGCAATTCTAGCGAGCAAGCAGTCATTCTACAATATCAATAGCAAGTAATATATATATATATATATTTATCAATCTACAATATCAAGCGATTTCTACTCATAGGGTGATAAGCATGAGGAATCAAGACAATCAAGGTACACGAAAAAAAATATACCTTGTGAGTCAAATAGGTGTGGATACCGTGATCGGATATCATCCTCACGTTCCCACGTTGACTCTCCTAAGTAGTGATGAGCCCAAGCAACTCGGATAAGGCTAATTGTTCGGTTCTTGAGTATCTTCTCCCTTCGGTCTAAAATGGACACAGGCTGCTCCTCGTAAGACAGGTTGGTACTCACAACCAGCTCAGAATGATCGAGGATATGGCTTGGGTCCGATACATACCTAAGCAACTGAGATACATGAAACACATCATGCACCTTTCGTAACGAAGGTGGAAGGGACAAACGATAAGCAACAATGCCTACCCTATCGAGGATAGCAAATGGGCCTACGTATCGTGGACTCAACTTCCCGCGAACGCCAAATCTAATGAACCCATGGGTAGGTGAGATCCGCAAGAACACGTGATCCCCAACAGAAAATTCTAGCGACCTACGATGTTGGTCTGCCCAATAACGATGCCGATCTTGCGCAACTCGAAGTCGCTCTCTAATCCCGTTAACCACTTCAACCGTCTGAACAATCATCTATGGGCCTAACATCTTCCTCTCCCCGATATCATCCTATGCCAGTGGCGACCTACACTTCTTACCGTATAGTGCTTCGAATGGCGCCATCTGGATACTGGCTTGATGACTATTGTTGTACAAAAATTCGACTAAGTACAGGTGACTCTCCCAAGACCCTCCAAAATCTAGGGTGCAAGCTCGTAACATATCTTCTAAAGTCTGAATTATTCTTTCTGATTGCCCGTCTGTCTGTGGATGGTAGGCCGTACTAAATCTTAACTTTGTACCCAGGCTATGATGTAGACTCTTCCAAAAATATGATATAAAACGTTTATCTCTATCTGATACAATATTGACAGAGATCCCATGCTGTCTGACTATCTGCTGCATATACAATTCTGCCAACTTTTCTGTAGATTTCCCTACTCTAAAAGGAAGAAAATGTTCCACCTTCGTAAGCCGATCCACTATCACCCAAATAGCATCCTAACCACTTGGTGATCTCGGTAAACCGGTCACAAAGTCCATTGTGATATGCTCCCACTTCCATTCTGGGATAGGAAGCAGTTATAATAATCCAGCTGGCCTCTGTTGTTCTGCCTTCACTTGCTGACATATTAAGCAACGAGAAACGAATCTAGCTATCTTCCTCTTCATCCCGTTCCACCAGAAGTGCTGCTTGATATCTTTGTACATTTTGGTCCCTCCGGGGTGTATAGAATACTAAAAACTGTGGGCTTCTGTCATAACCTCATGTCTGATATCTCCACTTAGCATACATAGACATGATCAAAATCTAAGTGTACCATCTTCGTGAATTTTCATCTCCTTTCTGAGTCCTGACTCACATTCTTTCCCAAGCTTCTGAATCCTTGGGTCCCGTGCCTGAGCTGCCTTGATCCTGTCTACCAAGTTGGATTGAACTCGTTGACTTGCCAGAATTCCTATATCACTAGGAAGTATAACCTCGATGCCAATATCTTGAAGGTCTTCTAAAATGTGTTTTTGTGATGTCAACATAAATGCGCCGCCTCTCCTGCTAAGAGCGTCTGCTACCACATTAGCCTTGCCTAGATGATACTGAAGCTCTACGTCATAATCCTTGATCAACTCTAACCATCTTCTCTGTCTCATGTTCAGTTCCTTCTGAGTAAAAATGTACTTCAGACTCTTGTGGTCTGTGTATATGTCCACCCGATCACCGTACAAGTAATTCCTCCATAGCTTCAAAGCAAATACTACTGCTGCCAACTCCAAGTCATGAGTCGGATAATTCTTCTCGTGGTCTCGAAGTTGCCTAGATGTATACACTATCACCTTTCCATGTTGCATTAGGACACACCCAAGTCCCTTTCCTGACGCATCACAATATACAGTAAAACCTCTGGGTCCAACTGGTAATGTAAGAATAGGTGCCATGATCAACTTCTGCTTTAAATTCTTAAATGATGCCTGACACTCTGCCGACCAAATAAATGGCACATCCTTCCATGTCAAGCGGGTCATGGGTGTTGAGAGTCTTGTAAAGTCTGATACGAACCTTCTGTAATATTCTGCCAATCCCAATAAACTTCTCACATCTGCTACGGTCTTAGGTATTGGCCAACTCTCTACTGCTTCTACTTTTTTGGGATCTACTGCTACTCCAGCCCCTGATATGATGTGCCCCAAAAATAAAATGCGATCCGTCCAAAACTCACACTTGCTAAACTTGGCGTACAACTGGTTCTCTCTCAAAACCTGTAATATTTTTTTGAGGTGATCTTCATGCTCTTCATCACTAGATGCGTATACGAGAATGTCGTCGAGGAACACAATGACAAATTGATCTAAGTACGGCATAAAGATGCGGTTCATCAAATCCATAAATATTGTTGGAGCATTGGTCAAACCAAACAACATTACTAAGAATTTGAATGCCCGTACTTTGACCTGAATGCCGTCTTAGGAATATCCTCTTTCCGAACTCTCACTTGATGATACCCTGATCGAAGATCTATCTTAGTGAAAACCCTTGCTCTGCTCAACTGATCAAACAAGTCGTCGATTCTTGGTAGTGGGTACTTGTTTTTTACTGTTGCCGCGTTGAGCTTTCTATAGTCAATACACAATCTTGATAACCCATCCTTCTTCCCTACAAGTACCATTGGTGCTGCCCATGGTGATTCGTTAACTCGAATGAACTTCTTCTCCTTCAGTTCCTCTATGTGCTGATACACCTTGGCCTGCTCTGAATTTGCCATTCTGTAAGTTCGATCTGATATCGGTTTAGTTCCAGGTGCCAACTTTATACTGAACTCAATATCTCTAACCGGTGGTAGACCTGGAAGTTCTTTGGGAAATCAATCAAGAAACTCTTCAGCTACCTTTGGGACTTGAACTTCTTCCATTGCCGTCACTACTCTTTGTTTATGCTGGTAGATCTCTGATATGACTAAGAAAAATCGCTTCATGCCTAGAATATTAAAAGATACACTCCCTTTACGACAATCTATTATCGTATGACTGTCTTTCAGCCAGTCGATGCCTAAGATAACGTCGAAATTACCAACAGGAAATTTTATCAACCTGGCGAGTAAGGGACGCCCACACACTACAACTCTACACGCTAGAATAACTCTACTAACTCCTACGAGCCCATTACCAGTGAGTATATTCAACCTTCCTTGCAATGTCTCGAATTTTATTCCTAGTCGTGTCACAAATTGTACAGATATAAATGAGTGTGATGCTCCCGAATCAAACAATGCTACTGCGGGATATGAGGCGACGAGAATGTTACCTGCCACAACATCTCCCGATGCCAATGCTTCTTTCAAGGACAGATTGAATGCCTGCTCTCGGCCTCCTTGTTGGTTCCTATGCTGCGGCCTAGCCTGGTGCTGCTGCTGGCCTCTGCCTTGGTGATGCTGGGGTGGTCTATGCTGTTGCAGCTGCATCGATGGTCCCTACTGCCGAAACATCTGAGCCTGTGACGTCAACGGACGTTGTGCCAACGGTCTCACCGCTACCGCTGGTCCTTGATACTGGCCTGCCCCTGGTGCTGGCAACACAGGAAATTGTTGTACTGGTCCTCCTGACCTCGAATTCATGGGACATGTGGAAACCCGATGATCTGGACTTTTACATATCAAATACTGTCCGTTCAATGCCCGACACACACCCCTAGTGTGCCTTGCCTTCCCACAATAGGTGCAGCCCACTGGGGGTTGCTGGTTCTTCCTCTACTGCTGCTGCTGCTGTCTTGTTGGTGGTGCTGGCCCTCGTATCGCCACATCGTGAATGCGAATGCCAGGAGATGGTGTTGTTATTCGGGGCGCTACTCCCCCTCCTCCTTCAATCTGATTGTGAGATCTCTTCTGACCTCCAGTCCTTGATGTGATCCTCTGGATTGTGATCTCATGCCTCCGGGTTGCTGTCAATACATCATCGAAAGTCTGGTAGTTGTGCCCCTCTATCAATTGTAAGAGTTCAAGATGGAATCCTTGCTGAAATCTCATAACCCTCTGGCTCTGCGTTGCTACCATCTCCGGGGCAAACCTACTCAGTCTGCAGAACTCTTCTGTATAAGCATCCACTGTCTTGCCGGCCTGTTTGAGGTTGATAAACTTCTGTTGTAGCTCGAACTGTGCCACAACTCCATAGTACTTCGTCTTGAACCTTGTAATAAAATCATCCCAAGCTATAGGACGTCTGATGCCCACTTTTTCTGATTCCCACCAATCACGTGAGAGGTCCTGAAGTAACAGCTTCACTTGATCCACATGTTCTTCCGTTGGTACCTTAGCCGCTATCAGAATAGCCTCGATGTCTTTAAGCCATGCATCTGCTGAAATGGCATCTTCCGTGCCCTCGAAATAACGGAAGTTGTACTTGCAGAACCTGGTTGACGCCCCTGAGTCAGTCCTCACTCCCCTTTCCAAAGCCGTTTGCAATCCTTGGTTAAGCAATACATTCTGCTCTTGCAGCTGAGTGTGCATGTGTTGCTGGGCTAACATCTGATGTTGCTGAGTAGCCATCATCCCTCTTATGATTTCCAGAAGGGCTGGTGTGTCTACTGCTATAGTAGGTAGGCGGAACTATTGGTAGTATTGGAACCTCCGGATACTGTGGTCCAGCTGTTGGTTCTACTATCACCTCTTCTTAGATGGTCTCTTGAGGTAGTATTGGCCTTTGTTGCTGATCAACATGGTCATGTTGTTCGTGTTGCCCTTATTGTTACTCTCCAGCTCTGACAGATGCGGACGAGGTGCCCCTAAGAAAAAGGATAAGAGAGCAATCCAATGATCGGACAGAAAAGATCATTAAAGTCAAAGGATACCGGAATGTCAAGCTAGGGTCGAGAGTAACGAATCATGAGATCAAGGAGAAATATGTGTGATTGAGACATCCTATAAATTAAAACACTCCACAAGTCTGAAATCAGACCTGCATGGGCCACCACTAAAACCTTGACACGCCCTAGAACCAGAATACCGGAGAGCGGAGGAATGACTCAGCCAGCTACGTATTACGGGTAGATAAATACCGTATAATACGATCAATTCTGTCTAAAAGACGAGGGGGTGCATACTACATGAAAGTCTCACTAGGGTTACTCAACATCTATTGTCCCAATCAGTCAATGAAAAGTAGTAAGTAGAGAACATGTAAGAATGAGCAGTATGGCGTCCCAAACGCTCAGTCAAAATGTTCTTGAGATCTGGCTTTACAAAACATAGCCATATGATATAACAAGGTACACACAATCGTTATCAACTGCAGTCTGACTTAGTTACAATTATGTAAAAGTAAGTGCAAGATAGTCTAACATGTCGGTGCCAAGCGGCAAAAAGTAAAGTAGTAAAACGAACAGAAAAGTAAGGAACCCACTCGTGTCCTCCTGCGATCATCCTTCTAGTATTGACCATCTTGGAGGTGGAAGTAAGCTGAGTCCTCGGGAGCTGGCTCTAAATCTGGCCATACAAAACCAGAGAGGTTAGACCTCAAATAGCAAGTACCACAAGGAAGCATGACATGAAGAATTAGAACCAGTGGTCAGAGTTAAGAATATGGTAAATAGGTCTCTGCTTGCTACTGGGTTCACACAACATCACGACACTTCAAGCCAACTTCCCAACCAAATAGGGACGGAAGTTGACCCGTCATGTCCTGACATTCTGATCATCTCAGTAGTTAACAAAGTAGGTACAACACAAACAAATCAATTTAAACAGCAATACAACTACTACTGATTGCTAACTGTAAGTTCCAAGTTGCCCTGGAAATATGTAATAAGGGATTCGCCAGTTCTTACAATATACAAGCAAGGCTAGTCTACCCAATAATCAATTGTGCCAATCATGAATTAGACGTGTCCCAGCGGGATGCCCATCATCAATATATATAAAAATATAAACAGATACCACTCTCTGCCTGTGTGGCAGGTTTGTAGTATCTGTGGGAACCAGCCGGCATGTCGGGGCACTAATTGTCCCGAGATGGCTGCCATGTAAGAACTTGAAAATCCATTCTCTTCATGTAATCGTTATTTTATTTAACTTAATAGTCCCTATGTTAACTGAAATCTCATACCGTGGATCATAGTCATTCAGAATGAGTACTTTCGTACAGAGTACGATATGCATAACTCTATAACGATGCCCATGCGGTTGGGTTGTAGGTCTTACATAGCGTAATGCAACAATCAAACCTAGCCACGGAATAATCATGCCTTGACTATAAGGTACACATGATGCTTTTGTAGAAAATAAGTTGAAGTCTGCACGTATCCATATGCCAATGTTTGGGATCGGCTAGTCGATTGCAATGGTTCATGTTTAATATATGAACGTGTCTCATTCAATTCGCTAAGACGACTAGCCAGTCTTTTAGTTCTAACTAGGAACGCTTGATCAATCATTTAGTCAAGATAATAATCAATGTCAATTTGTGACAAGTATGAAAGTCAAACTAGTATTTAGTATGGTCGAGTCTATAACTCTCAGGGTTAAGTTCCAGTCATACTGGGTATCCATAAACCAATCGAGACATAGTGCACACTCTACACAACAATATGTATTAAAATATTAACAAATTATGATTATATCGAGTTTATGTCAAAAAGATGTAAGGATATAATAAGGGGTGCCATGCACCCAATAAAGGTGAATTTAGGACAATGGATGCCAGGGCCATACTGCGCCGGGTAAGGTGGTAAGATACGCTAGTACTAGGAAGCCTCCGGGCAGGAGAGTACGCCAAAGGAGTACGTCAAGGAGAGTAGGCCAAAGGAAATACGCCAAGCCAAGGAGTACGCATAAAGGAAATATGCGTAAAGGAAGAAAGTTTACGCGTGAAAGAAGTACGCCAATCCAGAGGAGTAAGCGTAAAGGAAATAAGCGTAAAGGAAATATGCGTAAAGGAAATACGTGTGCAGGAACACGCGTGAAGAAAATACTCGTACATGAATACGTGTGCTTGAATACACGTAAAGGAATACTCGTATAGGAATACGCGTGAAGGAATACGCGTGATGGAATACGCGTGAAGGAATACGCGTGAAGCTTGTTTTACGCCAAGACAGAGTAGACTTTGTTTTACGCGTAAAACAGTCTTGACATGCGTAATCCAGATTTCATGCTGACACAAATAAACATGGGCGTAGAGCTTGATACTACACAGGTGTTTTCCATAAATAAATTCACTTTATTTATTGTATTTCTGGGAAAATTACAACTGTAGGAATCTGATCTAGAAGACGATCGCTTTATCCCTTGGACGATGCGAAGAAGAAAAGCTCTCAAAATTTTGACAGTAATTTAGATAACTATGTATCTGTACAATGAATGAGAAAAAGAACTCTATTTATAGAGTCAAAAATAACTGAAAAGATAACTGTCTTCACAGCCTATGCATAGTTGAAAATCACGCAGGATTTAACATACGCAAGGTTATGAGCAGTTACTGGACGTGGCCCGTAACTGTTGGACAAATGGCAATCATGCATGAGTCGTGTGCAAGTTACAGGACACGCGGGTGAGAGATCAGTGGCATGGCTGCCACGTACTCCAATTTGATGAAATCTATGCAGACTTGTTGAAGACAAAATCCACGCAGACTTGGGTCAGAAAGCTTCAAAATCCACGCAGACTTGGGACAAGAAGCTTCAGAATCCACGCAGACTTGGGGTAAAAAGCTTCAGAATCCATGCAGACTTGGGGCAGAAAGCTTCAAAATCCACGCAGACGTGGGGCAGAAAGCTTCAGAATCTACATAAACTTGAGACAGAAAGCTCAAAATACACGCAGACTTGAGAAAGGAACATAGAAGTTCAAAATACACGCAAACTTGAGCCAGGATTGCCAGCTGTCTTGATTCGACATGCCTCGTCTGACACAAAATCTCTGACAGTGATTGCCTTGTCAGTCGCATTAAATGACAATAAGCTCTTTTGGTACGCCAACTTAACGAAGGCTGAGTCTTATTGAAGAAGATTTCAAAAGTCACACAATAGTCGGCTGTGATCTCTCGAGTTTCGTGCATACGTGGCATGCGAGGAGACATTCTTCGACTGTCGTGCTGTCAGTCATAATGACACTTCTGACAAATGATGAGCTGTCCCCCAGCGTAACTTTTAAATATTGTCCTGGTCAACTTAGCGTGACTTTTGGACCCTGTTCTGATCAACTCAGCGTGACTTTTAGACTTTGTCCTGATCCACTCAGCGTGACTTTCATTTTTTACGGTCTACAAAACCCCCTTCAAAGTTTTCGAAAAATGATAACTTATTTCGAAATACTTTAAAATCAAGATGATAAAATGAATTTAGTCACGCTGAGATAACTTTAAAGAGATATTTACTCCTAAATGATTGGACTGTTGGGATTCTGTGCAATTAGGATCCCGTATCAAGCTCCTAAATCGAGGCAGATAACGATGTGCCGTTTGGAATTCTTCATGAGCCTATAAAAAAGCCATAAATCATTTCTTTCCTTCTTTACTTGCTTTTAGAGAGAGAGAGAATCCACCGAAGAGAACTTCAGCTTCCCGACGAACTTCATCTTCTCCGACTTCTTCTTCTCCTTCTCAGCAGCAATGGCTCCCAAGAAAGCCGACGCTCAGGCCAAGGGGAAGGCCCCTGCGACTTCCTCCCGTGCCACAACCGACAGGCTCCCTCGACGCGAAATCACACATCCTCCCATGCAGCGTAAGTGATGGGGGATACGAACTGTTGAAGATGACTTCGATGAATATGAACTCCACATAGAATTTTTTAGGATCTTAAGATAAATAATGAACTTCAGAAATATATACCCCCTTCTTAGGGCAAAGGATATTAATAAAGTATGCCCCCTCTTTAGGGTCGGCCATACTTCACATCTTCGTGTTTACGAAGCTCTGTGTTTCACGCAAAGGAGCATGGCTCTCATGACTCTGCGTGATTTTTCATGTTGGCAGAAATGTCCATGCTGAAATAGTCACGCAGCTTTCATAATGACTCTGCATGATTTTTCACATGTTGGCAGAGATGTCAATGTTGAATTATTCACGCAGCTTTCATGATGACTCTGCGTGATTTTTCACATGTTGGCAGAGATGTCAATGTTGAAATAGTCACGCAGCTTTCATAATGACTCTACGTGAATTAATCATATGCGTGAATAAATCACTCAGCATGTCTTGGTAGTATATCTGTCTGAAGTCTGCGTGACTTTTGAAATTTCCTTCAAACACTGCTATACACGCATAGACATAGATTTTACTGAAACATATCTGACTTTGTCTTCTTTCATTTTATGTAGTGAACATCCGAAGTGAGGAGGCAGACTATGAAGGGCACTTGAGTTTCTTATTTAAACATGATTTATCTCATGTGCACTTTCCTCAATTTGATCTTCCAGAAGCCAGACTATCATTGTTGGCCAATCAAGACCATACAACCCTACTCTGCTTAATGAATGGACAACCTTTTCAGAGTCTGGATTTGGTATCCCACAAGAAACCAGTATTTTTGTTCGGAGATGCCATAGCACAAAAATCTCAGCCAAAGGGCATCAGAGAGAAAGTGTGCTTCTACTTCGAAGGTGATGTGAAACAGCCCATGTACTGGCCGAAGGTTTTCAGGGGCTTATCAATCATGAGATTTATGCATGCCAGCTATCCCAGAAAGATGTCCTGGCATTTAACAGAATATCAGCAGACGAAGGCGAGCCGTATAATTTATAGAAAGGAGGGATTTTTCAGTGCCCCAGAAAATCATGTATCAGTGTTTCGGGGTTTGAAGCCTGGATGCATACCACCTGAAGACTCGTCAATATTAATGCCATTCAGGATGCCCATTTTCATAAACGAATTCATGTCAAACAAGAATGCATTCTACCCCACCGATTCGACGCCGAGGATGAACGGCTTAATGAATCAGGAGAATGTGAGATGGAGGACTTTGGTCCACTGGACTTTGGAGAATTTTGAAGCTGAGTTAAAGAAGATAAACCTTTATGATGCCGTCGTCAATTCATCCTACGGCTTCAGGCCCAACCCCTTCCTGTTCCTGGCTTTGGTTGAGAGGTATAACCACAGGACAGGGACATTTATGACTCCGAAAGGGGAGATGGGCTTCGCCCTTCATGAGATGGAATACATCTCACATCTGCTTTCAGGCTCGCTGCCGTATGAGGAGTACGTGCCTACGACAGAAGAGCTGAATTTTCTGTCAGAGAAGAACCCAGAGATGGTACATCTATTTGAAGAGATGATGTGTCATTTTGGCACATGTACTCTATATTACAAGAGTTCTAAAGATGAAGCTGGCAACCACATCCAGAAGTGGATGTCCTACCTTTTCATGAACCGTGAAAAGGATGAGAAGAAAATAAACGAGAAGAGATGGTATCAGATTAGCAACTTCAAACCTCTCTCTGAGAATGAAATCATTTATCTGCTGGAGAAATATGACTGCAAGGATTTCACGATCACTGAAGACTGGTACGAGTTCAAAGCTGGAACCACCTTCAGCTCTTATGTGAGACAGAGCGGAAAGATTCTGTCGAGGAATGGTCATTTGGCCGGATTCCTATCTCTGTGGTTAAGAAGATTCATTGTTCCTGGATCCAGCTCTTTGGACAGGATACATAGAGGCGTTATCTTTGCAGCGGTGCACCTTATGTATGGTTACAAGCTAGACTTATTATCAGCGATGACCTGTAGACTGAATGCAGGTCTTCGGAATTTTGTAACCAACATGTTATCTGATCAGAGGAGGATGACTGAAGAATTCCCACGGATAGAGATGCCCTTCACCTATTTATGTGGTTGGCTTCTCCTCCAACATGATGGCTTGATACCTCCAGGGACAGGAGGGAGTGGCAGTCTTTTCCTGGAGAGGTACTCTGGAGAGACTTTCTGGAAGGTTCACACCCTTCCAGAATACAGAAATATCTTGAATCAAGCTTCGCATTGGTCCATCCAATGTGTCCCTCCACCATTGGGTTATGAAAGCATGCCCTTGAATATGATGGACGGAGATATGGGAAACAGGCTAGATGACGTAGCCTTCCAGTGGTTGCAGAGAATCAGGCCGTCTCATCTAGTATACCGTCATGAAGAAATGACGTATCTGGAGCCATATTTACCAAGCCGATTTGCTAGACAATTCGGATATGACCAACTTCACGTTGGGAATGCCACCACTTGCCTTTCTGCACGTGGAGGGCTTATCGACGGAGCTCGAGCCTGGAGATATTTTGCGGCTAGAGATACAAAAGCTGTATTCTCTATGCCTAATCCTTTATCTAGCTCGGGGACAAAGATGCTTTACACATATGCTCGCTTCTATGTGTCGTCGAGCACCTTCAAGCCGAGTTTCAATCTGAAGACCTTTGTTGCGGAGGATGAGCCAGCTCCATCGAAGAGGTCAAAGAAGAAAACTATTTTTCAACAATTTCCTCCTGAACCCGAAGATGAGACAACAGAAGTTGAGCCCCTATACGAATTATTCCAGGAGGGAAATTTTTCTGATGAAGTTCTTTCACCCATTTTTGTATCCCTCTCCAAGAGGAAAAGAAGTGATGAATCTGAGACCGTCTCAAAGAAGAGTACCAAGTCTCAGGTATCTAAGAAGAAGAAGAAAGGGGTCTCAGTGACTGCTACTTCATCTTTAGGTGGCATCTCAGTTGACGAAGATGATGCCGCTGATAAAGACGAAGAGACTGATGAAGACGACGCTCCTTTGATAAGGAGGTCGAGGGACAAGTATGTCAAGAAGTCCGTTAGCAAAATGAAGGGCAATGAACTTCTAGAAACAATTATGAGTGGAGGAGTTTTGCCAGAAATCAATGAAGTGGCTTCTACTGAGAAGACAGAGTCTGATGATATTCACCTACCAGCAGCTTCAACTGGACAGATTGAGGTAGAGTCTGTTCGAGTTCAGGAAACAACTGCTCCTACAATAAGTGGTGTAGTTATTGAACCCTCAGAGACGAGGATGATCCCGTTTGAGCATGGGACAGAGGGCGTCATTCAGGCACTGGATGACCAAATTGATTATTCTGAAGAAGAACCTGCCCCAGCAGAAGTTACAGAACAGCCAGAAGTTCCTGAAACTCATGTTGAAGAAGTCATTTCTTCGGCCAGAGGCGATGAAGACGTACAAACGTCCGAGCTACCAGCTGCTGATGACTTGTTGAAGAATATTTGTACAGACATCATTCTTTGAACTGATATTCCGGGGGAGACTGAAGTGGAAGTCAATGCTGAGCTTGCTATCATCACTGTTCCTGAGATTCATCCATCTCAAGGAATAGATGAAGATGTGAACATAATGGACTCCAGATCAGAGACTCATCTTGAAGCCGGAGATGATAAAGAGTCTGAAGAAGAAGAAGAAGAAGAAGGAGAGGATTGGCATGCTGGTACTTCTACTCCTTATGATGAGGATAAAGTCAGGGGGAACTGAATGGAACTTAGCCCCGAACCTGCTCAATCTCCAGACAATGTTCCAGCGACTAGTAATTCTGGAGCTGGAAGCAGCCATATGAAGCAGGTGTCGGATACTATCATGGACCGGCTACGAGAAGATGCCAGACTCCCTTCACATATCGAATATGAACCTCAACCTGGTAGAATTTTATTTCAAATTCGGTTTCTGCTGTTTATTTTTCTTTATATACAGATATATATTATTTTTTTCTTTGACTGTAGGAACTGCTGCAGCAATGAGTTCGACTCATGCTCCGCTTATCCAGGCTGATGCTGATGAAGGAAGTTCACACTTGCCAACTTCTCCAGTCGCACACACTTCTGTTCCCAGGATAGAGATCATTCAAGCTTCTTCTTCTATGATGACAACGACTCCTGGATTTGAGACTGGGCTAGTAAGAACTCTGGGAATGTATTCAGAGATCATTTACTCATATCTAGATACATATTCTAGACGTTTCTTGAAAGATGAAGCTATGCCCTTTTCTGATCTTCGAACTATGGTCAAGTTCCCACTCATGGCGTTACGACATGCTGGTTGTGAATCTCAGTGCATCTTCTTCGAACATCTCCTGGATGAGTTGGAAATAACTATCCGAAAATACTGGGAGACTAAGAAGGAAGACATTGATTCTTTAACTGCGGCTGAAATCAGTCAATTGGAGCATGAAGCCCAGTCCCAGCAGGCTGCATTAGAAGCATTTCTTGCCTCTTCTTCTGAGAAATTAGTAGAAAAGGGAGAAGAAATATTAGCTACTCGTCAGAGAGTAGAGCTTCTGGAGAACGACAAAGCATCCAAAGCTGAAGAGCTGAAGAAATTGAAAGAGGAGTTGGCTCGTCTCCAAGAGCGAATTACTGTTATAGAAACAGAGCAAGCTGAGGTCGTTGCTGCTTATGTTTCTGAAGCCGAACGCTATGACACTCTTCAAAAGGAGCGAGAGCAAATACAGGCGAAACAGATTGAAGAAGTTAACCGCATCCAATCTGCTATCATTATTTTTGACGAGCAAAATGTCATAGTTGAAGCAGCTGAAAGAGTTCAAAAAGCTCATGAAGAGAAACTGAATGCTGTTCTTGAACGTATCAGCGAGTTAATAACTCCTAATAAATGAATCTTTTTGATTTTTACTTGTATTCCATATTTTGATTCGGAATGAAAGCAAATGAGAATTCTTGATCTGATTCTTGGTTTTGCTGTTTTGATAATAATATATTTATAGAAAATATGTTCAGAGGTAAATAATACATGACATATTTCAATAGAATAGAATATACAAATGAACTTTGTAATTCTATCAGATGATATTAAACCAAAAATGATCTTAGTTTAATACTAATTAAAAAAATAGAATTCAGACATAAAAATATCTTCGAACTCAATTTTTCATGATCTTTGATGATAATGAACGGATGAACCGTCAGATGATGATGAACGAACGAGTTAACCGTCAGGCATTAATGAACGGACGAATCGTCGGATGAATGTAATAAATGAACTGATGAACCGTCAGGCATTAATGAACGGACGAACCGTTGGATGAATGTAATAAATGAACGGATGAACCGTCAGGCTTTAATGAATGGGCGAACCGTCAGATGAATGTGTCGCTTCGTTATTTGAGGAACTTCTGTCTATAAATATAGAAGAAATCTGACAAGAACGAACACTTCTACTCTTCAACATAAAAATGTCGTCTGAAGAAGCATCCAAGAAGGCTGAAATCGCCTTGAAGGTTCCGAAAGGTACTGAAGAACGCCCTGCCGATCCAGTTCAGCCGAAGGAGGTAGATGCAGGCGAAGGTTCGTCTGCACCCAAGCCACCACGAGACATTCTGGATTTTCTGCTTGATCCAGGAAGGACTGAAGAAGAGGAAGCCATGAGGATGGCTGCTTGCAAGTTTCTCGTGGGCTCCACCAAAAAAGTTCTTAGCTCTTTTGCTGATCACGTTTTCGAGAAGGACGGCAGCGGTCCGCGTCCGAATGTAGAGAAGGATGATAGTGATCTTCCTTAAAAATATGTACTATCATTCATGATTAAAAATAAAAATAAAATTTTATTTATAAACATGAATTTGTCTGATGATTTACAAGTATTTATACATAGTACTTTTTAAGGAATTTGCCATTAATAGGCATCATAACTTTTCGACCATCCAGGTCCGAGAGTTGATAAGCTCCATTTGAGAAAACTCTGCTCACAACATAGGGACCTTCCCACTTTGTGTCGAATTTGCCTTTGCTCATATGAGTCATAGTCATAGGACGTCTGACTGTTAGAACAAGTTCTCCTTTTTGATATGCTCGAACTCTGACCTTCTTGTTAAAAGCTCTTGAAATTCTAGCTTGATAGAATTTGATATTCTGTTGAGTAGATAATCGCTTTTTATCCAGAGCTTCTAATTCCTGAAGTCGAAGACGATCATTATTTTCGGTAGTAAGTTCACTAGCGATTGCTATCCTTAAAGAAGGAATTTGAATCTCTAATGGAAGAACAGCTTCGCATCCATACACCAAAGAGAAAGATGTACATTTAGTAGCATTACGAACTGTAGTACGGTAAGCCCACAAACATTCACCGAGTTTCTCACTCCAATTGCGTTTGTTAGTAGAGACAAACTTCTTTAGGAGTTTGATGATGGTCTTGTTGAAAGCTTCTGCTAATCCGTTAGCTGCCGGATTATATGCTGTAGAGGCCACATTGTTGATCCGATGATCATCACAGAATCGAGTAAATTTCTGGCTGACGAATTGTGGACCATTATCATGAATAATGCGTCGAGGAACACCAAATCTATAGATGACATGATGCTTGATAAAATTGATGACATTGGAAGTTTTGATTTCGGATAAAGGAATGGCTTCGGCCCATTTGGAGAAATAATCGGTTATTGCGAGAATAAACCGATGACCTTTTGATGACGGCGGATTCATCGGACCGATAATGTCCATGCTCCAAGCTTCGAAGGGCCATGACGCTGCCGTCGAATGTAGAAATTCAGAGGGTTGATGAATAAAATCCGCATGGATTTGGCAAGCTTTATACTTCCTTGCATATTCGATGGTATCTGATACCATAGTAGGCCAATAATAACCCATACGTTGAATACGGTCCTGAAGTTTTGGTCCAGGCTGATGTGCTCCACAAACTCCATCATGTGCTTCGCGTATAATTTGTTGAGCCTCATCACCGGCAACACATCGAAGAAGTAAACTATCATAAGCTCGACGATATAAGGTTTTTGTAGTATAATTGTAATAGAATCTGAGTGATCGTCGTCTGATAGATGCCGCCTCACTCGGATTATCTGGAAGAATATCATACAATACGAAGTCTAAGAAAGGAAGTCTCCAATCTTTATCCGCATTCTGAGTCTCAGCTGAATTACTGAAGATGAATTCCATGCTAGAATCAGATGAAGATGATAACGATTTACGACTTAATCCAAATCCTCTTGTTGCATTGACATCATGAGATGTTGATTCTTTAATGTCAACTGGAAGTCCTAGAGTTAGATTGTTTTCGAGATGAAATAATTCTCGATTGCAGACAACAATCATCTGTTGACGTCCGATTGGAATAGCTAACACCGCCGCAAGATTAGCAAGAGCATCAGCTTCTGTGTTACATGCTCGTCTGACATGCTCAATAAAGAAACCTTCAAATAAAGAAGCCATAGATATAGCCGATCTATAATAAGGAACTAGATCTTGATGGCGAACTTCATAAGTACCCCTTATCTGATTGACAATGAGTTTAGAATCTCCATACGCTTCCAAATATTGAATATTCAGATGTTTAGCGAGTTGAAGACCAATAAGCAGTACATTGTACTCAGCAACATTGTTTGAACATGGTTGATCAAGAGAATAAGCTCTTTGGATAGCAAGACCTTTTGGCGACATAAGAACGATTCCAACTCCAGCGACAATGTCACCGTTAGGACCTATTCTTGAAGCTCTGTCAAAGAATAGATGCCAAGTAGGATCTTCTTCAGCAATTTGGTTTGAATCTAGGACTTCATCTGGGATTTCATTATAGAGTTTTGAATTTTCTGGAATTGAATGTGCAGCCAGAAAATCAGCTAAAGCTTGTCCTTTGACCGATTTCTGAGGAATATAGTGCATATCATATTGAGCAAGTAAGATTCCCCAGTTAGCCAATCGAGAATTCAAAACACTAGGTTTCTTCATCATAACCCGTATAGGATTGATCCTGGAAATAACATGAATGGTCTGGCCAATGATATAATGTTGTGTCTTTTGGACAGCGAACATCAGGGCTAGACATTCTTTTTCGACCGGTGAATATCGAGGTTCAGCTCCGGTCATAGTATGACTGAGATAGTAAATGGCTTGTTCATGACCATTTTGATTCTTTTGAGCAAGCAATGCACCCAATGAATGACTCATTGCTCGGGTATATAGGAGGAACGGTATTCCTGAGACGGGAGGTACCAATACTGGAGGGCTCATCAGATATTGTTTTATATCGTCGAATGCTTTCTGACATTCATTATTCCAGACAAAAGAAACACCTTTCTTCATAAGTTTATTGAATGGTCTGCAGCATCCTGAAAGATTAGAGATGAATCTCCTGATATAAGCGATCCTTCCTTGAAATCCTCGTAGCTCTTTTAAGGTGTGTGGAGGACGCATCTCTTGGATGGCTTTGATCTTCTCGGGATCCACGTGTATACCTTTAGAGGTAATGACGAAGCTGAGAACTTTACCACTAGAGACGCCTAAGAAGGACTTAGTAGGGTTCATCTTTAATTGATGCTTACGCATTAGATCAAATATAGTCTTCAAATCTTGGATGTGATCCTCCTTTTGTCGACTTTTGACTGCAATATCATCAACGTAGCATTCGACTGTTTTCCGCAAATATTTGCGGAATATAGTGCTCATGGCTCGTTGATAAGTTGCTCCTGCATTCTTGAGACCGAATGGCATAACTGTATAACAGTATGTACCGATCGGCGTTCTGAAAGAAGTGTGCTTCTCGTCATCTGGAAACATTTTAATCTGATTTTACCCAGAATACCCGTCCATGAATGACATCCGTTCAAACCCACAGGTATTATCGATCATGACATCAGTAATTGGTAGAGGGATTCGTCTTTAGGACATGCCGCATTGAGATCGCGGAAGTCTATGCATACTCTGATCTTGCCAGTCTTTTTAAGAACATGAACTATATTAGCCACCCAATCGGGATATTGTTCCTCTCTAATAAACCCAGAGGCCATGAGTTTATTGACTTCAGCTTCAATTGCATCCATAATGTCTGGACAAAATTGTCGTTGTTGCTGCTTGACCGGTTTAGCATTCGGCATGATATTGAGTTTATGAGTTGCGATTTGTGGATCAAGCCCTGGCATATCTTCATAACTCCAAGCGAAGACATCGATGTATTCACGAATAAGTTTGATCATGTCTTGCTTATCAGTTTTTGAAAGACTTTCACTGATAAATATTGGTTTGGGGGATCCCTCTTCGCCAACATCTATTTGAACAAGTTTGTCTTCAGTCGGAGGTTCTTTTTGCTCGAATCGGAACTCCTATTGATTATCTAACCTTTGGGCCCATTGTTCTGATTCAGGTGAGATTTCAAACTCGTCTTCATCTTCATCACTTTCTTCAGAACGGTCAATGGAGACCATGTTGGAAGACAGAATGTTACAGTAGAAATCACCGATACTTGTATCAGAATCCCAAGAGGTAGTACTAGAAGAATCAGACCGATACTTGTATCAGAATCCCAAGAGGTAGTACTAGAAGAATCAGATCTCTTATCTTCGTCAGATTCGGGATCTTCATGAACAATATTGATAAAAGGAGTAGGAGCAATGTAACCCAATCCGTATTTTGTTCTCCCATATTTCAGAGAAGGAATTCGGACAGACATTTTTCTTCATTTTCTACTATTGAGGCCAGTTCTGAAGTCATAGCCCATATTTTTAATGATGTCTTTAGATTGCTGACTATAACGACGTAGTTGTAATCTTCCAGTATCATCATTTTTGTCATCATCTTCAGGGTTGGAAGGATTTTGAGGCCCTTTGTAAAAGACTATTGGAATGTCTCCTGGCTTTCTGCTGGGAACTAGAAAGTATGAAGTTTGTACTGATTCTAGAGATACATCTGTATGGAAAGTCTGTACAACTCCTATGGTAATTGTTCTCAAGTCATCTAACAAATGTAAATAACTATGAACATGATTACACACATCAATATACTGCAAAGATGGAGACTTTTCATTAAATTTAAAAGTAGTAATATTTACATTGAGAGAAGGCTGAGCCTTAGAAATCTTAGTCAAATCAATGACTAAAGGGGGAGAAGAAGAACGAGAAGAAGTTTTGTTTCGATTAAGATCGATAACAAATGGCTCAGAAGAGGTGAGCTCCCTAGAAGCCTGAGATGGAAGAGTAGTCCGCCCTCCAACAGGGATTACCAGAGTATCCTGTTTCAAATGTGAAGATACAGGAACTGTAGTACGTCCACTGACAGGAATGATCAGTGTATCCTGAGTAGACGACTGAGGTAATGGAGAGATCCGTCCACTTACTGGAATGATGAAAGAACCTTCTCCAGAGGGCTTGGGAGATTGTTGTTAAGTAATTCGACCTTTAACAGGAATTATTAAGGTCTCACTTTGCGAATCCTTTTTCTCTATAGCTTGTATCACCCTTGTATATTCTTCTTTGTACATCCGGGAATCATTGAAATAAGCTTCAACCCCATGGAAGGGATTTATATCAGCAACTTCCTTTTGAACTCTTCCATTGCTGTCAATGTATTTAAAACACTGATGAAGAGTAGAAGGCACCACATTATTTTCATGAAGAAAGGGCCTCTCCAGAAGAAGATTGTAAGATCCCACGATCTCAATCACATAGAAAGTGACTTTGGATCTGAAATCACCTATCTGAAGTTTGAGATGAATCTTTCCCAAAGGCTCGCTTCGGCTTTGATTGAATCCCAGGATAGTAGTAACTGTCTTAGAAAGCTTGTGAAGAGGGATTTTTAGTTCATCCAACAAACTCTTTGGCATTATGCTTATAGCAGACCCTGGATCAATGAGGATACGATCTATCTTCATCGTATCGATATAACCGGTGTAGTTGAGAGGCCGATCATGTCGATTATCCTCCAGTAGCATGTCGTCTTGTGTAAAGGTGATATTTGGGATAATCTCCAATACACTGTTGCAATGTAAGCAAGTGACAGGTTCTTCACCTGACTTCTTTAATTGTGCAAGACAAGAATCAGCTTGTAGAAGTGCCTCACTTAACGTCTCCCGAGTCTCTTTGGAAAGACGTAGAAGTTCAAAGAGTGACATTCGAGCTGGAGTATTAGCAAGTTGAGCTAGAATGTCGAAATTATAAGGCTTTTGAAGTCCAAGAGGAGGGGACTTTTTGATTGGTTTATCAAACCGAGCCTGTTGTTTGCCTTTCTCAAGAGCTGTGGGCTTGGAAGGAATAGGTTCAACTGGTGCAGTTGAAGGGATAGATGCAGTGGATGATTCTTCTTCAAGAGGAACATTAGGAACATCTTTGTCAGCAGGAGGGATATCAAGAGTATCCTCAGGATTCTTGGAATAATCCTTTAGATAAGGTTTCCCTGTTCGAGTAGCACCAGCAAGTGCTTCTTCCTTATCTTTTGGCTCTATGTCGGGAGTAGATCCGAGAGAAGTCATATGACATGACTTAATCTTTCCAGCCTTCTTAGACTTTCGGAAAGTAGTCTTTTGAAGAGGAGGAGATTCAAAATCTGCCACTAGATCAGGATGAATCCATATGATTTCTCCTGTTTCCATGGTGATTGGTACTAATCCTTCAGACTGTGGAGGAGAAATATTCACTATTTCAAGAGTTGCCTTGGGGATGGGAACGATTCCGCTTTCAAGGAGTTGAGGGGGGAAATCTCCGAATTACATAGAGACGACATTGGAGGTGACGGTCTTCTCTTTCGGAGTAAGAGAAATAGCTCCAGATTTAATCATTTCCTGGATCTTTCCTTTCAGTACATAGCATGTACGAATTGTATGACCCAACGTTCTGTGGTATGGGCAATATTTAGGATGATCCGTCTTACCAGCTTCATCAGGTTTCTTGATTTCAGGTAATTGTATTTTATTACCTTTCAGCAGACATTCGAAGATACCAAGGACATCATCGTCATCAAAAGAGTATTCTTCTTTGGGACGAGGTGCTCTTGGTTGTTGAGTTGCAGAGGCGGGGGGAGTTTGAACAGTCGATGCATCTTTACTCTGAAGATTAACCTCAAGGGTTTCTTTTCCCTTGCGATTATTGGATTTAACATTATTGTTAGTACCTTGACCTGTTTCTTTGGGAGTCATCTGTACTCCTAAGCCTTTGAAAGTTTCAGCACTAATTTCTGCGGCTTTGGCACTAGCTATGAAGGAAGGCCAATCTTGAAATTGAGTAGATCCTGTCCACATGCTGATGATGGGCAACAAATTTGATTTGCATGTGTCGATAGTGACAGCATCAGGAGTTCCAAGAGGCATCTTTAGAGCCTCTCTTCGAATCCGTTCAATGAATTCTTCTGTAGTTTCATTATTTTTCTGCTTGATTCTTATAAGAGCAGACATAGTCATGTCATTGAGCCCTTCATAGAACCGTTCAAGAAACATCTGTTTGAAACCGGCAAATGAGGTAATACACCCATCCGGGAGACTTCTATACCATTCATAAGCCGTTCCTTTGAGACATCCGACAAACACCCGAGTAAGGAGGGCGTCACTTAGTTGCAATTGGTCAGTCATCACTTCAAAGTGATTGATAAATTGACTTGGAGAAGTGGTTCCATCATAGAAGGAGATAGTAGGAGGCTTGTATTTAGGAGGATACGATACTTGCTTCCATTCTATCGGATAAGGTTGCTTGATGCCTAACCTTTGTAAACCATCCTTCTGTTTGAATGCCTCAAATTGAGTTTTGAGATTCCTCAATTCTTCAGTAACAACTCCAGAGGATTGTGGAGTTGTAGCTTGCAGAGAATAGTTGGGAGGAGGAACAGCATTATAAGCACTACCCCCAGCTCCGGAGAGACTAGGATTTGGTTGAACTTGCCCAGGAGTATTAGATTGTACTGCTGAAGGAATATGTACTGGACTTACACCAGTGTCAATTGGTATGGCATCTGGTACAGTCTGTCGATTTTGCATCTGGGTTGCCATGAGTTCATACATCGACTTCATAGTGTCAGCTATAGACTTCATTTGCTGTTCCAAAGAAGCAATTCTTTGTTCTTGAGTAGTCAAGGAAGAAGAAGGTTCATCAGTATTCCCATCGACCATATAAGTCGTAACTGTACGAGGGATTATTGATGAACTAGTGGATGTTGTATGTTCTGAATCATTACTTTGTGTATCAAAGTCATTTGTAGGAGAATTACCCCCAGTAGGAAGAGGTGGGAAGTTAGATTCTCCAAGAAATTCAGAATCATCTTCAGAAATGAAAGTCCTTTGACTAGAAGCGAGGACTCTTGCTCTGGTGCCTCTGTATACTCCATCTGGACTATCAGTTCTACCCCCAGTATCCTGAGAGGTCATGTTGACAGAAGCAAACAAAGGTTCATCTTCATCAGGCATAGGTTCATACTGAATCCGATTGAAGACAGATTGTCGTTTAGTTTGACATCTGCATTGCATTATGACTCTCGGTTGAAAGTCACAGTCATGATCAACATGGTCCTGATCCATTGATTGACATCTGCATTGAATTATGACTCTTGGCTGGAAGTCACATTCAGCATGATCCATTGAAACAGAATTATTCCTCCTCTTCTGTTGAAGGTGTTCTCGTAAATCTGTTTGTGAAGATTGGGATATATCAGAGAATATTCTTTGTGTATTTTTAGGAATATATTTCCGGTTCTTGGGTCTTGATGGCTCTTGATTATATAGAGAGTGATTAATCTGAGCCACATAATTTCTAGCATACTCTGCATCTTGATCTTTTATTTTCATATCCGATTGGTGTGGTTTCTTAACACCAGAAGTACTTCCCAAACGGATTTGATTAAGTTTTGCTCTTAGATCAGTTGGAGGTAACACATTGGTTTTTGAAACTTGGAGTTTTCCTTCCATTGATCTGGATATTTGCAGAGAAGGAAGAGTTGAACCACCCCCTTGATTAGGAGTTGGTAACAGACCCTCTTTCATAGACAAATTCTGTGCCCAATTCGAAGAAGTCGTAGAAGAAGACATTAAGGAATGTTTCTTCTTAGACTTATTCAAGTTTTAAGACATAGAATGTCCAGAAAGAAGAGTAGTCAAAAGACCATCTCCTTTTCTTTGACTAACAAAATTGTCAGTCAAAGCTGTTCCTGAAGTAAAGACTACAGGAGCAGAAGAAACAACTAAGGAGTTATTTCTTTTCGAATGGACTTTGTGTGGAGGAGTTTTAGCAAGACCACCCCCTGTTCTGGTAGAACTTGGCAAAGAAGAAGAGATAGCTAAAGAGCTATTCTTCTTTGAGTATGTTGGTGACAATTTGGCTAAGGAGCCAGTATTGTCAGCGTATAGAGTCTTGGCTAAAGAGCCAAATTTTGATACGCACGCTGAGTCAGAAAGAATTGACTTGGAAATACACGCTGGAACAGTTTTGGCTAAAGAGCCAGTGTTGTTAGCGTGACTTTTGATTTTAGAAATACACGTTGGAACAGGCTTGACTAAGGAGCCAGTGCTGCCAGCGTGACTTTTGACTTTGAGATTGCACGCTGGAACAGGCTTGACTAAGGAGTCAGTGCTGTCAGCGTGACTTTTGACTTTGAGATTGCACGCTGGAACAGGCTTGACTAAGGAGTCAGTGCTGCCAGCGTGACTTTTGACTGCTGTCATCTTCGAGCACACAAGAGTGTGCGTACTTGAAGTAGAGTCCTTGCCAGTGTTAGGAGTAGACACTGTGGCAGAAACTTCACCCTTGGTTGCCAACAGATTTTTAGGGACGTAGACAGATCGTCCCTTAGACTTGGCAGTGGTGATGGAGGCTGAAGTGGGCTTGCCACCCTTAGCCTGCTGCATTTCTTCGTAGGCGAGTTGATCGAATTGGATCGATATCACCTTCTTCGTCGAGCCGACTGACGAAGTGTCGCATTGAGTTGTTGCCATCTCAAAAGAGGAGATGGTTTTCCCCAGCAGAGTCGCCAATTTATTTTCCATAAATAAATTCACTTTATTTATTGTGTTTCTGGGAAAATTACAACTGTAGGAATCCGATCTAGAAGACGATCGCTTTATCCCTTGGACGATGCGAAGAAGAAAAGCTCTCAAAATTTTGACAGTAATTTAGATAACTATGTATCTGTACAATAAATGAGAAAAAGAACTCTATTTATAGAGTCAAAAATAACTGAAAAGATAACTGTCTTCACAGCCTATGCATAGTTGAAAATCATGCAGGATTTAACATACGCAAGGTTATGAGCAGTTACTGGACGTGGCCCGTAACTGTTGGACACATGGCAATCATGCATGAGTCGTGTGCAAGTTACAGGACACGCGGGTGAGAGATCAGTGGCATGGCTGCCACGTACTCCAATTTGATGAAATCCACGCAGACTTGTTGAAGACGAAATCCACGCAGACTTGGGTCAGAAAGCTTCAAAATCCACGCAGACTTGGGGCAAGAAGCTTCAGAATCCACGCAGACTTGGGGCAAAAAGCTTCAGAATCCACGCAGACTTAGGGCAGAAAGCTTCAAAATCCACGCAGACGTGGGGCAGAAAGCTTCAGAATCCACGCAAACTTGAGACAGAAAGCTCAAAATACACGCAGACTTGAGGAAGGAACATAGAAGTTCAAAATACACGCAACCTTGAGCCAGGATTGCCAGCTGTCTTGATTCGACATGTCTCGTTTGACATAAAATCTCTGACAGTGATTGCCTTGTCAGTCGCATTAAATGACAATAAGCTCTTTTGGTATGCCAACTTAACGAAGGCTGAGTCTTATTGAAGAAGATTTCAAAAGTCACGCAATAGTCGGCTGTGATCTCTCGAGTTCCGTGCATACGTGGCATACGAGGAGACATTCTTCGACTGTCGTGCTGTCAGTCATAATGACACTTCTGACAAATGATGAGCTGTCCCCCAGCGTAACTTTTAAATATTGTCCTGATCAACTCAGCATGACTTTTGGACCCTGTCCTGATCAACTCAGCGTGACATTTAGACTTTGTCCTGATCCACTCAGCGTGACTTTTATTTTTTACGGTCTACAGTAGGCACGTATAAACATGGGCGTAGAGTTTGATACTATGCAGGCACGTATAAACGTGGGCATAGAGTTCCTCCAGAACTCCAAATTTCATGAAACCTTCAATCTAAGCCAAAAATGGGACTTCTATAGATCAAAATGGGGTTTAACACAAATCTCAACAACCTGGAACGATCAAAACTTAAAAATAAGGATGTTTGATAGATCAAAACCACCAAAATCCGAAAATGGCAAATTTCTAGATCTACAAAAATAAAATTTCAAAATGCACAATATCAAGTTCTAAATTATCTTAGAATCACGAGAGGGAGATAAGTGAACCATAAAAATGGGTTCTTATGTGGAAGCAAGATGCACTTGCCTAAGCTCTTGGTAGGTGGAGAGAGTTATGAGGAAGAAGAAGGAGAGTAAATGAGAATAAGTGAAAAGAGAGAAAGTAGTTGGGCTTTAAATGGAAATAGAGGTAGGTAGGGGGTTGGGTTCATGATGAACCACCCTAAACCAGAACAAACCAACCCAAGCCGAACCCAAGTCAAAATAAACCAAAAGCTAAGCAAAAGCAGAAAATAAAATACAAAAAAATAATTAGCATAAAATTAAAGGAATTAAATACAGAAAAAATGTATGATAAATATTAAATAAATATATTCAAGCAGTACACGTATTAAAATACATATTTTAGGAACGGGGAGTGACAGCCAAACTATTTAAAATTTACAACCCTACAGAACCGTCTCAAATGTACCATTCTCCGTCCTAAATGTACCATTATCCATCCTAAATGTACCATTCTTCGTCATAAATGTACCATTCTCCATCCTAAATGTACCATTCTCCGTGTTAGAGAAACAAAGAATGGCCATTACCCGTCCCAAATTGTTCCATACTAAGTTAAAAGTATATAATAGCACCCAAAATGTTAACAATCGAAAAATTCTACAGAACCCATATGCCAGACTCGAACCTAGGCCTTCCATGTAAAAGCCAAACAGCACAACCAACTAAGTTTGGAATAAGAAGAGTCACTGGAGGTCATTGAATATCCCCAACTTCCAATAAGGAATAAGAAATTGAATATCCCCAACTTCCAATAAGGAATAAGAAGAGTCGGTTAGGAACGTGTATATATATACATAGGGGTCCCCATTCATTTGAGTAGGTAGTACATTTAACATGGCTCCAAAAAGATCATCTGTTTGGGAACCATGGCCTGAGTCTTCTTCTAGTCGTCGTCGAACCTCTCCGCATGGAGCACCCTCTGCGCCGCCTCCGGCCCATGACTGGCTGGCAGAGGCTGCTGACTTCCTGACCTCCTGTGGGTTGTCACTGGAGGTCATCGCTCGACCTCTTCATCCGGTGCCCAACTTTGACCTGTTGCCGATCACTCCGGAGGAACGGGATTCTCTGGAGAAGAGGGAAGGGTTTCGCCGCCTGTGCCATAGGGCGGGTGTGTGCACCCTGCAGGACTTTGCGGAGATCCTCCGCGAGGCTAGTGAGGGGTAGACCTCTTATTTTTCTGTTTTTTTAGTTTTTTATAGTTTTTTCCTCCTCTTGTATCCTTCGCCGGAGAATGTTCCGACGACGAAGCTGGGATTTAATGCAATATAATATTTTGTTAACTCAATTTGGTTTCGGCTACAAGCGACTAACTATTTTATCTATTTTTTAATTAACAAATCTTGTTACGTCAAATCCATATATCAGCGACGATATTACCTTCAATGACTTGTTACGTCATAGAATTGATTATGCTGCCAGCGTCAATCTTGCCGTCAAATCCATCTTAAATATGATTACAAAGTAAACTAGAGGACAACTTTGAGTGTTTCAATTTTATCTATTTTTTAATTAACAAATCTTGTTACGTCAAATCCATATATCAGCGACGATATCTCCATCAATGACTTGTTACGTCATAGAATTGATTATGCTGCCAGCGTCAATCTTGCCGTCAAATCCATCTTAAATATGATTACAAAGTAAACTGAGGACAACTTTGAGTGTTTCAATTTTACTCTTTTCAAGTACATAGTCTTGTTACCAAGTCGTCAAACGTGAAAAATTCGGGATGGCAAAAATACGAGTGTAGAACGGCTCAATGCAAAAAAAATACGTTCAAAAATTTAATCAAATATTCGAAAAATGGAAATATTGAGATTAGAAACTTCATATTCTTAAATATGTTGTCAAATTTTGTTAATTAAACATGTTTCCACCATGTTTTTTGTGCCAAATTTTTTAATAATTTATACAGAACACATGGATATATACCAGTAATAATAGTAATAAATTTAATTTTGGAAAGTAATTTTTAAAATTAGGATCTCAAAATCCCAAAGGTTTATGTAGTGATTTCACATGGATATATACTAGTAATAATAGTAATAAATTTAATTTTGGAAAGTAGTTTTTAAAATTTAATAGTAATAAATTTGACCGTCTTATACTAGTAATAATAGTAATAGATTTAATTTAAGACTCAAAACTATTCTATTTTTTTCCACTTCCCAAGGTCATATAAGACGGTCGAATTTTCCCCCTTCTTCTCTCAAACCCTCTTCCTTCTTCCAAACCCTCTTCCAAACCCTCTTCTTATCAAAATAAACAACGACCGTCTCCGAAGGGGAAGATTCCACAAAGGGATGCGATACAGGCCCGAAAGGCAGAACTTGCAAGGACGGCGAAAGCTAAGATTATGGTCGCTAGGGCAGAGGCCGAAAGGACAGAGGCAGAAGCAGCGACGGCGGCAGCAACGATGAAAGCGGAGGCGACAGTCAAGCCACCTGCAAAAAAGGCTAAAAAACTCATTGCTCGACACAGAGTCGTCAGAAGACTCAATTTATGAAGATCGAAGGCGTACTCAAGCGAAGGCTAAGGTGGCAACGGATAAAGAGTCATCAGCGTACTCTGAAGATTTTGAATCCTCATCAAAAGAGAAAAATGAAGAGGAAGAGCAATCATCAAATAAGTCCCAGGATGGAGAGGAGGTAAAAATTTTTAAAGACTCTAAATCTAAGAAGATTTACAATAAATATTTCAAGAAAAAGGCTGTTATGCCTGAAAGATCAATTAAGATGGATGATGTCGAAGACGAAGCTTTCTTGGATATATTAAAATTCTATCAGTTGGAGAAACTGAACAAATCCTGTCTTGAGAAAATCTCCCAAACAATAGTAAGAGAATTTTACTCAAATCTTCCGGCTGAAATTAAAAAAAAAGAAGAGGATCAACAACTGGTGCTTCTGAGAGGGAAACTGATTAGGGTAAATGTTGCTGTCATCAACGAATTTTATGAATTTAATCCAGTTCTTGAGTTTGATATGAAAGATATTGATAATATTTCCACGAGGGATGCAATTCATGAGATTACAGGTGTATCAGTGGGTGCCATGATCCCTCAAAATGTATACAAAGATCAATTAAAAACTTTGTATAATTTGTTGCATGCCTACGTATCTCAAACACTCAACCCTACTGGACATAAGTTTTCCATCCATCCCGAGAGAGTAAATTTTTTTTATTATATGGGAAAGAAAAAAAGGATGGATATAGGTTCCTACATGTTCAGTAGAATGATGTATCTCGTAAAAAAACCAACTGCAAGGACAGCTCTCCCTTTCGGAGGATTTGTATGCTCGATGGCTAGTAAACATTCTGTCCCAAGCTTAGCAGGAGATATTTATATTAAAAACAAAGGCCCCATGAGAAAACTAACCTTCACTCGAATATTTGGAAAACGGGCAGCAGCTGCATGCAAACCATCAACATATGGAAAACCATCAACTTATGGAATCAAAAACACTAAGGACAGGGTTGATGATCTATATAATTTTGTTGCTGCAAACTTTGAGAATATCTTCAAAGAGATGAAGACTATATCCGACAACCAAAAATTGATTCTAGATAAGATTAACCAGATAGAGGTTGAATTTGCTGATCAAGAATAAGATTTCCCTTCCCTCGTGAAGAAGGTAAATGGGGCTAGCCCAAACTCTTATGTAAAAATACACACTGTGCACATTGACACTTTAATGCTAGCCATCACTTTGAAACTTCTATTTATGTTTCTGGATGTCATTTCTATATATACAATGAGTCCATACTGACTATAATTTTTCTTATTCCGTCCCTCAAGGTGTAGGTGAATGATATTTTAAGGAAGAAGAAGAAGAAGAAAAAAGAAGAAGAAGAAGAAGAAGAAGAAGAAGAAGAAGAAGAAGAAGAAGAAGAAGATGGAGATGGCTATAAAGATTCATCTTTTGAGTTTTGAAGCTTTTATTTCAATTTAGAAGTAATATTTGAATTGTAATATGGTTCTGAATATTTGTTGGTCTTGGCGGTCAAACTAAATTTTGTGTTTGAAATATTGTAAGACTAAACTTTTTGCTTGTACTAAGTGCATAGTTCGTAATTTGTTTGGAAAATGTAATATGGTCTTGAATTTAGAGTAGGTCTAATATTTATTTGGATTATTGTATTGTGAATTATGCAGGTTCTATGTTGAATTACTAACGTGGATTAGACAGATTACTGTAACGTGGATTATGCAGTTTATTGGACTTGGAATGAAGTATACTTAATTTGATTATGATTTTTTGGTTGAAGCGTTTATTTGATTTGCAGTTGACCTTCACAGATGATATTGATATTTTGGTGTATTCCTTTGATTTGCAGATGCCCTTCACAGATTTTATGAGTCCTGGGTGCATTTCTAGGGTTTATAGATGGCCTCATTATAGATGCATTCCTGGGATCACTAAAACTTTATTTGATTGTAATATGTTTTGCTTTCTGTAAAAAATTATTACATCGATGCCATCAGTATGAATTCGATGCCAGTGTAATACATAATGTAATCCTGCCTGTTCATTCCTTGTTATTGCTGAAGAAAAATTATAATCCTGTCTGTTCATCCTTTGTTATTGCCATCAGTACATCGATGCCATAAGTATGAATTCGATGCCAGTGTAACACATAATATAATATAAGAAAAAATTTCTTGGATAGTAGGTTAATTATATTCAAACACTCGTAAGAAATTTTGTGCAGCCATACAGTGGAAGCCTGATAAAATGATATTCAGATTTTCTTGAACATGATTTAATATTAAATGAATATACTTTGGTAAATGATATTAAAAATACTGCAAATATTTGGTAAAAAAAATGAGACACTTGAACATTTCCAGTCCTAAATGTACCATACTTTGTTAAAAGCACAGAGAGTGTCCATTCTCCGTGTTAAAAGAACGGAGAATGACTATTCTCCTTTTTACAAGAACAGAGAATGACCATTCTCCGTTTTAAAAGAACGGAGAATGGCCATTCTCCGTTTTAAAAGCAGGGAGAATGGTCCTTCTTTATGTTAAAGGAACGAAGAATGGCCATTCTCCTTGAGAATGGCCATTCTCCGTGTTAAAAGCAAAGAGAATGGCCATTCTTCGTCCAAAAAAAATATTCTCTTAGAAAATATTATCATTAGAAAAGTAAAAAATATTTCGTCCAATCAATACAGATTTTTTTAAAAAAAATATGTGAGCAGATGATCCGCCCGACCTCAGAAGCAGGTTTCCTTAGTTCACCACCACCACCATGACATGTAGCCTTATTAACAAAATATTAAATTATTAGATAAAAAATAAAATTTCTGAAAATGGCATGGACAGTAAAATTAGAGCGGCACCGATGGTACTTCTCCTTATTTGAGGAGGTCTCGACGACGTCCGACGCGAACCGGACCGATTCTTTTCGGTGCAGCTGGTACTCCTTATTGTTCTAGGAGGGCTCGACGACGTTCGATGCGATCCGGACAGATTCTTATTCCTTCTTCATCTTTGTTTCTCTTTCCACCACCACCACCAACACTACCACCACCACCACGGCCTGTAACTAAAAAAAATTACAAAATTTATACGTTGATGCACAAAATATTAAATTAGATGGACGAAAGAGAGAGTAAATATGAGTTAATTTAGGGTGTTCGTTTAAAAATTAAAGTGAAGAATGACCTGCTGAAGCAAGTTACCAACAGGTCAAAAGTCAAAATCAGCATTAAATGATGTTTCTACTCTATTATTCAATCCGAACCATTGGATCAACATCCAATGGTCCAGATTTGGGATGTATCGATACATCCTTTTCCAGGGGATGTATTGTAGAATGACCCATATATATATATATATATATATATATATATATATATATATATATATATATACCCAAATTAATGTCAAAATCCTAATCTTCACCATTAACCATTTAATAAAAGTACTAATAATAAATGACAACCTTAATTACTGCATCAATAAATATAAAAGAACATTTAAAACCCAAATCCCTAGTATTAGGGATTGCTAAATCGCCATTATACTTAAAAAAGAGAGGAAAAGCTCTGAAGCTAAACTCCAGATTAAAACGAATGAAGGGGGAGAGAGAGAAGCCTGCTCTCTCATTCTTTCCCCCAAATCTCAATTTCAACCTAGAAATTAAAGGAGACGGGAGACGAAAAGTGGAGCTCACAGCGGGTGGGGGAGGCCGAAGCGCCGAAGTGGAGCCAGCCAGAGCAGCGGTTAGCCGGGAGCGGCTCAGGCTTAGAGGCGACGGCGGCGGTTCCTGTAGTGCCCCGTCCCTACATCGTGCCCCGTACTTGTCCACGGGGTGTGCGAGAAAGGAACACTGTCGCTATCGATTCGGTCGGGACCGATAGGTCGGGATCGACCGAGTCGATCGAACGGGAACGGTTGAATTAAGATCCATTCCTCGTTATGGAATGTCTTCTTCGGAACCAAGTCCCTTATTCAGCGGATTGTGCCTCGAGGATTGACTCTGCGGCTGAGTCGGGAGAGACCTCCCGTTGCTCTGCTTTTCACGCCGCTTGCGTTGGTTTTGGCTTTGTTTTATGAATGCGTTTTCGTGAATGTTTTCGATGGTTTTCATGGCTTGCATTTCGAACTCGCATTTTCTATCGAACTCCTTGAATAATGCAGTATTCTAATCGGTTTCTTGTGTAATTTCAGGTAATCGCGTAGGCGACATCTAGCGCGACCAGCAAGTTCTTTCGCCGAAGTAAACTCAAGGTGAGTGGCTGACCCTTCTCTTCTTGACCCCTTTTTGGCAAAATCGATAGTGTTGTTGCGGATTAAAGATTTAATGCAAGGGCACGGGCACGGTAAAATGATTGAGTTTTTAAAGAGAATGTAGGCTATGTCTTAATAACTAAAAGAAGGAAAATGGTCTTCGCACGGTCATGGACAACTTGTCGACAAGGTAAAGTTTCTCCGCACTGCAACCCGGGGCCACGGGACCGTTGCGGCCAAGAAGGAAAGATCTCATAAGCTGTGCTGGGCACAATGTTAGGCGAGGACTTGCAGTGGGGCTCGCTACTCGCGCTGAAAGGGCCTCGTCTAAAAAAATCTAGAAGGAGTCCACGATGGCTCTGGGAGCCAGTGACCAACACACGAAATAACTTCACTTGGTATGGAAATGATAACAATTGACAGGGAAGAACATGGTAAGTTTCATAAGGCGCGGCGCGGGTCACCTTCGGTAAGTTTCAACGTAAATTTCACTATGCTTGTCATATACTTGGTTGCAATTCATTAGGATGGTTAGAAACATTCATACTCTAAGTCAATTAAACTCTTCAACCAAATGAGAGCTTGGAACTTAAATAGCCACGCACCAGTACAAAGTGTAATGTACTGATCCTCGCTCTCCACGCAGGTACCCCGAACTACGAAGGGCGTGCCACTTGAAAGCTCAAGGCAAAGTGAACCCTTTTGAAGTCTCGTCCGCGTGTAAAGGCTTGTTTCTGGATTCTTTTTGAAGAAGACCCACACTCAGTCCAAAAGAAGATGACGACTCGACTTGCCTCGATAGCAGGTGGAAATGTGTAATAGTTTTTGCTTGTAAAAAGGGATGTAATGTATGGAACGACTATCTCATCGGCATTTATTTTGTAAGTCGAGTCATGTTGTAGCCCGTACGGCAATAATTGTAAAGGAGTCTATGTAAAGTTTTATTATCATCAATGAAAAAGTCTATTTCTATTTCAAATGTGTCATTCAATTTCTCTGCGTACTCTAACTTGATGTTGTGTTTCGGATAACCTTATGACTATGCCTTGTGCGATCGCAACTTAGGTTCGTACGGCATCATGCCCGGAGGATGACTATCGATTCTACGGAATCGGGGCGTGACAGTTCCGTGCGCGGCTAGACGGAGAGGATCGGAGCATGCAAAGGCGGGGGCAGTTGTGACGGAACCCACGGCCGAGCAAGAACAGAGCGCTTCAAGCGGCTCTAGTAGTTCGCATCATCCGTGGGCTGGACCTTCTAACGATACCATCGAAAGGATGCTGCACATGATGGAGGCATAGCGAAACCAGTCCGAGAACCGACATCAACAAGTAGAGAAACGACAGGCCCAGTTCGAAGCTCGTTTCGAAGCTCGCTTTGATGCACATGCTAAACTTCAGCAAAAGCAGCTAGATACCCTGCAACAGATCATCCAGACAATGACGGCCAAAGGGAATTCTATGACTACGCCTACCGTCACCGTGCCGACGATCCAACCCATTGATGTCGACACGGAGGATCCCGAGCGTCAACCAGCGGTACCGAAAAAGTACAACTTTGAAGTGTCAGAATTCAAGAAGGCGTGCCGCACTTCCTTCAGCAGCACCGAAGGTCCCTCCATGGCAATCGACTGGTTAGAAGAGCTGGAAGATCACTTCGAGCTGCTCGGCATTGAAGAATCCAAGCAAGTCGCCTGCGCACAACTTCAACTACGGTTGAACGCGTACGACTGGTGGGTCGTGCACAAGCGAGTGATCCGACCGGACAATACTACCGCGCTGATCTCTTGGGCCATGTTCCGCAAAGCTTTTGAAGTCCAGTACCTTCCGTCAGTCGTTCGTCAAGCGAAGGAGAATGAATTCATGCAGTTGAAGCAAGGGAGCCGGACAGTGGAACAGTACGCCACAGAATTCAACAAGTTGTCTAAGTTTGCTGGCCAGTTTCTGCCTACTGAAGAGTGCCGTGTGCGACGGTTCAAAGTGGGTCTGCGATACTCTATCGGAGCGCATGTCGGGGTCCCGGAGTACAAGACCGTAGGCGAGGCTCTGAATCACGCGCTCCGCCTTGAGAACCTGCATCCTTCCGGTGCTGACGACGTTGTGCGCCACTCCAATCACAAACGACCTAGCTATACGGGAGGCAACAATCACGCATCAAAGCGTCCAAACAACGGCGGCTATATGGGTCAGAATCCGTTACCTCGTTGCACCAAATGTAATCGCCTTGGGCACGAAGCCATCAACTGCTTCCCCTTCAGAGGGGAATGCCATGCTTGCAGACAAAAGGGACACATCGCTCGGTATTGCACAAACCCCAGATTGACTCGCAATGCCCCGCCATAACAACACCGCCAAGAGAATCGAGGACAGGCACCTCGACCTCCTCCGTCCACTCAACCTGTACCGCAATATGGCCAAGATCGTCGCCCCAACACTCAGGACCGCGTCTACGCCATGACTCGAGACGAAGCGCTGGCGTCAGATACCGTAGTGTCAGGTATACTAAAATTCAATAATGTGCCTGCTCGTGTGTTATTTGATTCAGGTGCTTCACATAGTTTTATATCGACGGACTTTGTCGCCGAGCACAAATTTCCTGCAATATCATTAGATCTCGACCTTAGCGTAAGTACGCCTTCGGGTACACCAATTCTCACAAACATAGCTTGCGCCGGCAAGATTATCTGTATCAGCGGTCAAAAGATCGGTCTGGATGTAATAGTTCTAGACATGAAGGACTTTGACATCATTCTGGAAATGGATTGGCTCGGGCCGTACAATGCAACCATAGACTGAGCTGAAAAGAAGGTCACATTCCGCATGCCTGGAGTGCCTGAATTCTGCTACTCGTGTGGTGAGGCATCGTCGACCTGCATGGTGATCTCCGCATTATCTGCTCGACGGATGCTGCATTCTGGGTGCGAAGGCTATCTAGCTTCCGTTCGAGACATGTGACAGGATGGTGCAAATGCGGGTCAGACCGACATTGTGGCAGAATTCCCCGACGTGTTCCCGGACGAGCTACCCGATATGCCGCCCGATCGAGAAATAGAGTTCACCATCGACACATTCCCCGACACCCGGCCGATCTCGAAGGCTCCGTACAGAATGGCCCCTGCAGAATTGAAAAAATTGAAGGCACAACTTCAGGAATTGCTCGACAGAGGGTTTATCCGTCCGAGTGTCTCGCCGTGGGGTGCGCCCGTGCTGTTCGTGAAGAAGAAGGATGGATCGATACAACTCTGCATCGACTATCGGGAATTGAATAAAGCCACCGTCCAAAACAAATACCCTCTGCCCCGCATCGACGACTTGTTCGACCAGCTCCAAGGTGCAACGGTATTTTCAAAGATTGATCTACGATCGGGTTACCACCAACTCAAAGTCAAGCCAGATGACGTGCCGAAGTCTGCCTTCCGTACTCGTTACGGCCACTACGAGTTCTTGGTAATGCCGTTCGGTCTGACAAACGCCCCTGCCGTCTTCATGGATCTAATGAATTGGGTGTTCCGTCCATTCGTTGACAAGTTCGTAGTAGTCTTCATCGACGACATCCTCGTCTACTCGAAGGACCGAGCGCAACATGCAGAGCATCTGCGGATGGTACTCCAAACCCTTCGAGAGAATCAGTTGTACGCGAAGATGAGCAAGTACGAGTTCTGGCTGAACATCGTCTCATTCCTTGGGCACATCATCTCCGTCGCGGGCATTGCAGTCGATCCGAAGAAAGTCGAGGCAGTTGCTGATTGGAAACGACCCGCATTAGTTAGCAAAATTCGAAGCTTCCTAGGCTTGGCGGGATACTACCGATGCTTCGTGAAGGACTTCGCGAAGATTGCATCGCCGTTGACTCGTCTCACCCAGAAAGGAGTCACATTCAAGTGGTCAGACGACTGTGAAGCTTCCTTCCAAGAGCTCAAACAACGGCTCGTTTTGGCCCCGATACTTGCTCTTTCTGAAGGGACAGAGGGATTTCAAATCTTCAGCGATGCTTCTGGCCAGGTCTTGGGGTGTGTGCTCATGCAGCGGGATAATGTGATATCTTTTGCTTCCCGACAGTTGAAGTCACACGAGAAGAACGACCCCACGCACGACCTAGAACTAGCGGCAATTGTGTTCGTGTTGAAGCTGTGGCGTCACTATCTCTATGGCATGGTGTGCAGGATTTATACGGACCACAAAAGCCTCAAGTATCTCTTCACCCAGAAAGAATTGAATTTGCGGCAGAGGCGATGGCTCGAGCTGATCAAAGACTATGACTTGTCAATCGACTACACGCCGGACAAGGGAAATGTGGTAGCGGATGCGCTGAGCCGGAAGTACTTAGCTTCGTTAAGTATCAACGACCGACTGCTGCGTGACTTGGAAGGAATGGGCATTGAACTCCGAGTTCGTTTCAGAGACGTAAAACTAGCGCAACTACGGGTGGAACCGAGCCTACTGGAGAGGATCAAGTCTGCACAGAAGGACGACCCCTACCTGGAGAAGATGCGGAAGCTGATATCGATAGGGAAAGCGTCTGACTTTGCAGAGGACGAGTCGGGAGTGTTGCGCGTGAAGGGACGGCTATGCGTACCGGACGACGTAGAACTTAGAAAGAAGATAATGACGGAGGTGCACTATGCAAAATATTCCTTGCATCCTGGCAGCACCAAGATGTATAAGGACCTCCGCGTTGTCTTTTGGTGGCACGGCATGAAGAGGGACGTAGCGCTCTTTATGTCAAAATGTATGGCCTGTCAGCAAGTCAAAGTCGAGCACCAGCGACCGGGCGGGGAGATGCAGAACCTCGCCATTCCAGAGTGGAAGTGGGATCACATCACTATAGACTTTGTGGTTGGCTTACCGAGGACCCCGCGGGGAAACGACGTCATCTGGGTCATTATCAATCGACTAACCAAGTCAGCACACTTTATCGCCATCAAAGTTACTTGGAGCGTCGACCGCCTTGCTCAGATATACCTTGATGAAATAGTTCGGCTGCACGGGGTCCAAGTTTCTATTGTCTTTGATCGGGATGGACGGTTCGTAGCGCGCTTCTGGAGTAGTCTATATTCAGTATTGGATACCAAGTTGAAGTTCAGCTCAGCTTATCATCCTCAGACTGACGGCCAAACAGAGCGGGTGAACCAAATTCTTGAAGACATGTTATGACTCTGTGCGATCGACTTGAAGTCAAGTTGGGACGTCCATCTATCGCTGGCCGAGTTTACATACAACAACAGCTATCAGTCCAGCATCCAAATGGTGCCGTATGAAGCTTTGTACGGCCGGAAGTGTAGATCGCCCATTTGCTGGGATGAAGTCGGAGAACGGCAGATACTTGGTCCGGAGCTGGTAGAGAAGACTGTGCAGAAGGTCAAGTTGATACGAGAAAGATTGAAGATAGCACAAAGCCGGCAGAAAAGCTATGTCGATACGCACCGACGCCCCCTCGAGTTCTCGGAAGGCGACCATGTATTCCTGAAGGTGATGCCTATGCGTGGAGTTTCCCGGTTCGGTGCGAAAGAAAAGTTGAGCCCAAGATTTGTTGGCCCGTTCGAAATATTGAAGCGAGTCGCCCCGGTAGCTTACCAACTTGCCTTGCCGCCTACATTGTCAGAGGTACATGACGTCTTCCACGTCTCGCAATTGCGGAAGTACGTGCACGATTCGGGGCATGTGGTAGATTTGGGTAAGCTGGACCTGAAGGCGGACTTGTCATATGTCGAAGAGCCGGGACAAATCTTGGAGTGCAAGGATAAACTTCTCCGCAATCGTGCTATTCCTCTAGTCCGCGTACTCTGGAGAAACCATTCAGTCGAGGAGTCGACGTGGGAGCTTGAGTCAGAATTGAAGGAGAAGTTTCCTTCACTGTTCTCGTAGAGGTAGGTTCTATTCTTAAGTTTCGAGGACGAAACTTTTTCTTAGTTGGTTATGGTGTAGTGCCCCGTCCCTACATCGTGCCCCGTACTTGTCCACGGGGTGCGCGAGAAAGGAACACTGTCGCTATCGATTCGGTCGGGACCGATAGGTCGGGATCGACCGAGTCGATCGAACGAGAACGGTTGAATTAAGATCAATTCCTCGTTATGGAATGTCTTCTTCGGAACCAAGCCCTATATTCAGCGGATTGCGCCTCGAGGATTGACTCTGCGGCTGAGTCGGGAGAGACCTCCCGTTGCTCTTCTTTTCACGCCGCTTGCGTTGGTTTTGGTTTTGTTTTCTGAATGCGTTTTCATGAATGTTTTCGATGGTTTTCATGGCTTGCATTTCGAACTCGCATTTCCTATCGAACTCCTTGAATAATGCAGTGTTCTAATCGGCTGCTTGTGCGATTTCAGGTAATCACGTAGGCGACGTCTAGCGCGACCAGCAAGTTCTCTCGCCGAAGTAAACTCAAGGTGAGTGGCTGACCCTTCTCTTCTTGACCCCTTTTTGGCAAAATCGATAGTTTTGTTGCGGATTAAAGATTGAATGCAAGGGCACGGGTACGGTAAAATGATTGAGTTTTTAAAGAGAATGTAGGCTATGTCTTAATAACTAAAAGAAGGAAAATAGTCTTCACACGGTCATGGACAACTTGTCGACAAGGTAAAGTTTCCCCGCACGGCAACCCGGGGCCACGGGACCGTTGCGGCCAAGAAGGAAACATCTCATAAGCTGTGCTGGGCACAATATTAGGCGAGGACTTGCAGCGGGGCTCGCTACTCGCGCCGAAAGGGCCTCATCTAATAAAAGCTAGAAGGAGTCCACAATGGCTCTGGGAGCCAGTGACCAACACACGAAATAATTGCACTTGGTATGGAAATGATAACAATTGACAGGGAAGAACATGTAAGTTTCATAAGGCACAGCGCGGGCCGCCGTCGGTAAGTTTCAACGTAAATTTTACTATGCTTGTCATATGCTTGGTTGCAATTCATTAGGATGGTTAGAAACATTCATACTCTAAGTCAATTAAACTCTTCAACCAAATGAGAGCTTGGAACTTATATAGCCACGCACCAGTACAAAGTGTAATGTACTGATCCTCGCTCTCCACGCAGGTACCCCGAACTACGAAGGGCGTGCCACTTGAAAGCTCAAGGCGAAGTGAACCGTTTTGAAGCCTCGTCCGCGTGTAAAGGCTTGTTTCTGGATTCCTTTTGAAGAAGACCCACACTCAGTCCAAAAGAAGATGACGACTCGACTCGTCTCGATAGCTGGTGGAAATGTGTAATGGTTTTTGCTTGTAAAAAAGGATGTAATGTATGGAACGACTATCTCATCGGCATTCATTTTGTAAGTCGAGTCATGTTGTAGCCCGCGCGGCAATTATTGTAAAGGAGTCTATGTAAAGTTTTATTATCATCAATGAAAAAGTCTATTTCTATTTTAAATGTGTCATTCAATTTCTCTATGTACTCTAACTTGATGTTGTGTTTCGGATAACCTTACGACTATGCCTTGTGCGATCGCAACTTAGGTTCGCACGGCATCACGCCCGGAGGACGACTATCGATTCTACGAAATCGGGGCGTGACATAATGGTATCAAAGCACGGCTTCATATCCTTTGACCTCGCATCGATGAGATAAGTTGTTCCATACAATGAGTCCGTAATATTTTATGACTGATGTGTTTGCCTTCGTATCGTAGAAGTGACGGAACCCACGGCCGAGCAAGAACAGAGCGCTTCAAGCGGCTCTAGTAGTTCGCATCGTCCGCGGGCCGGACCTTCTAACGATACCATCGAAAGGATGCTGCGCATGATGGAGGCGCAGCGAAACCAGTCTGAGAACCGACATCAACAAGTAGAGGAACGACAGGCCCAGTTTGAAGCTCGCTTCGAAGCTCGCTTTGATGCACATGCCAAACTTCAGCAAAAGCAGCTAGATACCCTGCAGCAGATCGTCCAGACAATGGTGGCCAACGGAAATTCTACGACTACGCCTACCGTCACCGTGCTGGCGATCCAACCCATTGATGTTGATACGGAGGATCCCGAGCGTCAACCAGCGGCACCGAAAAAGTACAACTTTGAAGTGTCAGAATTCAAGAAGGCGTACCATACTTCCTTCAGCGGCACCGAGGGTCCCTCCATGGCAATCGACTAGTTGGAAGAGCTGGAAGATCATTTCGAGCTGCTCGGCATTGAAGAATCCAAGCAAGTCGTCTGCGCACAACTTCAACTACGGTTGAACGCGCACGACTGGTGGGTCATGCGCAAGCGAGCGATCCTACCGGACAATACTACCACGCCGATCTCTTGGGCCACGTTCCGCAAAGCTTTTGAAGTTCAGTACCTTCCGTCAGCCGTTCGTCAAGCGAAGGAGAATGAATTCATGCAGTTGAAGCAAGGAAGCCGGACAGTGGAACAGTACGTCGCAGAATTCAACCAGTTGTCTAAGTTTGCTGGCCAGTTTCTACCTACTGAAGAGTGCCGTATGCGACGGTTCGAAGTGGGTCTGCGACACTCTATCGGTGCGCATGTCGGGGTCCTGGAGTACAAGACCGTAGGTGAGGCTCTGAATCACGCACTCCGCCTTGAGAACCTATATCCTTTCGGTGCTGACGACGTTGTACACCACTCCAATCACAAACGTCCTAGCTATACGGGAGGCAACAATCACGCGTCAAAGCGTCCAAACAACGGCGGCTATATGGGTCAGAATCCGTTACCTCGTTGCACCAAATATAATCGCCTCGGGCACGAAGCCATCAACTGCTTCCCCTTCAGAGGAGAATGCCATTCTTGCGGACAAAAGGGACACCTTGCTCGGTATTGCACAAACCCCAGATTGACCTACAATGCCCCGCCACAACAACACCGCCAAGAGAATCGAGGACAGGCGCCTCGACCTCCTCCGTCCACTCAACCTGCATTGCAATATGGCCAAGATCGTCGCCCCAACACTCAGGGCCGCGTCTACGCGATGACTCGAGACGAAGCGCTGGCGTCAGATACCGTAGTTTCTGGTATACTAAAATTCAACAATGTGCCTGCTCGTGTGTTATTTGATTCAGGCGCTTCACATAGTTTTATATCGGCGGACTTTGTCGCCGAGCACAAATTTCCTGTAATATCATTAGATTTCGACCTTAGCGTAAGCACGCCTTCGGACACACCAATTCTCACAAACTTAGCTTGCGCCGACGGGATTATCTGTATCGGCGGTCAAAAGATCGGTCTGGATGTGATAGTTCTAGACATGAAGGACTTTGACATCATTCTGGGAATGGATTGGCACGGGACGTACAACTCAACCATAGACTGCACTGAAAAGAAGGTCACATTCCGCATGCATGGAGTGCCTGAATTCTGCTACTCGTGTGGTGAGGCGTCGCCGACCTGCATGGTGATCTCTGTAATATCTGCTCGACGGATGCTGCATTCCGGGTACGAAGGCTATGTAGCTTCCGTTCGAGATATGCGACAGGATGGTGCAAACGCGGGTCAGACCGACGTTGTGGCAGAATTTCCCGATGTGTTCCCGGACGAGCTACCCGGCATGCCGTCCGATCGAGAAATAGAGTTCACCATCGACACATTCCCCGACACCCGGCCGATCTCGAAGGCTCCGTACAGAATGGCCCCTGCAGAATTGAAAGAATTGAAGGCATAACTTCAGGAATTGCTCGACATAGGGTTTATCCATCCGAGTGTCTCGCCGTGGGGTGCGCCCGTACTGTTCGTGAAGAAGAAGGATGGATCGATGCGACTCTGCATCGACTATCGGGAATTGAATAAAGCCACCGTCCGAAACAAATACCCCCTGTCCCGCATCGATGACTTGTTCGACCAGCTCCAAGGTGCAACGGTGTTTTCGAAGATTGATCTACGATCGGGTTACCACCAACTCAAAGTCAAGCCAAATGACGTACCGAAGTCTGCCTTCCGCACTCGTTACGGCCACTACGAGTTCTTGGTAATGTCGTTCGGTCTGACAAACGCCCCTGCCGTCTTTATGGATCTAATGAATCGGGTGTTCCGTCCGTTCGTTGACAAGTTCGTACTAGTCTTCATCGACGACATCCTCGTCTACTCGAAGGACCGAGCGCAACATGCAGAGCATCTGCGGACGGTACTCCAAACCCTTCGAGAGAATCAGTTATACGCGAAGATGAGCAAGTGCGAGTTCTGGCTCAACAGCGTCTCATTCCTTGGGCACATCATCACCGCCGCGGGCATTGCAGTCGATCCAAAGAAAGTCGAGGCAGTTGCTGATTGGAAACGGCCCGCATTAGTTAGTGAAATTCGAAGCTTCCTAGGCTTGGCGGGATACTACCGACGCTTCGTGAAGGACTTCACGAAGATTGCATCGCTGTTGACTCGTCTCACCCAGAAAGGAGTCGCATTCAAGTGGTCAGACGACTGTGAAGCTTCCTTCCAGGAGCTCAAACAACGACTCGTATCGGCCCCGATACTTGCTCTTCCTGAAGGGACGGAAGGATTTTAAATCTTCCGCGATGCTTCTGTCCAGGGCTTGGGGTGTGTGCTCATGCAGCGGGATAAGGTGATATCTTTTGCTTTCCGGCAGTTGAAGCCACACGAGAAGAACTACCCCACGTACGACCAAGAACTAGCGGCAATTGTGTTCGCGTTGAAGCTGTGGCGTCACTATCTCTATGGCGTGGCGTGCAAGATTTATACGGACCACAAAAGCCTCAAGTATCTTTTCACCCAGAAAGAATTGAATTTGCGGCAGAGGCGATGGCTCGAGCTGATCAAAGACTATGACTTGTCAAAAGACTACACGCCGGGCAAGGGAAATGTGGTAGCGGATGCGCTGAGCCGGAAGTACTTAGCTTCGTTATGTATCAATGACCGACTGCTGCGTGACTTGGAAGGAATGGGCATTGAACTCCGAGTTCGTTTCAGAGACGTAAAACTAGCACAACTACGGGTGGAACCGAGCCTACTGGAGAGGATCAAGTCTGCACAGAAGGACGACCCCTACCTGGAGAAGATGTGGAAGCTGATATCGACAGGGAAAGCGTCTGAATTTACAGAGGACGAGTCGGGAGTATTGCGCGTGAAGGGACGGCTATGCGTACCGGACGACGTAGAACTTAGAAAGGAGATAATGACGGAGGCGTACTATGCAAAATATTCCTTGCATCCTGGCAGCACCAAGATGTATAAGGACCTCCGCGTTGTCTTTTGGTGGCACGGCATGAAGAGGGACGTAGCGCTCTTTGTGTTAAAATGTATGGCCTGTCAGCAAGTCAAAGCCGAGCACTAGCGACCGGACGGGTAGATGCAGAACCTCGCCATTCCAGAGTGGAAGTGGGATCACATCACTATGGACTTCGTTGTTGGCTTGCCGAGGACGCCACAGGGAAACGACGCCGTCTGGGTCATCGTCGATCGACTAACCAAGTCAGCGCACTTTATCGCCATCAAAGTTACTTGGAGCGTCGACCGCCTTGCTCAGATATACCTTGATGAAATAGTTCGGCTGCACGGGGTCCCAGTTTCTATTATCTCTGATCGGGATGGACGGTTCGTAGCACGCTTCTGGAGTAGTCTACATTCAGCATTGGGGACTAAGTTGAAGTTCAGCTCAGCTTATCATCCTCAGACTGACGGCCAAACAGAGCGGGTGAACCAAATTCTCGAAGACATGTTACGACACTGTGCGATCGACTTGAAGTTAAGTTGGGACGTCCATCTACCGCTGGCCGAGTTTACATACAACAACAGCTATCAGTCCAGCATCCAAATGGCGCTGTATGAAGCTTTGTACGGCCGAAAGTGTAGATCGCTCATTTGCTGGGATAAAGTCGGGGAACGGCAGATACTTGGTCCGGAGCTGGTGGAAAAGACTGTGCAGAAGGTCAAGTTGATACGAGAAAGATTGAAGATAGCACAAAGCCGACAGAAAAGCTATGCCGACATGCACCGACGCCCCCTCGAGTTCTCGGAAGGCGACCATGTATTCCTGAAGGTGATGCCTATGCGTGGAGTTTTCCGGTTCGGTGCGAAAGGAAAGTTGAGCCTAAGATTTGTTGGCCCGTTCAAAATATTGAAGCGAGTCGCCCCGGTAGCTTACCAACTCGCCTTGCCGCCTGCATTGTTAGAGGTACATGACGTCTTCCACGTCTCGCAATTGTAGAAGTACGTGCACGATCCGGGGCATGTGGTAGATTTGGGTAAGCCGGACCTGAAGGCGGACTTGTCATATGTCGAAGAGCCGGTGCAAATCTTGGAGCGCAAGGATAAACTTCTCCGCAACCGTGCTATTCCTCTAGTCCGCGTCCTCTGGAGAAACCATTCAGTCGAGGAGTCGACTGTAGGATGTGGAAAATTATGACACGCTGTCATTTTAATCCATACGCTCAAGGCCATACGCTTATCAAAAGCCATACGCTTAGTGGATATTTTATTATTTCTTCTTAAAGTAGCAGCACAACATATATTAAATGAAGAATGAATCTGACGTCTCGTCTTTCGTGTAAAGATAGTTGTCATGAAAAGAGCAACCGTCGTATAGGATTTCGAAGAGTTGGTTTTGTCTTTTACGAGGACAGCTCAGCAGATCATTAATGCAAAGTTATTATTACTGACAGTCTGTCAGCCGTCATATCTGTAGTCACGACGCTCGAGAAAATCTTTTGACTGTTATTAGAAGATATGGCGTATCAGAGAAGATTGATGATGGCCACGTGGCCATTTCTTCAGTGAGCGTATGAAGTCTATACGACTCCTTCCTTCTCCAGTGAGCGTATGAAGTCTATATGACTCCTTCCTTCTCCAGTGAGCGTATGAAGTCTATACGAATCCTTCCTCAACTAAGTGAGCGTACGACTCTTGTTCAGTCAAGTGAGCGTATAGTTTCCATACGACTCCTTGATAACCAAGTAAGCGTATCAGCTTTATTTTGTTTCTACATCATCCAAGTCAGCGTATAACTCTCCTTCAACGAGGCAGCGTATTACAGCAACCACATCCAGGATTACAGTCAACACACGTTCTCACGTGTCCTGTACTCAGTTATCCACTTCTTCAGAAGTTATCCAACGTGGCATCCATGCCATCAATCTCTCCTGAACATGCTCCACTACTTTCAACCGCACGCTAATGTGTCTCCATCAGAATTTGCCACGCGTCCCTGCAGTTATGCACACGTCAAGTAACTACCTGAGCGTATGCTTAAGGACAGTTATCCTGAACTCTATAAAAGAGAGTTTCTTCATCTTCATCAGACACTACAGTCAATTTCAGAGAGAACAGAGAGATTGCCCAATTGCTGTCCAAGTTCTTCAAAGTTCGAGTATTCTTCATCGCATCGTCCAAGGGATAAAGTAATCGTCTTCTAGATTAGATTCCTACAGTTGTAATTTTCTTAGATACAAAATAAATAAAGTGAATTTATTTATGGAAAACAAATTGGCGACTCTGCTGGGGAAAGCTGTCTCCTCCAACGAGATAGCAACAACTCAATGCGATACTTCGTCGATCGGCTTGACGAAGAAGACGATGGTTGTACAATTCGACCAATCGGCTTATGAAGAAATGCTCAAGGCGAAGGAGGGCCGCACTGTTTCCTCCGCTCTTCCTGCTGCCAAGAAGAAGGGATGCTCCGTCTATGTCCCTAAGTCTTCTGCAACCGTCCGAGACGCTTCTGTCACTTCTCATGCTGACAAGAACACGTCTTCAACTTCCATGAAGCACAATTCGGCTTCTCTGAACGCAGCAACAGTGGCTTCTCCTAGTCACGCTGACAAAGTTGGTTCTTTAACCAAGTCAGCGTGTACAAGAAAAACCATCTCTGGACATGTCAAAGTCCCTTCTCCCTCTACTCTTACGACAGCAGTCGGCTCTTTAGCTATTGATGACTCTGAGCGTATGGCATTCAAAGGGCAGCGTACGGCAAAGGCAGCATACAAAAGCCAACATCAGGCAGCGTACGCTAAGCCAAAGCCAGCGTATGCTAATAAAAAGGCAGCGTATGACCAGAAGTCCAAACTGAAGTCAGCGTATGCTAACAGATATAGTCCTTTGACTGTTTCTCAAAATCAGGCTGGGGGTTCTCTTCCACAGAACATACAAATGATTCCCCCTCAACTTGCACATCTTGTGCCAACCAAGGAGAAAGACTCTTTAGTCAACTCCTCTACTCCTAAGGTCTTTACCTCTGGAGTTAATTTGACTAGTACTCTTACTAGATCAAACAATGGAAAACGCCTTTTGGCTAATTCCTCCAAAGATGGATTATTACCGACTCCTAGTCGGAATAATACTCATCTTCCTTCTCTTAAAATTTCTCGGTCTGAGAAAGACAAATTACAAGTATCCAAGACGGATATCAAAGTCAGATCTCCTACGGATCTTCGTAACAAGCTTAATCAGAATCGGCTCGGTTCCACTGAGACAAGTATATTAGACCCTGATGCAGAATATGCCAAGAACTATGTGGCTCAAATTAATCAGTCTTTATACACTCAGGAACCAAGAAGACAGAAGAACAAAAGACAAGTTTCTACACAGAAACTATCTTCAAGTACTTCCCAATCTGTTCCTATAGATCTCCGGGAATGTTTGCAAAATAAACGGAGAATTGACACTCCATCAGGCTATGATATTGCTCATATTTGCCATGAAAAGTATGGTTGCAACTTCCAACCTCGAGTTGTAATTCAATGTTGTTGTTCACCAAAAAGACAATCTGTTTTCGAACGGATTCAATATGAACCAATGTTGGATGAAGATGAACCTCTTTATGCTTCTGTCAACATGACCTCCAGAAATATTGGGGGTAGCATACGGTCTGATGCTATATCAGACTCTGAAAATGGTGTTTATTTCGGCACCCAATCCAGGACCAGAGCCTCTTCTTCTCATCCAAGTGGTAATCCGGAGATCACAGAAGACTTCCTTGGAGAATCAAATTTTCCAGTATTGACTCCCGTAAATAGCCCCGGAAAAGATACTGATTCACACAGTGATGATTCAGAACAGACTGTTTCATCATCTCTTACCATTTACATGGCAGAGGGCAATCATGAACCTTCGACTAGCACCGAAGCTCATGAACAAAGGATTTCTTCCTTAGAACAACAGTTGCGAGCTATGGCAGATATATTGAATACTATGCACACTCTTATGCAAGCTCAGCATCAAACTCAGCAAGTCCAACAGACAGCTCCTCCAGTTATATTAAATACTCCTGTTGTTCCAAACCCGGAATCCTCTACTATTCCGGGGGTACAATCTAATGTTCCTGAACAACCCACTCCAAGTCAGTCTGGAGCTGGGGGTGGTACATATGCTGCAGTCCCTCCTCCCAATTACACTCAACAAGTTACAACTCCCCAATCTTCTGGAATTGTTTCTGAAGAGTTAAAGAATCTCCGAACTCAATTCGAGGCATTCAAATAGAAGGATGGTTGGCAAAGGTTAGGTATCAAACAACCTTACCCGATAGAATGGAAGCAGGTATCGTATCTACCAAAATACAAACCTTCGACCATCTCTTTCTTTGATGGGACAACCTCTCCGAGTCAGTTCATTAATTATTTTGAAGTAATGACTGATCAACTGCAACCAAGTGACGCCCTCCTTACTCGGGTATTCGTTGGATGTCTCAAAGGAACGGCTTATGAATGGTATAGAAGTCTCCCTGATGGGTGCATTACCTCATTTGCCGGTTTCAAGCAAATGTTTCTTGAACGATTCTATGAAGGGCTTAACGACATGACCATGTCAGCCCTCATAAGAATTAAACAGAAAAATAATGAAACCACCGAGGACTTTATTGAAAGATTTAGAAGAGAAGCCCTCAAAATGCCTCTCGGAACTCCCGATGCTGTTACCATCGACACTTGCAAGTCGAATCTCTTACCAATTATCAGCATGTGGACAGGGTCCACTCATCTCCAAGATTGGCCTCCTTTCATTGTCAGTGCCAAGGCTGTCGAGGTCAGTGCTGAGACCTTCAAGGGTCTGGGGGTACAAATGGCTCCCAAGGAATCAAATCAGAGTGCTAGCAATAGTCCTCGACCCAATAATCGCAAAGGAAAAGAAGCTCTTGAAGTCAATCTCCAAAGCAGTAGTCAAGAGGTAAAGACTACCCAAGCTACTCCAGCTCCAACAAATCAACAACAGAGACCTCCTCGGCCGAAGGAAGAATATTCTTTCGACGATGATGATGTTCAGGGTATCTTTGAATGCTTGCTCAAAGGTAATAAGATTCAATTGCCAGAAATTAAAAAGCCTGATGAAGCCAATAAGACAGATCATCAAAAATACTGTCCATATCATTGAATGCTGGGTCATACAATCCGGTCTTGCTATGTATTAAAAGGGAAGATTTAAGAGATGATTAAATCAGGAGCTGTGACATTAACACCCAAAGACAAAACAGTCACAGCAAATGTAATTTCAATGCAGTTCGGTGACTTCCCTCCCTTAATGGTAGAAAGTGGGATTGTTCCTATCCCCAAAGCAACTCTCGAAGTTGTAAACATCCCACCAGCACAGAATGACGGACTTGTTCCTGTCACAACTAAGAAGGGAGAGATCATGTGGATTCACCCAGATTTAATGACGGAGTTTGAGACATCTTCCTCTTCTCTTCGGAAGACTCCCTCATCTAAAAAGAAGCTCGGGAAGACTAAGTCATGCAATGTGACTTCTAGTTTCACACCCGATTTTTATCTAACTTCTACTTTCATCTCAGCAGGAAATTCACTCCCTACGGAGATAAAATCTGTACCTCAATTTGAAGATAGGTACAAGCCTGCTTTTCATCTATACAGTTCACAATCTCGTGAATTGATGGCGAAGATGGGTTATGATCTAGCCACTGCTCCTGGTTTGAACTCAGGCAAGGGACTCCGAGCACCTTTGGCCATCACTATGAGACATAATCAATCTCGTGTTGGCCTTGGTTTCTGGAATGAAGCTCTCATCAAACATAAAAGAACCAAGAGCAAGATAAAGAATTGCAACATGGTTTCTATAGACCCTGAACCAGAATCTGAAGTTGAAGTTCATGCTGGAACTCGGTCAGGAAAAATATATCTGAAAGATTATGCTGAGATTCCTGAAGAAACTTCTGACGTTCCTCCGGTTACAGCTTCAACACCAGTCTCTACTGAAGAGCCTTTAAATGTTCCTGTTGAAACAGTTCCTTCTAAACCAACAGCAGCTGACAAAGGCAAACAACAAGTCCGCTTTGACAAACAATTGAAGAAGTCATCTCCTACAGGACTTGAAAAGCCTTATAATTTTGATATATTGGCTCAACTAGCCAATACCTCAGCCAAATTATCAATCTTTGAGCTCTTACGCCTCTCTAAAGAGACTCGAGAAACTCTAAGTGAAGCACTGCTGCAAGCAGAAACCTGCCTAACTCTTCTCAAGAAGCTGGAAACAAAATCTGTTTCTCATTGCCATAATGTATTGGAATTTATTCCAAACATTACCTTTACGCAGGACGATATGCTGCTAGAGGATAATCGACATGACCGTCCTTTGTATCATACAGGATATATTGATTCTATGAAGGTTGATCGTCTCTTGATTGATCCAGGATCTGCTCTCAGTATTATGCCAAAAGCTATGCTAGACGTACTGAAGATACCTGTACATAGCCTTTCCAGCACTATCACTACCATCTTGGGATTTAATCAAGGAAAAAGTCAGCCTTTGGGCAAGATTTGCCTCAAATTTCAAATAGGCGATCTTCGCACTAAAGTTACTTTTTACATCATCGATAATCATGGTTGCTCATACAATGCTCTGTTGGGGAGACCATTCTTGCATAAACATAATGTCGTTCCTTCGACTCTTCATCAGTGTTTCAAATACGTTGATGATAATGGAGAAGTTCAAAAGGAGGTTGCAGATCTCTATCCATTCAAAGGAGTTGAAGCTTACTTCAATGACGCTCGCATGTACAAAGATGAATACTCAAAAGTCTTGCAAGCTATGGATAATGATGATGAGATAGCGAAAGTTGGCACTTTTGTTATTCCTGTAAAAGGACGTATCACTCCTCCGCAGTCTGTTAAATCATCTGAAGAAGGCTCACTGATAATTCCTGTCAGTGGACGTACTACTTCATCACATGCCCAAGCTCCACAAGGCTCACTGATAATTCCTGTCACTGGACGTACTACTCCCCCTCCATCTTCTCAGGCTAGATCAGATACTCTAGTCATTCCAGTCAGTGGACGTACTACTTATCCACGATCTTCTTCAAGGGATCTCACCTCTTCTGAGCCTTTTGTTATCGATCTTAATCGAAACAAAACTTCTGATCGCTCTTCCTCTCCCCCTTTTGTCATTAATTTGTCTAAATCTGATAAGGCTCAGCCTTCTGTTGTAAATACAGTATCTAATATTAATGAAGCATCTCCTTTGCAGTATATTGATGTCTGTGATCATGTACAAAGTTATTTACAATTGCTAGATAGCTTAAAGTCACTAACTTTAGGGGTTGTTCAATCTCTTCATACAGACGTATCATTGGAATCCATACAAAAATCATACTTCGTGGTCCCTGCTAAAAAGAAGGGAGAAAATCTAATCTTCTTTTATAAAGGATCCCAGAATCCTCTTAACTTGGAAGAAGATGACATAAACGACGATATTGGAAGGTTATAACTGCGTCGCTACAGTCAACAATCCAAAAATATCATTAAGAATATGGGTTATTACTTTAGAACCAGTCTCAATAATGAAAAAGGAAGAAGAATGCCTATTCGAATTCCTCCATTAAAATACGGAAGGACAAAATGTGGTTTAGGTTACATTACTCCTACTTCCTTTATCAACATAGTCCATGAAGATTCAAAATCCGATGAAGACGAACGATCTGAGTCTTCTGATTCCTTCTCTTGGGATTCTGACACGAGTATTGGCGATATCCATCGTTCTATTCTATCCATCAATATGGTCTCCGATGATGACCCACAGGAAAATAATAAAGATGAGGATGATTTTGAAATATCACCCGAATCGGAACAATGGGCTCAAACATTAGATAATCAAAGGGAATTCAGGTTCGAGCAGAGGGAACCTCCTACCGAAGATAAACTGATCCAAATTGATGTTGGTGAAGAAGGTTCTCCTAAACCAATATTCATCAGTGAAAGTCTTTCAGAAACAGATAAGCAAGACATGATCAAACTTATTCGTGATTATATAGATGCCTTTGCCTGGAGTTACGAAGATATGCCAGGACTAGATCCAAAGATTGCAATGCACAAACTCAATATCATGCCAAATGCTAAACCGGTCAAACAACAACAGCGACGATTTCGTCCAGACATCATGGATGCAATTGAAGCCGAAGTCAACAAGCTTATGGCTTCTGGATTTATTCGAGAGGAACAACATCCTGAATGGGTGGCTAACATCGTTCCTGTCCTTAAAAAGACTGGCAAGATCCGGGTCTGTATAGATTTTCGTGATCTCAATGCGGCTTGTCCTAAAGACGAGTTTTCTCTTCCAATTACTGATGTCATGATCGATAATACATGTGGTTTCGAACGAATGTCATTTATGGATGGGTATTCGGGATACAACCAGATCAAAATGTTTCCAGATAATGAAAAACACACTTCCTTCAGAACGTCGATCGGTACATACTGTTATACAGTGATGCCGTTTGGTCTCAAGAATGCAGGAGCAACATATCAGCGAGCAATGAGCACTATATTTCGCGAACATCTCCAAAAAATAGTCGAATGCTATGTTGATGATATTGCGGTCAAAAGTCGACGAAAGGAGGATCATATCCAAGATTTGAAGACTATCTTTGATATAATGCGTCAGCATCAACTTAAAATGAACCCTACTAAGTCCTTCCTGGGCGTCTCTAGTGGTAAATTTCTCGGCTTCGTTATTACCGCTAAAGGTATACACGTGGATCCCGAGAAGATCAAAGCCATTCAAGAGATGCGTCCTCCACGCACCTTAAAAGAGCTACGAGGATTTCAAGGAAGAATTGCTTATATCAGGAGATTCATTTCTAACTTATCAGGACGCTGCAGACCATTCAACAAACTTCTGAAGAAGGGTGTATCTTTCGTCTGGAATGAAGAATGTCAAAAAGCATTTGACGATATTAAACAGTATCTCATGAACCCTCCAGTTTTGGTACCTTCCGTCTCGGGGATACCATTTCTTCTATATGTTCGAGCCATGGATCATTCTCTTGGTGCATTACTTGCCCAGAAAAATAAAGATGGCCATGAACAGGCTATTTATTATCTCAGTCGCATAATGACGGGTGCTGAACCGCGTTATTCTCCAATCGAAAAGAATGCTTAGCATTAATGTTTGCTGTTCAGAAAATGCGATATTATATTATCGGTCAAACGATTCACGTCATTTCCAGAGTGAATCCCATCAGGATTATGATGAAGAAACCTGGTATTCTCAACTCCAGACTAGCTAATTGGGGAATCTTGTTAGCTCAATACGATATGCATTATATTCCTCAGAAGTCAGTTAAAGGACAGGCTCTTGCTGATTTTCTAGCTGCTCATGCAATTCCAGAAGACTCTAAATTATATGATGAGATTCCTGATGAAGTCTTGGATTCAAATCTGATTTCTGAAGAAGTTCCTACCTGGCGTCTATTCTTTGATGGAGCATCTAGAATAGGTCCTAACGGCGATATTGTCGCTGGAGTTGGGATTGTTCTTGTATCCCCAGAAGGACTAACTATTCAGAGGGCTTATTCTCTAGATCAATCATGTTCAAACAATGTAGCCGAATATAATGCATTACTCATTAGTCTTCAACTTGCTAAACATCTAGATATTCAATATTTGGAAGTTTTTGGAGACTCCAAGCTTATTATCAATCAGATCAGAGGAACGTATGAAGTTCGTCATCAGGATTTGATACCTTATCATCGAGCAGCACTCTCTATAGCCTCATCTTTTGAAGGTTTCTTTATTGAACATGTTCGACGAGCCTATAATGCAGAAGCTGATGCTTTAGCTAATCTTGCTGCTGTATTAGCTATACCAATCAGACGTCAGCAAGTGATCGTGGTTTATAACCGAGAACTATTCTGTGTTGAGAATAATTTGGCTTTGGCTTTTTCCTATAAACTAGACGAAGATTCTTTCAACCTTGATGCTGGATTAAAGTTGGACAAAATATCCTCGTCTTCTTCCGATTCTACTATGGAATATGTCTTTTCTAATGAAACAGAAGCCATAATTGAAGACTGGAGACGCCCGTTTCTAGATTTTGTTTTGTATGATATACTTCCTGATAATCCGAGTGAAGCAGCGTCTATTCGACGTCGATCTTTCAGATTCTATTATAGTCATACGATGAAAACATTATATCGTCGGTCTTACGACGGTCTTCTTCTCCGATTCATTGCTGGTGAAGAAACACAACAGATAATCCGTGAAGCACATGATGGTGTTTGCGGAGCTCATCAACCAGGTCCTAAACTTCAAGAGCGTATCCGTCGTATGGGTTATTATTGGCCCACGATGGTGGCTGACGCTATTCAATATGCTCAGAAATGTAAAGCCTGTCAAATTCATGCAGACTTTATCCATCAACCGTCAGAGTTCTTACACCCAACAGCGGCATCATGGCCCTTTGAAGCTTGGGGCATGGACGTCATTGGTCCCATCAACCCACCATCATCAAGAGAACATCGGTTTATTTTAGCAATAACCGATTACTTTTCCAAATGGGCTGAAGCAATCCCGTTATCTGAAGTTAAAACTTCTAGTGTTATCAACTTCGTCAAACATCATGTTATCTATAGATTTGGTGTTCCTCGGCGTATTATCCATGATAACGGACCACAGTTCGTCAGTCAGAAATTTACTCGATTCTGCGACGATCATCGGATTAATAATTTAGCTTCTACAACATATAATCCAGCAGCTAATGGATTGGCAGAAGCTTTCAATAAAATAATCATCAAACTCTTAAAAAAGTTCGTTTCTTCCAACAAACGCAACTGGAGCGAGAAGCTTGGTGAATGTTTATGGGCCTACCACACCACAGTTCGCAATGCGACTGGATGTACACCTTTCTCTTTAGTATATGGGTGTGAAGCTGTTCTTCCCCTTGAGATCCAGATTCCTTCTCTGAGAATTGCAATCTCCAATGAACTGACAACAGAAAACAATGATCGTCTTCGACTTCAAGAGTTGGAAGCTCTAGATGAAAAACGATTGTATGCTCAACAAAATATCGAGCTGTATCAGGCCCGAATCTCAAAAGCTTTTAACCGGAAAGTCAAAGTCAGAGCATATCAGAAGGGAGAACTGGTCCTTACTGTCATACGTCCTATGACCATGACACATATGAGCAAAGGCAAATTTGATGCGAAATGGGAAGGCCCATTCGTAGTAAACAAAGTCTTCTCTAACGGAGCATTCCAGCTTGCCTCTATGGATGGGAAAGTCATGATGATGCCTATCAATGGCAAATTCTTAAAGAAATATTATGTATAATATTTTCATCATTCCCCAGCAAATATAAAATTCTTCTTTACAAAAGTTATTTCGATATCGTTATCCCCAGAGGAAACTGATATTCCACCATGTATCATCTTTCCAACTAAAGATCAGTGAATAAAGGCAAAATTGATGTAAAGTGGGAAGGATACATCGTAAACAAAGTTTCCTTAAACAGAGTTTATTTTGAGACAAATTCTTTAACAAAAAGAGTACATCATCATGGAAGATCACTGTCATCCCTCTCATACTTGGGACGAGGGCCACATACATAATCAGCAAAAGAATTGAATACATCTTTTCCTGACCGCACCAAGAACTGACAGGCAGCCAGCCTTATTGTTTCTTCTTCTTCGGTTTCTCCTGGTTCGACCAGGAAGTCCAGGATATCTTTCGGCGGCTTGGGAGTAGACGAGCTTTCGCCCATTTCCTTCTTCTGTGGAGGTAGATGTTCTTTAGCACCTTCAGTAACTTTGGAGACGACTTCAGCCTTCTTTGTATTCTTTTCAGAAGATATTGTGGATAAAAAAGGATGATGTGTGATCCTTCTACTCAAATATATGCTCTATTTATAGGCATATGGTTACAAAGATCGAAGGGACGTATTCTTTCCCGAGATTCATTTCATCCGTTCATTTATTACGTTCATCCGATGGTTCATCCGTTCATTCATCTAACGGTTCGTCCGTTCATAATCTTCTATCAATTCATTAAGTGGGGATTCGTTAGTGATCATGTTTTCATAACCTCTGAATCAATTCTGAATCTACTTATTCATTCATCATTTTTTTTATTACCTCTGTATAGAAATCAATCTATTTTCTTTTGAGTTCCTATATATTATTACGTCCATAATACCTCTGATAATATCATATACTCTAAAACAGAAAAGATGATTTTATTATCTATCATGTCCACAATTCATCCACAAATACAAATCATTGAGCATAGAAGAATTATCATTTCCATTCTCATTTCACCATAAAAAGTCTATTACATTTTCTTAGACTTTCTTACAAATCATAATGGAAATCTATTACAAATCTTGGATTTTCATTCTACACCACAACAATAACCTAATAGAGATCTATCTTCTTCTTTGGATCTTCTCCGTCGGACCTTCTCCGTCAGGTTCGTTGTTGGTTGCAATTCCTGACTGTCTGGATCTCAGTTACGACCAGATCAGCAGAAATCAAACTCTGGTCTTCTCTCTCAGACGAGAGGAGAACCACAGAGTTTGGCAGCCCGAAGTCGTGGTGCTGCCAATACAACTGGTGGATTAGGAGCTACCTTTCAGAGGAAACAGGAATGTATCCAACCTTGGGATGCAATTCCTAGTTCTCCCGTGAAAGGAACTCTACTACCCGATTTCTCGGTAGTAGAGTTGACTTCACCATCCAACTCTCGTGTATAAAGGCTCTTCCTACCATCTGAGGAAGACCCTTCTATCCCACGAAGAGTTCTGAGTTGTCTGATTTACGCATCAAAGGCGTATGAGCTCCCTGATGTTGGTGTCAGAAGGACATTCTCTACAGCATCCACATCACCAATGCCAGTTCTGAAGAAAATCTTTAGCCAAGTTTCTGCGGAAAACAACATGAAGAAAAGAATTAAATCAACAGAAATGTCATATGAAACACACTGGTTGGTCAAGCACGCTCGGAGACAGAAAGCTTATTTTTCAACAGCAAAAACAGTACGTGTATTATGCCGGACTTACCTTCAAGTTTGGCGCTAAGAGTTAGCAAACTGATGTCTGACATATTGCTCAGAATTCGAACATTTAGAAGCATTTGCTTTCCGATTTGAGAGTGAAATCTTACGAAGATGGGGATGAGTTCTGTGAAACTCTTCTGTCTATTTTAAAGTATGGAGCGCAAGCCTATTCTTGGAAAAGATCCACAAATAATGCTCATAAAATATGTAATGAGTGTCACATGTACTTTGGAAGCCAGTACAGCCTTGGAAATATTCAAAGGGTGCTTTCCACAACATTGGAAGACAGCGTAACCTACAGCTATTCATTGGTGCATGCTATTCATTGATGTACGCTATCCAGCGTAACTTACAACATTGGAAGACAACGTAACCTACAGCTATTTATTGATGCACGCTATTTAGCGTAATCTATAAACTGGAAGACAGCGTAACCTACAGCGTAATCTACAGTTATTCATTGGTGCACGTTAGTTTTCAACACAAATTTGTACTAAACAGAGAATTCTTGAATATTCATTTCATTAAGGCACTGATGGCCTTACAAAACAAAAAAAAAGAGAGAGAAGGAAAGAAAGGGGTGCAACAAAGTCACGCTCTATTTTCCAGAGCGGCTAAGTTTGACGCCTAACTCTTCTACGCTTTGGACCCCCATGCGGTGCAACAGAGCAGCGAGCATTTCACGCTTCTCTGCGAGGCTCCGCCCATCAGAAGAAGAGGAGCCGTCCAGACCGAAGTAGCCCAAGAAATTCTTGGCTAACTGCGTGGGGTCATCTTTGAACTCGATGACGAAGGGCTCCGGTTCTTTGCCCCCAAAGGTGGGGTCACCATGGGTACAGAAACCTAATTTTCGTGCTTCTTCTTCAGCTGCTTCCTTTGGAGTCATGGTTACAAGAAATGAATGTCAAAAACTGAATTTTCTCAGTTTATATAACAAAGCTTGCTGATGGTTCATATTCCTCCATAAATCAGATTCAATTAGTCTCGAAAAATGAAGAGTCATCATGACATTTAATAAGTTCATTTTTGCATAAACAGACTTAATGCCAGCGTGTCAAGACTCATTCCCACTTATTATTCAAAGTAATTTCGAACTTTTGAAAATTATAAAGTTCGAAAACTTTGAAGGGGGTCTTGTAGGATGTGGAAAATTATGACACGCTGTCATTTTAATCCATACGCTCAAGGCCATACGCTTATCAAAAGCCATACGCTTAGTGGATATTTTATTATTTCTTCTTAAAGTGGCAGCACAGCATATATTAAATGAAGAATGAATCTGACGTCTCGTCTTTCGTGTAAAGATAGTTGTCATGAAAAGAGCAACCGTCGTATAGGATTTCGAAGAGTTGGTTTTGTCTTTTACGAGGACAGCTCAGCAGATCATTAATGCAAAGTTATTATTACTGACAGTCTGTCAGCCGTCATATCTGTAGTCACGACGCTCGAGAAAATCTATTGACAGTTATTAGAAGATATGGCGTATCAGAGAAGATTGATGATGGCCACGTGGCCATTTCTTCAGTGAGCGTATGAAGTCTATACGACTCCTTCCTTCTCCAGTGAGCGTATGAAGTCTATATGACTCTTTCCTTCTCCAGTGAGCGTATGAAGTCTATACGAATCCTTCCTCAACTAAGTGAGCGTACGACTCTTGTTCAGTCAAGTGAGCGTATAGTTTCCATACGACTCCTTGATGACCAAGTAAGCGTATCAGCTTTATTTTGTTTCTACATCATCCAAGTCAGCGTATAACTCTCCTTCAACGAGGCAGCGTATTACAGCAACCACATCCAGGATTACAGTCAACACACGTTCTCACGTGTCCTGTACTTAGTTATCCACTTCTTCAGAAGTTATCCAACGTGGCATCCATGCCATCAATCTCTCCTGAACATGCTCCACTACTTTCAACCGCACGCTAATGTGTCTCCATCAGAATTTTCCACGCGTCCTTGCAGTTATGCACACGTCAAGTAACTACCTGAGCGTATGCTTAAGGACAGTTATCCTGAACTCTATAAAAGAGAGTTTCTTCATCTTCATCAGACACTACAGTCAATTTCAGAGAGAACAGAGAGATTGCCCAATTGCTGTCCAAGTTCTTCAAAGTTCGAGTATTCTTCATCGCATCGTCCAAGGGATAAAGTAATCGTCTTCTAGATTAGATTCCTACAGTTGTAATTTTCTCAGATACAAAATAAATAAAGTGAATTTATTTATGGAAAACATCGACGTAGGAGCTTGAGTCAGAAATGAAGGAGAAGTTCCCTTCATTGTTCTCGTAGAGGTAGGTTCTATTCTTAAGTTTCGAGGACGAAACTTTTTCTTAGTTGGTTATGGTGTAGTGCCCCGTCCCTACATTGTACCCCATACTTGTCCACGGGGTGCGCGAGAAAGGAACACTGTCGCTATCGATTCGGTCGGGACCGATAAGTCGGAATCGACCGAGTCGATCGAACAGGAACGGTTGAATTAAGATCCATTCCTCGTTATGGAATGTCTTCTTCGGAACCAAGTCCCATATTCAGCGGGTTGCGCCTCGAGGATTGACTCTGCGGCTGAGTCGGGAGAGACCTCCCGTTGCTCTGCTTTTCACGCCGCTTGCGTTGGTTTTGGCTTTGTTTTCTGAATGCGTTTTCGTGAATGTTTTCGATGGTTTTTATGGCTTGCATTTCGAACTCGCATTCCCTATCAAACTCCTTAAATAATACAGTGTTCTAATCAGTTGCTTGTGCGATTTCAGGTAATCGTGTAGGCGACGTCTAGCGCGACCAGCAAGTTCTCTCGCCGAAGTAAACTCAAGGTGAGTGGCTGACCCTTCTCTTCTTGACCCCTTTTTTGGCAAAATCGATAGTGTTGTTGCGGATTAAAGATTGAATGCAAGGGCATGGGCACGGTAAAATGATTGAGTTTTTAAAGAGAATGTTGGCTATGTCTTAATAACTAAAAGAAGGAAAATGGTCTTCGTACAGTCATGGACAACTTGTCGACAAGGTAAAGTTTCCCCGTACGGCAACCCGGGGCCATGGGACCGTTGCGGCCAAGAAGGAAACATCTCATATGCTATGCTGGACACAATGTTAGGCGAGGACTTGCAGCGGGGCTCGCTACTCGCGCTGAAAGGGCCTCGTCTAATAAAAGCTAGAAGGAGTCCACGATGGCTCTGGGAACCAGTGACCAACACACGAAATAATTGCACTTGGTATGTAAATAATAATAATTGACAGGGAAGAACATGGTAAGTTTCATAAGGCGCGGCACGGGTCGTCGTCGGTAAGTTTCAACGTAAATTTCACTATGCTTGTCATATACTTGGTTGCAATTCATTAGGATGGTTAGAAACATTCATACTCTAAGTCAATTAAACTCTTCAACCAAATGAGAGCTTGGAACTTAAATAGCCACGCACCAGTACAAAGTGTAATGTACTGATCCTCGCTCTCCACGCAGGTACCCCGAACTACGAAGGGCGTGCCACTTGAAAGCTCAAGGCAAAGTGAACCCTTTTGAAGCCTCGTCCGCGTGTAAAGGCTTGTTTCTAGATTCCTTTTAAAGAAGACCCGCACTCAGTCCAAAAGAAGATGACGACTCGACTTGCCTCGATAGCAGGTGGAAATGTGTAATAGTTTTTGCTTGTAAAAAGGGATGTAATGTATGGAACGACTATCTCATCGGCGTTCATTTTGTAAGTCGAGTCATGTTGTAGCCCGTGCGGCAATGATTGTAAAGGAGTCTATGTAAAGTTTTATTATTATCAATGAAAAAGTCTATTTCTATTTCAAATGTGTCATTCAATTTCTCTGCGTACTCTAACTTGATGTTGTGTTTCGGATAACCTTATGACTATGCCTTGTGCGATCGCAACTTAGGTTCGCACGGCATCACGCCCGGAGGACGACTATCGATTCTACAAAATCGGGGCGTGACATAATGGTATCAAAGCACGGCTTCATATCCTTTGACCTCGCATCGATGAGATAAGTTGTTCCATACAATGAGTCCGTAATATTTTATGACTGATGTGTTTGCCTTCGTATCGTAGAAGTGACGGAACCCACGGCCGAGCAAGAACAGAGCGCTTCAAGCGGCTCTAGTAGTTCGCATCGTCCGCGGGCCGGACCTTCTAACGATACCATCGAAAGGATGCTGCGCATGATGGAGGCACAGCGAAACCAGTCTGAGAACCGACATCAACAAGTAGAGGAACGACAGGCCCAGTTTGAAGCTCGCTTCGAAGCTCGCTTTGATGCACATGCCAAACTTCAGCAAAAGCAGCTAGATACCCTGCAGCAGATCGTCCAGACAATGGTGGCCAACGGAAATTCTACGACTACGCCTACCGTCACCGTGCTGGCGATCCAACCCATTGATGTCGATACGGAGGATCCCGAGCGTCAACCAGCGGCACCGAAAAAGTACAACTTTGAAGTGTCAGAATTCAAGAAGGCGTACCATACTTCCTTCAGCGGCACCGAGGGTCCCTCCATGGCAATCGACTAGTTGGAAGAGCTGGAAGATCATTTCGAGCTGCTCGGCATTGAAGAATCCAAGCAAGTCGTCTGCGCACAACTTCAACTACGGTTGAACGCGCACGACTGGTGGGTCATGCGCAAGCGAGCGATCCCACCGGACAATACTACCACGCCGATCTCTTGGGCCACGTTCCGCAAAGCTTTTGAAGTTCAGTACCTTCCGTCAGCCGTTCGTCAAGCGAAGGAGAATGAATTCATGCAGTTGAAGCAAGGAAGCCGGACAGTGGAATAGTACGTCGCAGAATTCAACCAGTTGTCTAAGTTTGCTGGCCAGTTTCTGCCTACTGAAGAGTGCCGTATGCGACGGTTCGAAGTGGGTCTGCGACACTCTATCGGTGCGCATATCGGGGTCCTGGAGTACAAGACCGTAGGTGAGGCTCTGAATCACGCACTCCGCCTTGAGAACCTATATCCTTTCGGTACTGACGACGTTGTACACCACTCCAATCACAAACGTCCTAGCTATACGGGAGGCAACAATCACGCGTCAAAGCGTCCAAACAACGGCGGCTATATGGGTCAGAATCCGTTACCTCGTTGCACCAAATATAATCGCCTCGGGCACGAAGCCATCAACTGCTTCCCCTTCAGAGGAGAATGCCATTCTTGCGGACAAAAGGGACACCTTGCTCGGTATTGCACAAACCCCAGATTGACCTACAATGCCCCGCCACAACAACACCGCCAAGAGAATCGAGGACAGGCGCCTCGACCTCCTCCGTCCACTCAACCTGCATTGCAATATGGCCAAGATCGTCGCCCCAACACTCAGGGCCGCGTCTACGCGATGACTCGAGACGAAGCGCTGGCGTCAGATACCGTAGTTTCTGGTATACTAAAATTCAACAATGTGCCTGCTCGTGTGTTATTTGATTCAGGCGCTTCACATAGTTTTATATCGGCGGACTTTGTCGCCGAGCACAAATTTCCTGTAATATCATTAGATTTCGACCTTAGCGTAAGCACGCCTTCGGACACACCAATTCTCACAAACTTAGCTTGCGCCGACGGGATTATCTGTATCGGCGGTCAAAAGATCGGTCTGGATGTGATAGTTCTAGACATGAAGGACTTTGACATCATTCTGGGAATGGATTGGCACGGGACGTACAACTCAACCATAGACTGCACTGAAAAGAAGGTCACATTCCGCATGCATGGAGTGCCTGAATTCTGCTACTCGTGTGGTGAGGCGTCGCCGACCTGCATGGTGATCTCTGTAATATCTGCTCGACGGATGCTGCATTCCGGGTACGAAGGCTATGTAGCTTCCGTTCGAGATATGCGACAGGATGGTGCAAACGCGGGTCAGACCGACGTTGTGGCAGAATTTCCCGATGTGTTCCCGGACGAGCTACCCGGCATGCCGTCCGATCGAGAAATAGAGTTCACCATCGACACATTCCCCGACACCCGGCCGATCTCGAAGGCTCCGTACAGAATGGCCCCTGCAGAATTGAAAGAATTGAAGGCATAACTTCAGGAATTGCTCGACATAGGGTTTATCCATCCGAGTGTCTCGCCGTGGGGTGCGCCCGTACTGTTCGTGAAGAAGAAGGATGGATCGATGCGACTCTGCATCGACTATCGGGAATTGAATAAAGCCACCGTCCGAAACAAATACCCCCTGTCCCGCATCGATGACTTGTTCGACCAGCTCCAAGGTGCAACGGTGTTTTCGAAGATTGATCTACGATCGGGTTACCACCAACTCAAAGTCAAGCCAAATGACGTACCGAAGTCTGCCTTCCGCACTCGTTACGGCCACTACGAGTTCTTGGTAATGTCGTTCGGTCTGACAAACGCCCCTACCGTCTTTATGGATCTAATGAATCGGGTGTTCCGTCCGTTCGTTGACAAGTTCGTACTAGTCTTCATCGACGACATCCTCGTCTACTCGAAGGACCGAGCGCAACATGCAGAGCATCTGCGGACGGTACTCCAAACCCTTCGAGAGAATCAGTTATACGCGAAGATGAGCAAGTGCGAGTTCTGGCTCAACAGCGTCTCATTCCTTGGGCACATCATCACCGCCGCGGGCATTGCAGTCGATCCAAAGAAAGTCGAGGCAGTTGCTGATTGGAAACGGCCCGCATTAGTTAGTGAAATTCGAAGCTTCCTAGGCTTGGCGGGATACTACCGACGCTTCGTGAAGGACTTCACGAAGATTGCATCGCTGTTGACTCGTCTCACCCAGAAAGGAGTCGCATTCAAGTGGTCAGACGACTGTGAAGCTTCCTTCCAGGAGCTCAAACAACGACTCGTATCGGCCCCGATACTTGCTCTTCCTGAAGGGACGGAAGGATTTTAAATCTTCCGCGATGCTTCTGTCCAGGGCTTGGGGTGTGTGCTCATGCAGCGGGATAAGGTGATATCTTTTGCTTTCCGGCAGTTGAAGCCACACGAGAAGAACTACCCCACGTACGACCAAGAACTAGCGGCAATTGTGTTCGCGTTGAAGCTGTGGCGTCACTATCTCTATGGCGTGGCGTGCAAGATTTATACGGACCACAAAAGCCTCAAGTATCTTTTCACCCAGAAAGAATTGAATTTGCGGCAGAGGCGATGGCTCGAGCTGATCAAAGACTATGACTTGTCAAAAGACTACACGCCGGGCAAGGGAAATGTGGTAGCGGATGCGCTGAGCCGGAAGTACTTAGCTTCGTTATGTATCAATGACCGACTGCTGCGTGACTTGGAAGGAATGGGCATTGAACTCCGAGTTCGTTTCAGAGACGTAAAACTAGCACAACTACGGGTGGAACCGAGCCTACTGGAGAGGATCAAGTCTGCACAGAAGGACGACCCCTACCTGGAGAAGATGTGGAAGCTGATATCGACAGGGAAAGCGTCTGAATTTACAGAGGACGAGTCGGGAGTGTTGCGCGTGAAGGGACGGCTATGCGTACCGGACGACGTAGAACTTAGAAAGGAGATAATGACGGAGGCGTACTATGCAAAATATTCCTTGCATCCTGGCAGCACCAAGATGTATAAGGACCTCCGCGTTGTCTTTTGGTGGCACGGCATGAAGAGGGACGTAGCGCTCTTTGTGTTAAAATGTATGGCCTGTCAGCAAGTCAAAGCCGAGCACTAGCGACCGGACGGGTAGATGCAGAACCTCGCCATTCCAGAGTGGAAGTGGGATCACATCACTATGGACTTCGTTGTTGGCTTGCCGAGGACGCCACAGGGAAACGACGCCGTCTGGGTCATCGTCGATCGACTAACCAAGTCAGCGCACTTTATCGCCATCAAAGTTACTTGGAGCGTCGACCGCCTTGCTCAGATATACCTTGATGAAATAGTTCGGCTGCACGGGGTCCCAGTTTCTATTATCTCTGATCGGGATGGACGGTTCGTAGCACGCTTCTGGAGTAGTCTACATTCAGCATTGGGGACTAAGTTGAAGTTCAGCTCAGCTTATCATCCTCAGACTGACGGCCAAACAGAGCGGGTGAACCAAATTCTCGAAGACATGTTACGACACTGTGCGATCGACTTGAAGTTAAGTTGGGACGTCCATCTACCGCTGGCCGAGTTTACATACAACAACAGCTATCAGTCCAGCATCCAAATGGCGCTGTATGAAGCTTTGTACGGCCGAAAGTGTAGATCGCTCATTTGCTGGGATAAAGTCGGGGAACGGCAGATACTTGGTCCGGAGCTGGTGGAAAAGACTGTGCAGAAGGTCAAGTTGATACGAGAAAGATTGAAGATAGCACAAAGCCGACAGAAAAGCTATGCCGACATGCACCGACGCCCCCTCGAGTTCTCGGAAGGCGACCATGTATTCCTGAAGGTGATGCCTATGCGTGGAGTTTTCCGGTTCGGTGCGAAAGGAAAGTTGAGCCTAAGATTTGTTGGCCCGTTCAAAATATTGAAGCGAGTCGCCCCGGTAGCTTACCAACTCGCCTTGCCGCCTGCATTGTTAGAGGTACATGACGTCTTCCACGTCTCGCAATTGTAGAAGTACGTGCACGATCCGGGGCATGTGGTAGATTTGGGTAAGCCGGACCTGAAGGCGGACTTGTCATATGTCGAAGAGCCGGTGCAAATCTTGGAGCGCAAGGATAAACTTCTCCGCAACCGTGCTATTCCTCTAGTCCGCGTCCTCTGGAGAAACCATTCAGTCGAGGAGTCGACTGTAGGATGTGGAAAATTATGACACGCTGTCATTTTAATCCATACGCTCAAGGCCATACGCTTATCAAAAGCCATACGCTTAGTGGATATTTTATTATTTCTTCTTAAAGTAGCAGCACAACATATATTAAATGAAGAATGAATCTGACGTCTCGTCTTTCGTGTAAAGATAGTTGTCATGAAAAGAGCAACCGTCGTATAGGATTTCGAAGAGTTGGTTTTGTCTTTTACGAGGACAGCTCAGCAGATCATTAATGCAAAGTTATTATTACTGACAGTCTGTCAGCCGTCATATCTGTAGTCACGACGCTCGAAAAAATCTTTTGACTGTTATTAGAAGATATGGCGTATCAGAGAAGATTGATGATGGCCACGTGGCCATTTCTTCAGTGAGCGTATGAAGTCTATACGACTCCTTCCTTCTCCAGTGAGCGTATGAAGTCTATATGACTCCTTCCTTCTCCAGTGAGCGTATGAAGTCTATACGAATCCTTCCTCAACTAAGTGAGCGTACGACTCTTGTTCAGTCAAGTGAGCGTATAGTTTCCATACGACTCCTTGATAACCAAGTAAGCGTATCAGCTTTATTTTGTTTCTACATCATCCAAGTCAGCGTATAACTCTCCTTCAACGAGGCAGCGTATTACAGCAACCACATCCAGGATTACAGTCAACACACGTTCTCACGTGTCCTGTACTCAGTTATCCACTTCTTCAGAAGTTATCCAACGTGGCATCCATGCCATCAATCTCTCCTGAACATGCTCCACTACTTTCAACCGCACGCTAATGTGTCTCCATCAGAATTTGCCACGCGTCCCTGCAGTTATGCACACGTCAAGTAACTACCTGAGCGTATGCTTAAGGACAGTTATCCTGAACTCTATAAAAGAGAGTTTCTTCATCTTCATCAGACACTACAGTCAATTTCAGAGAGAACAGAGAGATTGCCCAATTGCTGTCCAAGTTCTTCAAAGTTCGAGTATTCTTCATCGCATCGTCCAAGGGATAAAGTAATCGTCTTCTAGATTAGATTCCTACAGTTGTAATTTTCTTAGATACAAAATAAATAAAGTGAATTTATTTATGGAAAACAAATTGGCGACTCTGCTGGGGAAAGCTGTCTCCTCCAACGAGATAGCAACAACTCAATGCGATACTTCGTCGATCGGCTTGACGAAGAAGACGATGGTTGTACAATTCGACCAATCGGCTTATGAAGAAATGCTCAAGGCGAAGGAGGGCCGCACTGCTTCCTCCGCTCTTCCTGCTGCCAAGAAGAAGGGACGCTCCGTCTATGTCCCTAAGTCTTCTGCAACCGTCCGAGACGCTTCTGTCACTTCTCATGCTGACAAGAACACGTCTTCAACTTCCATGAAGCACAATTCGGCTTCTCTGAACGCAGCAACAGTGGCTTCTCCTAGTCACGCTGACAAAGTTGGTTCTTTAACCAAGTCAGCGTGTACAAGAAAAACCATCTCTGGACATGTCAAAGTCCCTTCTCCCTCTACTCTTACGACAGCAGTCGGCTCTTTAGCCATTGATGACTCTGAGCGTATGGCATTCAAAGGGCAGCGTACGGCAAAGGCAGCATACAAAAGCCAACATCAGGCAGCGTACGCTAAGCCAAAGCCAGCGTATGCTAATAAAAAGGCAGCGTATGACCAGAAGTCCAAACTGAAGTCAGCGTATGCTAACAGATATAGTCCTTTGACTGTTTCTCAAAATCAGGCTGGGGGTTCTCTTCCACAGAACATACAAATGATTCCCCCTCAACTTGCACATCTTGTGCCAACCAAGGAGAAAGACTCTTTAGTCAACTCCTCTACTCCTAAGGTCTTTACCTCTGGAGTTAATTTGACTAGTACTCTTACTAGATCAAACAATAGAAAACGCCTTTTGGCTAATTCCTCCAAAGATGGATTATTACCGACTCCTAGTCGGAATAATACTCATCTTCCTTCTCTTAAAATTTCTCGGTCTGAGAAAGACAAATTACAAGTATCCAAGACGGATATCAAAGTCAGATCTCCTACGGATCTTCGTAACAAGCTTAATCAGAATCGGCTCGGTTCCACTGAGACAAGTATATTAGACCCTGATGCAGAATATGCCAAGAACTATGTGGCTCAAATTAATCAGTCTTTATACACTCAGGAACCAAGAAGACAGAAGAACAAAAGACAAGTTTCTACACAGAAACTATCTTCAAGTACTTCCCAATCTGTTCCTATAGATCTCCGGGAATGTTTGCAAAATAAACGGAGAATTGACACTCCATCAGGCTATGATATTGCTCATATTTGCCATGAAAAGTATGGTTGCAACTTCCAACCTCGAGTTGTAATTCAATGTTGTTGTTCACCAAAAAGACAATCTGTTTTCGAACGGATTCAATATGAACCAATGTTGGATGAAGATGAACCTCTTTATGCTTCTGTCAACATGACCTCCAGAAATATTGGGGGTAGCATACGGTCTGATGCTATATCAGACTCTGAAAATGGTGTTTATTTCGGCACCCAATCCAGGACCAGAGCCTCTTCTTCTCATCCAAGTGGTAATCCGGAGATCACAGAAGACTTCCTTGGAGAATCAAATTTTCCAGTATTGACTCCCGTAAATAGCCCCGGAAAAGATACTGATTCACACAGTGATGATTCAGAACAGACTGTTTCATCATCTCTTACCATTTACATGGCAGAGGGCAATCATGAACCTTCGACTAGCACCGAAGCTCATGAACAAAGGATTTCTTCCTTAGAACAACAGTTGCGAGCTATGGCAGATATATTGAATACTATGCACACTCTTATGCAAGCTCAGCATCAAACTCAGCAAGTCCAACAGACAGCTCCTCCAGTTATATTAAATACTCCTGTTGTTCCAAACCCGGAATCCTCTACTATTCCGGGGGTACAATCTAATGTTCCTGAACAACCCACTCCAAGTCAGTCTGGAGCTGGGGGTGGTACATATGCTGCAGTCCCTCCTCCCAATTACACTCAACAAGTTACAACTCCCCAATCTTCTGGAATTGTTTCTGAAGAGTTAAAGAATCTCCGAACTCAATTCGAGGCATTCAAATAGAAGGATGGTTGGCAAAGGTTAGGTATCAAACAACCTTACCCGATAGAATGGAAGCAGGTATCGTATCTACCAAAATACAAACCTTCGACCATCTCTTTCTTTGATGGGACAACCTCTCCGAGTCAGTTCATTAATTATTTTGAAGTAATGACTGATCAACTGCAACCAAGTGACGCCCTCCTTACTCGGGTATTCGTTGGATGTCTCAAAGGAACGGCTTATGAATGGTATAGAAGTCTCCCTGATGGGTGCATTACCTCATTTGCCGGTTTCAAGCAAATGTTTCTTGAACGATTCTATGAAGGGCTTAACGACATGACCATGTCAGCCCTCATAAGAATTAAACAGAAAAATAATGAAACCACCGAGGACTTTATTGAAAGATTTAGAAGAGAAGCCCTCAAAATGCCTCTCGGAACTCCCGATGCTGTTACCATCGACACTTGCAAGTCGAATCTCTTACCAATTATCAGCATGTGGACAGGGTCCACTCATCTCCAAGATTGGCCTTCTTTCATTGTCAGTGCCAAGGCTGTCGAGGTCAGTGCTGAGACCTTCAAGGGTCTGGGGGTACAAATGGCTCCCAAGGAATCAAATCAGAGTGCTAGCAATAGTCCTCGACCCAATAATCGCAAAGGAAAAGAAGCTCTTGAAGTCAATCTCCAAAGCAGTAGTCAAGAGGTAAAGACTACCCAAGCTACTCCAGCTCCAACAAATCAACAACAGAGACCTCCTCGGCCGAAGGAAGAATATTCTTTCGACGATGATGATGTTCAGGGTATCTTTGAATGCTTGCTCAAAGGTAATAAGATTCAATTGCCAGAAATTAAAAAGCCTGATGAAGCCAATAAGACAGATCATCAAAAATACTGTCCATATCATTGAATGCTGGGTCATACAATCCGGTCTTGCTATGTATTAAAAGGGAAGATTTAAGAGATGATTAAATCAGGAGCTGTGACATTAACACCCAAAGACAAAACAGTCACAGCAAATGTAATTTCAATGCAGTTCGGTGACTTCCCTCCCTTAATGGTAGAAAGTGGGATTGTTCCTATCCCCAAAGCAACTCTCGAAGTTGTAAACATCCCACCAGCACAGAATGACGGACTTGTTCCTGTCACAACTAAGAAGGGAGAGATCATGTGGATTCACCCAGATTTAATGACGGAGTTTGAGACATCTTCCTCTTCTCTTCGGAAGACTCCCTCATCTAAAAAGAAGCTCGGGAAGACTAAGTCATGCAATGTGACTTCTAGTTTCACACCCGATTTTTATCTAACTTCTACTTTCATCTCAGCAGGAAATTCACTCCCTACGGAGATAAAATCTGTACCTCAATTTGAAGATAGGTACAAGCCTGCTTTTCATCTATACAGTTCACAATCTCGTGAATTGATGGCGAAGATGGGTTATGATCTAGCCACTGCTCCTGGTTTGAACTCAGGCAAGGGACTCCGAGCACCTTTGGCCATCACTATGAGACATAATCAATCTCGTGTTGGCCTTGGTTTCTGGAATGAAGCTCTCATCAAACATAAAAGAACCAAGAGCAAGATAAAGAATTGCAACATGGTTTCTATAGACCCTGAACCAGAATCTGAAGTTGAAGTTCATGCTGGAACTCGGTCAGGAAAAATATATCTGAAAGATTATGCTGAGATTCCTGAAGAAACTTCTGACGTTCCTCCGGTTACAGCTTCAACACCAGTCTCTACTGAAGAGCCTTTAAATGTTCCTGTTGAAACAGTTCCTTCTAAACCAACAGCAGCTGACAAAGGCAAACAACAAGTCCGCTTTGACAAACAATTGAAGAAGTCATCTCCTACAGGACTTGAAAAGCCTTATAATTTTGATATATTGGCTCAACTAGCCAATACCTCAGCCAAATTATCAATCTTTGAGCTCTTACGCCTCTCTAAAGAGACTCGAGAAACTCTAAGTGAAGCACTGCTGCAAGCAGAAACCTGCCTAACTCTTCTCAAGAAGCTGGAAACAAAATCTGTTTCTCATTGCCATAATGTATTGGAATTTATTCCAAACATTACCTTTACGCAGGACGATATGCTGCTAGAGGATAATCGACATGACCGTCCTTTGTATCATACAGGATATATTGATTCTATGAAGGTTGATCGTCTCTTGATTGATCCAGGATCTGCTCTCAGTATTATGCCAAAAGCTATGCTAGACGTACTGAAGATACCTGTACATAGCCTTTCCAGCACTATCACTACCATCTTGGGATTTAATCAAGGAAAAAGTCAGCCTTTGGGCAAGATTCGCCTCAAATTTCAAATAGGCGATCTTCGCACTAAAGTTACTTTTTACATCATCGATAATCATGGTTGCTCATACAATGCTCTGTTGGGGAGACCATTCTTGCATAAACATAATGTCGTTCCTTCGACTCTTCATCAGTGTTTCAAATACGTTGATGATAATGGAGAAGTTCAAAAGGAGGTTGCAGATCTCTATCCATTCAAAGGAGTTGAAGCTTACTTCAATGACGCTCGCATGTACAAAGATGAATACTCAAAAGTCTTGCAAGCTATGGATAATGATGATGAGATAGCGAAAGTTGGCACTTTTGTTATTCCTGTAAAAGGACGTATCACTCCTCCGCAGTCTGTTAAATCATCTGAAGAAGGCTCACTGATAATTCCTGTCAGTGGACGTACTACTTCATCACATGCCCAAGCTCCACAAGGCTCACTGATAATTCCTGTCACTGGACGTACTACTCCCCCTCCATCTTCTCAGGCTAGATCAGATACTCTAGTCATTCCAGTCAGTGGACGTACTACTTATCCACGATCTTCTTCAAGGGAGCTCACCTCTTCTGAGCCTTTTGTTATCGATCTTAATCGAAATAAAACTTCTGATCGCTCTTCCTCTCCCCCTTTTGTCATTAATTTGTCTAAATCTGATAAGGCTCAGCCTTCTGTTGTAAATACAGTATCTAATATTAATGAAGCATCTCCTTTGCAGTATATTGATGTCTGTGATCATGTACAAAGTTATTTACAATTGCTAGATAGCTTAAAGTCACTAACTTTAGGGGTTGTTCAATCTCTTCATACAGACGTATCATTGGAATCCATACAAAAATCATACTTCGTGGTCCCTGCTAAAAAGAAGGGAGAAAATCTAATCTTCTTTTATAAAGGATCCCAGAATCCTCTTAACTTGGAAGAAGATGACATAAACGACGATATTGGAAGGTTATAACTGCGTCGCTACAGTCAACAATCCAAAAATATCATTAAGAATATGGGTTATTACTTTAGAACCAGTCTCAATAATGAAAAAGGAAGAAGAATGCCTATTCGAATTCCTCCATTAAAATACGGAAGGACAAAATGTGGTTTAGGTTACATTACTCCTACTTCCTTTATCAACATAGTCCATGAAGATTCAAAATTCGATGAAGACGAACGATCTGAGTCTTCTGATTCCTTCTCTTGGGATTCTGACACGAGTATTGGCGATATCCATCGTTCTATTCTATCCATCAATATGGTCTCCGATGATGACCCACAGGAAAATAATGAAGATGAGGATGATTTTGAAATATCACCCGAATCGGAACAATGGGCTCAAACATTAGATAATCAAAGGGAATTCAGGTTCGAGCAGAGGGAACCTCCTACCGAAGATAAACTGATCCAAATTGATGTTGGTGAAGAAGGTTCTCCTAAACCAATATTCATCAGTGAAAGTCTTTCAGAAACAGATAAGCAAGACATGATCAAACTTATTCGTGATTATATAGATGCCTTTGCCTGGAGTTACGAAGATATGCCAGGACTAGATCCAAAGATTGCAATGCACAAACTCAATATCATGCCAAATGCTAAACCGGTCAAACAACAACAGCGACGATTTCGTCCAGACATCATGGATGCAATTGAAGCCGAAGTCAACAAGCTTATGGCTTCTGAATTTATTCGAGAGGAACAACATCCTGAATGGGTGGCTAACATCGTTCCTGTCCTTAAAAAGACTGGCAAGATCCGGGTCTGTATAGATTTTCGTGATCTCAATGCGGCTTGTCCTAAAGACGAGTTTTCTCTTCCAATTACTGATGTCATGATCGATAATACATGTGGTTTCGAACGAATGTCATTTATGGATGGGTATTCGGGATACAACCAGATCAAAATGTTTCCAGATAATGAAAAACACACTTCCTTCAGAACGTCGATCGGTACATACTGTTATACAGTGATGCCGTTTGGTCTCAAGAATGCAGGAGCAACATATCAGCGAGCAATGAGCACTATATTTCGCGAACATCTCCAAAAAATAGTCGAATGCTATGTTGATGATATTGCGGTCAAAAGTCGACGAAAGGAGGATCATATCCAAGATTTGAAGACTATCTTTGATATAATGCGTCAGCATCAACTTAAAATGAACCCTACTAAGTCCTTCCTGGGCGTCTCTAGTGGTAAATTTCTCGGCTTCGTTATTACCGCTAAAGGTATACACGTGGATCCCGAGAAGATCAAAGCCATTCAAGAGATGCGTCCTCCACGCACCTTAAAAGAGCTACGAGGATTTCAAGGAAGAATTGCTTATATCAGGAGATTCATTTCTAACTTATCAGGACGCTGCAGACCATTCAACAAACTTCTGAAGAAGGGTGTATCTTTCGTCTGGAATGAAGAATGTCAAAAAGCATTTGACGATATTAAACAGTATCTCATGAACCCTCCAGTTTTGGTACCTTCCGTCTCGGGGATACCATTTCTTCTATATGTTCGAGCCATGGATCATTCTCTTGGTGCATTACTTGCCCAGAAAAATAAAGATGGCCATGAACAGGCTATTTATTATCTCAGTCGCATAATGACGGGTGCTGAACCGCGTTATTCTCCAATCGAAAAGAATGCTTAGCATTAATGTTTGCTGTTCAGAAAATGCGATATTATATTATCGGTCAAACGATTCACGTCATTTCCAGAGTGAATCCCATCAGGATTATGATGAAGAAACCTGGTATTCTCAACTCCAGACTAGCTAATTGGGGAATCTTGTTAGCTCAATACGATATGCATTATATTCCTCAGAAGTCAGTTAAAGGACAGGCTCTTGCTGATTTTCTAGCTGCTCATGCAATTCCAGAAGACTCTAAATTATATGATGAGATTCCTGATGAAGTCTTGGATTCAAATCTGATTTCTGAAGAAGTTCCTACCTGGCGTCTATTCTTTGATGGAGCATCTAGAATAGGTCCTAACGGCGATATTGTCGCTGGAGTTGGGATTGTTCTTGTATCCCCAGAAGGACTAACTATTCAGAGGGCTTATTCTCTAGATCAATCATGTTCAAACAATGTAGCCGAATATAATGCATTACTCATTAGTCTTCAACTTGCTAAACATCTAGATATTCAATATTTGGAAGTTTTTGGAGACTCCAAGCTTATTATCAATCAGATCAGAGGAACGTATGAAGTTCGTCATCAGGATTTGATACCTTATCATCGAGCAGCACTCTCTATAGCCTCATCTTTTGAAGGTTTCTTTATTGAACATGTTCGACGAGCCTATAATGCAGAAGCTGATGCTTTAGCTAATCTTGCTGCTGTATTAGCTATACCAATCAGACGTCAGCAAGTGATCGTGGTTTATAACCGAGAACTATTCTGTGTTGAGAATAATTTGGCTTTGGCTTTTTCCTATAAACTAGACGAAGATTCTTTCAACCTTGATGCTGGATTAAAGTTGGACAAAATATCCTCGTCTTCTTCCGATTCTACTATGGAATATGTCTTTTCTAATGAAACAGAAGCCATAATTGAAGACTGGAGACGCCCGTTTCTAGATTTTGTTTTGTATGATATACTTCCTGATAATCCGAGTGAAGCAGCGTCTATTCGACGTCGATCTTTCAGATTCTATTATAGTCATACGATGAAAACATTATATCGTCGGTCTTACGACGGTCTTCTTCTCCGATTCATTGCTGGTGAAGAAACACAACAGATAATCCGTGAAGCACATGATGGTGTTTGCGGAGCTCATCAACCAGGTCCTAAACTTCAAGAGCGTATCCGTCGTATGGGTTATTATTGGCCCACGATGGTGGCTGACGCTATTCAATATGCTCAGAAATGTAAAGCCTGTCAAATTCATGCAGACTTTATCCATCAACCGTCAGAGTTCTTACACCCAACAGCGGCATCATGGCCCTTTGAAGCTTGGGGCATGGACGTCATTGGTCCCATCAACCCACCATCATCAAGAGAACATCGGTTTATTTTAGCAATAACCGATTACTTTTCCAAATGGGCTGAAGCAATCCCGTTATCTGAAGTTAAAACTTCTAGTGTTATCAACTTCGTCAAACATCATGTTATCTATAGATTTGGTGTTCCTCGGCGTATTATCCATGATAACGGACCACAGTTCGTCAGTCAGAAATTTACTCGATTCTGCGACGATCATCGGATTAATAATTTAGCTTCTACAACATATAATCCAGCAGCTAATGGATTGGCAGAAGCTTTCAATAAAATAATCATCAAACTCTTAAAAAAGTTCGTTTCTTCCAACAAACGCAACTGGAGCGAGAAGCTTGGTGAATGTTTATGGGCCTACCACACCACAGTTCGCAATGCGACTGGATGTACACCTTTCTCTTTAGTATATGGGTGTGAAGCTGTTCTTCCCCTTGAGATCCAGATTCCTTCTCTGAGAATTGCAATCTCCAATGAACTGACAACAGAAAACAATGATCGTCTTCGACTTCAAGAGTTGGAAGCTCTAGATGAAAAACGATTGTATGCTCAACAAAATATCGAGCTGTATCAGGCCCGAATCTCAAAAGCTTTTAACCGGAAAGTCAAAGTCAGAGCATATCAGAAGGGAGAACTGGTCCTTACTGTCAGACGTCCTATGACCATGACACATATGAGCAAAGGCAAATTTGATGCGAAATGGGAAGGCCCATTCGTAGTAAACAAAGTCTTCTCTAACGGAGCATTCCAGCTTGCCTCTATGGATGGGAAAGTCATGATGATGCCTATCAATGGCAAATTCTTAAAGAAATATTATGTATAATATTTTCATCATTCCCCAGCAAATATAAAATTCTTCTTTACAAAAGTTATTTCGATATCGTTATCCCCAGAGGAAACTGATATTCCACCATGTATCATCTTTCCAACTAAAGATCAGTGAATAAAGGCAAAATTGATGTAAAGTGGGAAGGATACATCGTAAACAAAGTTTCCTTAAACAGAGTTTATTTTGAGACAAATTCTTTAACAAAAAGAGTACATCATCATGGAAGATCACTGTCATCCCTCTCATACTTGGGACGAGGGCCACATACATAATCAGCAAAAGAATTGAATACATCTTTTCCTGACCGCACCAAGAACTGACAGGCAGCCAGCCTTATTGTTTCTTCTTCTTCGGTTTCTCCTGGTTCGACCAGGAAGTCCAGGATATCTTTCGGCGGCTTGGGAGTAGACGAGCTTTCGCCCATTTCCTTCTTCTGTGGAGGTAGATGTTCTTTAGCACCTTCAGTAACTTTGGAGACGACTTCAGCCTTCTTTGTATTCTTTTCAGAAGATATTGTGGATAAAAAAGGATGATGTGTGATCCTTCTACTCAAATATATGCTCTATTTATAGGCATATGGTTACAAAGATCGAAGGGACGTATTCTTTCCCGAGATTCATTTCATCCGTTCATTTATTACGTTCATCCGATGGTTCATCCGTTCATTCATCTAACGGTTCGTCCGTTCATAATCTTCTATCAATTCATTAAGTGGGGATTCGTTAGTGATCATGTTTTCATAACCTCTGAATCAATTCTGAATCTACTTATTCATTCATCATTTTTTTTATTACCTCTGTATAGAAATCAATCTATTTTCTTTTGAGTTCCTATATATTATTACGTCCATAATACCTCTGATAATATCATATACTCTAAAACAGAAAAGATGATTTTATTATCTATCATGTCCACAATTCATCCACAAATACAAATCATTGAGCATAGAAGAATTATCATTTCCATTCTCATTTCACCATAAAAAGTCTATTACATTTTCTTAGACTTTCTTACAAATCATAATGGAAATCTATTACAAATCTTGGATTTTCATTCTACACCACAACAATAACCTAATAGAGATCTATCTTCTTCTTTGGATCTTCTCCGTCGGACCTTCTCCGTCAGGTTCGTTGTTGGTTGCAATTCCTGACTGTCTGGATCTCAGTTACGACCAGATCAGCAGAAATCAAACTCTGGTCTTCTCTCTCAGACGAGAGGAGAACCACAGAGTTTGGCAGCCCGAAGTCGTGGTGCTGCCAATACAACTGGTGGATTAGGAGCTACCTTTCAGAGGAAACAGGAATGTATCCAACCTTGGGATGCAATTCCTAGTTCTCCCGTGAAAGGAACTCTACTACCCGATTTCTCGGTAGTAGAGTTGACTTCACCATCCAACTCTCGTGTATAAAGGCTCTTCCTACCATCTGAGGAAGACCCTTCTATCCCACGAAGAGTTCTGAGTTGTCTGATTTACGCATCAAAGGCGTATGAGCTCCCTGATGTTGGTGTCAGAAGGACATTCTCTACAGCATCCACATCACCAATGCCAGTTCTGAAGAAAATCTTTAGCCAAGTTTCTGCGGAAAACAACATGAAGAAAAGAATTAAATCAACAGAAATGTCATATGAAACACACTGGTTGGTCAAGCACGCTCGGAGACAGAAAGCTTATTTTTCAACAGCAAAAACAGTACGTGTATTATGTCGGACTTACCTTCAAGTTTGGCGCTAAGAGTTAGCAAACTGATGTCTGACATATTGCTCAGAATTCGAACATTTAGAAGCATTTGCTTTCCGATTTGAGAGTGAAATCTTACGAAGATGGGGATGAGTTCTGTGAAACTCTTCTGTCTATTTTAAAGTATGGAGCGCAAGCCTATTCTTGGAAAAGATCCACAAATAATGCTCATAAAATATGTAATGAGTGTCACATGTACTTTGGAAGCCAGTACAGCCTTGGAAATATTCAAAGGGTGCTTTCCACAACATTGGAAGACAGCGTAACCTACAGCTATTCATTGGTGCATGCTATTCATTGATGTACGCTATCCAGCGTAACTTACAACATTGGAAGACAACGTAACCTACAGCTATTTATTGATGCACGCTATTTAGCGTAATCTATAAACTGGAAGACAGCGTAACCTACAGCGTAATCTACAGTTATTCATTGGTGCACGTTAGTTTTCAACACAAATTTGTACTAAACAGAGAATTCTTGAATATTCATTTCATTAAGGCACTGATGGCCTTACAAAACAAAAAAAAAAGAGAGAAGGAAAGAAAGGGATGCAACAAAGTCACGCTCTATTTTCCAGAGCGGCTAAGTTTGACGCCTAACTCTTCTACGCTTTGGACCCCCATGCGGTGCAACAGAGCAGCGAGCATTTCACGCTTCTCTGCGAGGCTCCGCCCATCAGAAGAAGAGGAGCCGTCCAGACCGAAGTAGCCCAAGAAATTCTTGGCTAACTGCGTGGGGTCATCTTTGAACTCGATGACGAAGGGCTCCGGTTCTTTGCCCCCAAAGGTGGGGTCACCATGGGTACAGAAACCTAATTTTCGTGCTTCTTCTTCAGCTGCTTCCTTTGGAGTCATGGTTACAAGAAATGAATGTCAAAAACTGAATTTTCTCAGTTTATATAACAAAGCTTGCTGATGGTTCATATTCCTCCATAAATCAGATTCAATTAGTCTCGAAAAATGAAGAGTCATCATGACATTTAATAAGTTCATTTTTGCATAAACAGACTTAATGCCAGCGTGTCAAGACTCATTCCCACTTATTATTCAAAGTAATTTCGAACTTTTGAAAATTATAAAGTTCGAAAACTTTGAAGGGGGTCTTGTAGGATGTGGAAAATTATGACACGCTGTCATTTTAATCCATACGCTCAAGGCCATACGCTTATCAAAAGCCATACGCTTAGTGGATATTTTATTATTTCTTCTTAAAGTGGCAGCACAGCATATATTAAATGAAGAATGAATCTGACGTCTCGTCTTTCGTGTAAAGATAGTTGTCATGAAAAGAGCAACCGTCGTATAGGATTTCGAAGAGTTGGTTTTGTCTTTTACGAGGACAGCTCAGCAGATCATTAATGCAAAGTTATTATTACTGACAGTCTGTCAGCCGTCATATCTGTAGTCACGACGCTCGAGAAAATCTATTGACAGTTATTAGAAGATATGGCGTATCAGAGAAGATTGATGATGGCCACGTGGCCATTTCTTCAGTGAGCGTATGAAGTCTATACGACTCCTTCCTTCTCCAGTGAGCGTATGAAGTCTATATGACTCTTTCCTTCTCCAGTGAGCGTATGAAGTCTATACGAATCCTTCCTCAACTAAGTGAGCGTACGACTCTTGTTCAGTCAAGTGAGCGTATAGTTTCCATACGACTCCTTGATGACCAAGTAAGCGTATCAGCTTTATTTTGTTTCTACATCATCCAAGTCAGCGTATAACTCTCCTTCAACGAGGCAGCGTATTACAGCAACCACATCCAGGATTACAGTCAACACACGTTCTCACGTGTCCTGTACTTAGTTATCCACTTCTTCAGAAGTTATCCAACGTGGCATCCATGCCATCAATCTCTCCTGAACATGCTCCACTACTTTCAACCGCACGCTAATGTGTCTCCATCAGAATTTTCCACGCGTCCTTGCAGTTATGCACACGTCAAGTAACTACCTGAGCGTATGCTTAAGGACAGTTATCCTGAACTCTATAAAAGAGAGTTTCTTCATCTTCATCAGACACTACAGTCAATTTCAGAGAGAACAGAGAGATTGCCCAATTGCTGTCCAAGTTCTTCAAAGTTCGAGTATTCTTCATCGCATCGTCCAAGGGATAAAGTAATTCTTCAAAGTTCGAGTATTCTTCATCGCATCGTCCAAGGGATAAAGTAATCGTCTTCTAGATTAGATTCCTACAGTTGTAATTTTCTCAGATACAAAATAAATAAAGTGAATTTATTTATGGAAAACATCGACGTAGGAGCTTGAGTCAGAAATGAAGGAGAAGTTCCCTTCATTGTTCTCGTAGAGGTAGGTTCTATTCTTAAGTTTCGAGGACGAAACTTTTTCTTAGTTGGTTATGGTGTAGTGCCCCGTCCCTACATTGTACCCCATACTTGTCCACGGGGTGCGCGAGAAAGGAACACTGTCGCTATCGATTCGGTCGGGACCGATAAGTCGGAATCGACCGAGTCGATCGAACAGGAACGGTTGAATTAAGATCCATTCCTCGTTATGGAATGTCTTCTTCGGAACCAAGTCCCATATTCAGCGGGTTGCGCCTCGAGGATTGACTCTGCGGCTGAGTCGGGAGAGACCTCCCGTTGCTCTGCTTTTCACGCCGCTTGCGTTGGTTTTGGCTTTGTTTTCTGAATGCGTTTTCGTGAATGTTTTCGATGGTTTTTATGGCTTGCATTTCGAACTCGCATTCCCTATCAAACTCCTTAAATAATACAGTGTTCTAATCAGGTGCTTGTGCGATTTCAGGTAATCGTGTAGGCGACGTCTAGCGCGACCAGCAAGTTCTCTCGCCGAAGTAAACTCAAGGTGAGTGGCTGACCCTTCTCTTCTTGACCCCTTTTTTGGCAAAATCGATAGTGTTGTTGCGGATTAAAGATTGAATGCAAGGGCATGGGCACGGTAAAATGATTGAGTTTTTAAAGAGAATGTTGGCTATGTCTTAATAACTAAAAGAAGGAAAATGGTCTTCGTACAGTCATGGACAACTTGTCGACAAGGTAAAGTTTCCCCGTACGGCAACCCGGGGCCATGGGACCGTTGCGGCCAAGAAGGAAACATCTCATATGCTATGCTGGACACAATGTTAGGCGAGGACTTGCAGCGGGGCTCGCTACTCGCGCTGAAAGGGCCTCGTCTAATAAAAGCTAGAAGGAGTCCACGATGGCTCTGGGAACCAGTGACCAACACACGAAATAATTGCACTTGGTATGTAAATAATAATAATTGACAGGGAAGAACATGGTAAGTTTCATAAGGTGCGGCACGGGTCGCCGTCGGTAAGTTTCAACGTAAATTTCACTATGCTTGTCATATACTTGGTTGCAATTCATTAGGATGGTTAGAAACATTCATACTCTAAGTCAATTAAACTCTTCAACCAAATGAGAGCTTGGAACTTAAATAGCCACGCACCAGTACAAAGTGTAATGTACTGATCCTCGCTCTCCACGCAGGTACCCCGAACTACGAAGGGCGTGCCACTTGAAAGCTCAAGGCAAAGTGAACCCTTTTGAAGCCTCGTCCGCGTGTAAAGGCTTGTTTCTAGATTCCTTTTAAAGAAGACCCGCACTCAGTCCAAAAGAAGATGACGACTCGACTTGCCTCGATAGCAGGTGGAAATGTGTAATAGTTTTTGCTTGTAAAAAGGGATGTAATGTATGGAACGACTATCTCATCGGCGTTCATTTTGTAAGTCGAGTCATGTTGTAGCCCGTGCGGCAATGATTGTAAAGGAGTCTATGTAAAGTTTTATTATTATCAATGAAAAAGTCTATTTCTATTTCAAATGTGTCATTCAATTTCTCTGCGTACTCTAACTTGATGTTGTGTTTCGGATAACCTTATGACTATGCCTTGTGCGATCGCAACTTAGGTTCGCACGGCATCACGCCCGGAGGACGACTATCGATTCTACGGAATCGGGGCGTGACAGTTCCGTGCGCGGCTAGACGGGGAGGATCGGAGCGTGCAAAGGCGGGGGCAGTTGTAGCCGTTGGATCTGGCCGAAAGAAGCTCGAGCGGTGAAGTGCTGGTTCGCGGGGGCGGATCCGGCAATGGCGGAGACGTGGTCGTCGGGGTCGACAGTCAGCAGGTTGGTTTCTCTCTCACACATCTCTCTCTTGTGGTGTATGGTGACTCTGGTGGCTGTGGTGGTTTGGTGATGACGTCGGCAGTGGTTGTAGCAGTGGTCGAAGTGGGGGGTGAATGACGTCGGTGGTGGCAATTGTGGGTCGGTAATGGTTGAATGGTGGTACGTAGTGGCGGAAGTGGTCGTATGGTGGAGGCGGAGATGTGGGATCCGATGGCCAAGGTGGCGCTGATGGGGTGAGGTTGTGGAGGCCGGGCGGTGGGGGTATCGGTGATGGTGACACTGGCCAGAGGGTGACAAGGGAGAGGAGATAGTGGTGGTTATTGCCAGGAGCTAGGTGGTCAGGACTAAGCAGAGGAGTCGGCAGCAGAGGAGCTGCTGTGGTGGTAGTTGTCATGGGGATGTGGGCGAGGTTGTTACTGGTGGTAGTGGTGTGTGATGGCCGACGGCTTGGCAGTGTTGCGGCCAGGGAGGGGCGGCGTGGTGGTGCCAGGGATAGGTCTGGAACAGGGGAGAGGAAGCTATTGCACAGTAGGGTGGCAGGTAGGAGAGTGTGTAGGGAATTTTAGGATTTAGGGTTGCTATGTAAAAATTAGAGAGTCCCCAATATATAAGGGTAGGGTAGGAAACCCTAAGGGCACACTTTTAATATGTAATAAGTGTAGGAAATTAATGAAAAACACTAACAACTAACTATAATACTAACTGCAAACCAGTAGTTAAACTAATAGGTAAATTAGTTAATAAATATATACATATATTCATTTACATAATCATATTTGACAAACATTTTCTTGTATATATATATAACTTATGAAAAATTCAAGAGAAGGACAAGTTTTAGGATATAATCTCACATCATATAGTTTTTCTCAAATCAAGACCAAATAAGCACCGATAGCATAGTAGGATCGAAGTATGCTTCATTATATGATTTCAAAGAATTAGAAAAAGTTAGAATAATAAAAAGTTTAAAAAAAATAAAAATAAATCCAGAAATTCAGTAAAAGAAGGTTACAGCGAGCCTGCAAATAGAGCTGGAATTAGATATTGGAATAATGTTAGAAGAGGTTCACATCATCCACAAATAGGATTAGGCTCTTAAAGATCTCTTTCGCATGCCATGATACGTTATTGATCTCTATCTTGACTTCAATATAATCCTTGATTTACATCCTGCTTGAATCTTCCTACCGTTTAATGATTTTCTTTTATTGCAGCTAATGGATTCTCAGGAAAAGAACAGCCCTCCCATGGACACCCCACCAGATATAGGAAAAACTTCTACAGATGGGACCCCACCGACACATGGAGGCTAGCTTACCCATCTGATCGACAAGTTACATCCGCAGACCTCGAGGTTCCACAGAGATAATATTCCACCACTCCCGTAGTTTCCTCCGCAGACTCCACCTCCAACACCTGTACTGCCTCCAGCACCTGCACTAGACAATCTCAGCTTCTTGGGATCTTCCAGAAACTCATCAATTCACAGACGGAGTAGACCAACATCTTCCATGATAGTTTGAGAGAGGCTCTTCAGACTAGTGATGCTCCCCGACCATGCCCTGGAACTTCCAAGGACTTTATGAACCTTAGGCCCTTGGAATTCTACGGGACAGAAGGGATTATCTATGCTGATGAGTGGATAGAGAACGTGGAGCGATTTCTTCGGGTTGTTCGAGTTCCTGAAGACTTGAAGATAGAGTCAGCCAACATGCAACTTTTCGACATCGTCCGAATGTGGTATCGAGATGAGCCCTGACTTTTCGTACCAGATGTAACTTGGGCAGAGTTCAAGGAGCTATTCAAGAAGAAATTCTACCCTAACGCGACTCAAGAGGCGTTAGAGAGTCAGTTCGAACAGTCTGGAGCAAGAAAATCTCATCGTCGATGAGTACACCTCAGAGTTTTCTTACCTCAGCTGCTTCGCAGAGAGCATGGTCAACACCCCTGAAAGCAAAGCTCGAAGATTCAAGAAAGGATTATCTTACGAGATTTGTCTAGCCGTCGCCACTAGTCAAGCCACTACCTACGAGGGGATCTTGAAGGTCGTACAAGCAGTAGAGAAAGAGCTGGATCGTAGGCCGAAGAGAGACCGAGATGCATACGAAGGAGGTAGCATCCAATCAGGACCATCAAAACGTGCCAATGCCTCAGGGAAGACTTCACCGCAGCAGTATCATCAGCAACATCATCCTCAGCACCAATAATCGATATAAAGCCAATCCAAAGCAAGTTGTGACTTTTGTCGGAAGGAAGGGCACAAAAGGGAGTACTATAGGAAAATGCTAGGACTTTGCTTATACTATGGATCATCTAACCGCCAAATAAAGGATTGTCGCACAGCCCCTCCTCGACAAGCCCATAGAATAGGTGAGCACCAACAGTTTGGAGGACCGCAACATCAAGGGCAAGCTTTCGTGGCTTTGACTCGACCTCAAGGAATAGGTAAATTAAATATGTTTCCTTAAATGCCTTTCATATATAGTTTGCATGCTTGTTTAGTTAAACAGGTAGTATGCTTGATTAGTTATCTTAGATTTCTCAATCCTTTCCATGATCTAGACTAGAAATTATTTTAGATTGCCCGTAGACGTTATTAGTATTGGTATGCTAATTTTTAGGGACACAAATGTTTTTAAGGGGGATAGTATGTGGCATCTGCCCCCAGATTAAGAATTTAGGGATTTTTTTATTTTATTTGATTAGATTACGATTAATTTTTATAATCATAGGAGTCGTGACTGAACCCATAGGTGAGTTAGGACCATCTTATGGTTATATGGCCTCTAGGTAGGTTATATAAGTATTATTTAGCTATATTATATTTTACCATAATTTTTAGATATTTTTAGATATTTTTAAATATTTATTTTATAAAGATTTATATTTTTCAATACTTTCATGATTTACTATAGGGCCATCAGAAGCTATTTTGAGATAAGGTATTTTTATTTGGGTTCTAGATAGTTATAAATATTTTCTATAATTTTTCTGGATTTATTTGATATTTATTTGGATTAGAATTAAATTTTAAATCAAGTTATGGATATTAATTACCCAGTCAGGGCTGTGGGCCCACATGTCAGCCGCACAACGCTGACCAGGTGGGCCCAACTGTCAGCGAGACAGCCTGCTGACTCAGTGTTTCCTTATTAGGAATGGTTTGAACCGACTCCTAGTTGGCTTAGTTCAAGCCGGGTGGAGATCCAACAGCTCATCTTTTGAGCGGGAACCACAGGATGGTGCCATGTGTGTAAACCCCCTAATTTTTATAGTTTTATATACTTACTTTAAATAATATTTTGGTAATTATCTTAGTGTTAATTAAATAATAAATATGGCCTGCATATTATCACTAGTAAAGGTGGACGTGCCAAGTTGAGTCCAAGATACATCGACCCTTTCGATGTCTTGGAACGTGTTGGAGAGGTGGCCTACAAATTGGCATAGCCACCGTCATTAGAGGGAGTACATGACGTATTCCATGTGTCGCAGCTGAGGCGTTACGTGATGGACAGCAATCACGTGCTCGATCACTCCGAATCACTGTTGGACCGAGTTTGTCATACCAAGAGCAACCGGTAGGCATCCTTGATCGCCGAGTGAAGGTATTGCGGTATCAGTCTATACCATTGGTTCGCATGGCATGGAAGCATCACTCGTCAGGAGAGTTTACTTGGGAGCGCGAAGATGACATTCGGAATCACTACCAGTATTTGTTCGAAAACTAAGGTACGACTTTCATACGTTATCCCTTTAATTCGCATTGCATTGCATACACCCCCCGATGTTTGTTTTAATTTCGAGGACAAATTTATTTTTAAGTTGGGTAGGATGTAAACCCCCTAATTTTTATAGTTTTATATACTTACTTTAAATAATATTTTGGTAATTCTTATCTAAGTGTTAATTAAATAATAAATATCGCCTGCATATTATCACTAGTAAATACTTATAAGTATATGGTGAGTTTAAAGTTTTTATGAAATTTTTACATAAATTTTTACATGCCTATTTGATATACATATTTATATATATGTGAGATTATATATTATAGCTAATATATGAGTGTAATATATATATATATGAGCATATAAAAAAAATATGAGTGTAGTACATATATGAGTGTATAACTATTATGATGTATATATATACGTATATTTATACATGTATATATGAGTTAAAAAAGAAAGAAAGAAAACCTTAGCTCACGAGATTTTCCCAAAATCTCGTGAGCTAAGAAAATCCAAGATATCTTGACCACAGTAGCTTGGGTTCGGGTGTTCGAGTTTTAGAAACTAGAATGTTTAAATCCTTTTGATCTGATCTTCACCCCACATCTCCTCGATCAAATCTTCTTCAAATTTGATCATCCAAATCCAAATCACCCTGCTGTATAGATTCAAAAAACCCATATCAAAAATCAAATCGTATTAGGATTTAAAGTGAGTATATATCTATACCCATCCTCGGATGTTAGGGAGCTTCGAAAAACCTAAGAACCCTACTTGGAGCTTCACGAGACAAACCAACGCCCCCTTGACGACCCCCTGACCTCGAAAAACCTTCCTCGTCTCTGCCCCAACATCCTGCACCACCCAACGAGCGCCGGACGATCATCCACGTGCGCGAGATCAGGGGCAGCCGACAACAGCAACAAGGCCAGAACCCCTACTTTACAGCCAGTTTTCGTCCGCCTTAGTCGCTCGATTCAAGTAATCAATTTCTCAGGTTCGATTACAACCTAAACCTCTTCATTATCCTTTTGATAGATTTAATTCTAGTGCATCAAACTGTTTGAGAAATTGATGGCAATTTTACGAAAAATATGTCCAAACGTAAATAGAAAACCCGAACCAGACCCTAACTTGGAAGGGAAATTTTACCCGAACCACTAGGAAAATTTGAGAACTAATTGAAAACATTCGAAGACAACATAAATGAGATTGAAATGCACCTGTTAGATCTACTTTTCGATTATTATGCATGAAGTTATTCGCTGTCAAAGTTAAGAGAAAAACTGCCTTTATAACTGTAAAAAAAATTTATAAATCTCCCCGTTACAGCGTGCGCCCCGACAAACCGGGCGACGTGGTCACATACTATACATATCGAAAGGCGCGTATGGATGTTTTCCACATGTGGGAACTGACGGAACTCGTTTTCGTTGAGCTTGCACGACGAAATCAGTGCGTATCCGTCGAGGTACCCCGTATCGACGTTTTGCAAACTTGGCCATAACTTCGTGCACGTTCGTCGGATCGACACGAAACTTGTGCCAATAGGACCGCATTGATTTTCTAGTCCTATATGCCAAGTTTGGTCAAATTCTGAGAAGGTTGATTGGAACGCCAATTTGGTGGGCCTACAACCCGATCCAATGGGCGATTTTGTGCACGACTCATTGGAATCCAAAATTGGACATACCGTCGGGTTCGTCTCCTCAAATCGGATCTGTAGACATATAGTTTGATGAATTTAGAGACTGTAGACTTTGGCACGCATTTTGATGTAAAACGGATCCAACGGTAGACATCATTTTAACCCAAAATTACGATTTTGCCCCTGTTCCAGAATTGGACTTTTGGACAGGCGTTTTCTAGGTATATCGCTTATTTTGAGTACGTTTTGATGTTTGTTTCAGCATCCGAAGTTGTTTGGAGATTGTGACATTTCTGTTGCGGATATTATGATTCTTGGACTTGACACCTTCGCACCACCAGGCAAGATACCTTGCCACCCTACTATGTGATTTATATATTCTTATTTTCAGTTATTACTTTTAGTATTTCTTATTTGTTGATTTTATAAAACTGTGCGTCCAAGTCACACTTGGGTGCAAGCGACTCTATCTGTCATTTTTTTGCTTTTATTTATTTCTCTTGCATTGACTTAGTCTAGTGACCAACCATTGTTGATGAGTTATTGGTATATCTCGTACGGCCTTGCCACTTGCTTACCACGTGTTGTGAGTCACATGTAGGACATGTACCCGCGTAGTCGGCTGGCCACCGATACGTATGAGGCGTACGACGGATAGCAGTAATTGCCAATAGAATTGCATGCTAGTAGACTTGGCAGTTACTAGAGGTATTAGGAGTCATAGATGTGACCCTACTAGGCATTGGGTAGGGAGAACAGTTCCTCAACGTATGGGCCACTAAGCACTTTCCTATTCCTGATCCTGCCGGCCTCTGACATTCGAGAATGTTATGCTTTGAGGTCCCTGGTATCCTGATGGGACCATACCTGAGTTACCTGCACCTGAGCCAGATGCCCATGCGTTGAAGGTTTGTTCTTAACTGCATTATCACTGTAGAACTGGTAGGCACCCGATTGCACGCATCCTTTCTTTTCTATTATATTATCGCAGTTTATATGGCATGGTGTTTTCTTGTATCTTGTTACGTCCCGCTGAGGACCTGGTTATCTCTCCAGGATTAGACGACTTCCCGCAGGAGTACGGAGCGGCTCTGGATCCATCCTACATTGATGACGAGGCATCTCCCGATGACTTTTAGCTTATTGATTTCCTTGAAACATTTTAGTGGACATTTTTACATATCTTATTTTGCAGAGGTTGGACTCCGATCATTGTGAATATTTTTTTCATAGCTGTTTGGAGTGGGTATGACCATCCGACTATCTCTTTGATGCACTTATTATTTATTGGACTCTTATTTATTCTGTGCTGAGCTATGATGAGATTAGATACTTATATTCTGGTCTGTGACTTTATTATATATATACAGCTTATGTACGTATACGAGGATTCTATATATTGGAGTATTCTTCGTATATATGCAGCTATCTGTAGCGTACTTGCTCCTAAGTATTTTGGGACTGGGCGTTATAATATGGCATGTAGCCGACTCCCACCGACTCTACTATCCGTCGTTGCCTCTCTCTCTCTCTGTATATATATATACATATATATTCCCTATATTTTTGTGGCCTATTTTAAGGTGAATTGGTATTTGAAGAATTCCACCAGTCTCCCGGAACGATTGCTGACAGCCCCGACCTCTTTTTTGTGTGCTATTTCTTGTGTTGGATTGATCTCGAAGTTAGCTTTTAGAATATCTATTTTGTTTTAGCAGATATTAATTCCGAATTTTTGGAGAATTATTTTAGTGTTTTTTGTCCAAAACTTGACACGTCGCACGATTTTTGAGATCTCGGGAGATCCCGAACTCCGATTTGTGATCCTTTTAAAGTTTTGGAAAGCTAACTTGACGATCTTCGATATATAATTTTTTTAGAATTTTACATATTTGTTTTCTATTTTAATTATTAAGTTTAACTCAGATTTGATCGACAAATCACCGATTTGGTCACGGTTACCCATAATGGCGATATCTTTTGACCAAAGCAAGATTTTGTGGCATGGTCGATTCTGGTGCACTCGTGGCACTAAAATATACCAAGATGCACTTTCCAAATCTTGAGTTCATGATGTTTGGCTCGATGGTCAACGACACACCTCGATTTGCGTGCCATGATTTCCAAAATTGGAAATATGAATTTCTATGGCCAAACTTCCTTGTTTAAGTTATATTTTAGAATATTATTAGGTTAAATTAGATTTTAAGTAATTTATTCTGGAATTAATTAATATTAGATAAGGAAACTCATTAGCCATTTATTTCATGGTTTTAGAATTAGAATCCTAAAAAGGACTTATGGTTTTTCGTGCACGGTTCATGGTACGATGGTGATATGGGATTAGCTTCTAGGTCGGAGTTCCTTTCATCCTCAACTTGTGATAGTAGTTTCTCCAGAAAATCAGGCAAGTTTTTATTATGACATTATATTACCTTTATTTTGTACTGCATGTATCTTTTGTCGTCTTTTTACTGTTACATCTTCATATTTCTTGTTGTCACCGTTCTAGATTCATCATGATTATTGCTTATACACAAGAGTTAGAGTCGCTAGAGTACATGTACATGTTCATGCCTTACTTCTAGTTTATTATTATTCTCGTTTATCGTATTGCTAATGTTTATCGTGTTGGACATGTACTTGTGAGTTAGTCCGATGGAAGAATATGACTAGTAGACATGTGGTACCCCAGTGTAGCCCAAAGTTTATTTGGTCAAGGGACCATCTTACAGAGTTTGTTTAGTTAATATATCTCACGTGTTGACTATTTGATTCCTAACCCAACCACATGTTGAACGTTAGTATTCTAAAACACATTGGACACGTATCTTCATTCTTGTTGCTATATTTCTTAGATGTTCATCTCTTTCTAGTATACTTCCATAGAGTTAATATGTCATAGTTAATCTCTTCTTGTTATATCTTATCATTTTTATAGTTCATCTTTCTTTTACTGTTTCTCCTTATGCTTGTATATTATATCGTGTAGTGTAGTGTTATGGTGATGTTGCTCCAATCCTAACTGGATAATTATTTTTCAGCTCAAGACAACAACATCTATCCTAAGACCCACGATACATATACCGGCGACACTGGCATCATTGACGTACCCGAGTCTGGCACTGATGCGAATTAGCCTATTTTCCTTCTTATGTTTTTCCATTAGTTAGTGATCATAGTTTGGATTCTAGTTTATCTATTTTTCTGCTATGAGGTTTATTCCCGAGACTATCTGAGTTGTAGTGTCTCGTCCCTACATTGTGCCCCGTTTTCGTCTACGGGGTGCACAAAAAAGGAACAATGTCGCTACCGATTCAGTCGGGACCGATAGGTCGGAATTCGTTGAATCGGTCGAACGGGAACGATTGAATTAAGATCCTTTTCTCGTTATGGAAAGGCTTCTTCGGAATCAAGTCCCATATTCAGCGGGTTTAGTCTCGAGTATTGGCTCTGCGGTTGAGTCGGGAGAGACCTTCTGTTGCTCTATTTTTCATGCCGCAAATTGGTTTAGCTTTGGCTTTGGCTTTGGTTTTCGTGAATATTTTTGATGGTTTTCATGGCTTGCGTTTTCGAACTTTACATTCGTATCGAACTCCTCAAATAATACAGTATTCTAATCTGTTGCTTATGCGATTGCAGGTGATCGCGTAGGCGACGTCTAAGCGCAGCCAACCAGTCCCACGCCTGAAGCAAAGACTAAGGTGAGTGGCTGATCTCCTTCGTCTCGACCCTCTGTTTCAAAATCAATCATGAAACACAAAATCAATGCTTGTCGCCAAAGTGTAGAATCAATGAATTGAGGCATGATTCTTCACGAAACACTTGCAAAGGAAAACTCGGAATGACTGCATCAATTTGAGTAATTTACTTAGAAAATGTAAGTTTCACACCAAAAAGAGAAAATATAAGGTTCTAGAAAAGAGATAGAATTATTTCAAGAAAAAATGCATTTTCGAACTTCGCATCCAGGTGGCTGGAATACTTTTTGTTTGTAAATAAGGGATATATGTATGGAACGGCTATCTCTTCGGCACTCCTTTTGTAATCGAGTCATGTTCTAAAGCCCGCGTGGTACGATTGTAATAGAGTCCGTAAATGATGTCTATTATCAATAAAATGTAAAGTTTCTCTGTCTTAATGTGTTGTTCAATTTATCTGCTCTCTCTCTCTCTTAGATGTTGTGTTTCAGATTACCTTATGACTATGCCTTGTGCGATCGCAACCAAGGTTCGCACGACATCACGCCCGGTGGACGACTATTGATTCTTCGGAATCGGGGCGTAACATAATGGTATCAGAGCACGGCTTTACGTCCTTGGCCTCCAGCCTCTAGTCTCGAACCGTTGACCTCGTGTCGATGAGATGAGTTGTTTCATACGCTGAACCCAAGACATTTTATGAAAACTAACGAGAGTTGCCTTTTCCCCAGAAGTTGCGGAACCTCGGGCAGAGGGCGAGGCGAGGCGAGCGCTTCCAGCAGCTCAAGTAGTTTCGAAGCCGAGCCTTCCGTAAACCCAACGGGAAGAATGGCTACCAAAGTCTGACCTTCCGATAATCCTATGGAGCGAATGCTGCATATGCTCGAAATGCAGCAGAGGCATGCCGCAATATTCCAACAAGAAAGCGAGAAGCTGCTCTTGCAGTCCGAAAGGCGACAGGCCCAATTTGAAGCCCGGTTCAAAGCGCAGTTCGAGATGCAGCAATGGAAACTTGACATGCTACGACAGTTGGTGCAAATAGTCGTAACCAACGGGAATTCTGCAACCAGTACTATCGAACCCGTGAACCGGCCCATTGAAGTAACACCCGGGGAGCCTTCATCTCAGCTTGCGTCGCCAGAAAATAACACCTTCGACTATACCAATTTCAAGAAGGCATTTCGTACTTCCTTCTCCGGCACCGAAGACCCTTCCCTTGTGATTGATTGGTTAGACGAGATCGAAGACCACTTTGAGCTCCTCGGCATCGATGAGGCAAAGAAAGTCGCTTGCGCTTAACTTCAACTTCAGTTGAACGCGCACGATTGGTGGACAGAATAAAAGTAAGCTATCCGTAGCGATGATTCCACCGTGTCGATCTCCTGGGCTACGTTCCGCAAGGCCTTCGAAGTCGAGTACTTACCTGCGGCGATCCGTCAGGCAAAGGAGAACGAGTTCATACAGCTAAAATAGGGAAACATAACGGTATGTGAGTATGCTGCAACATTCAACAAGTTGGCTCGATTTATGGGTGTCTACCTGCCAACGGCGGTGAGTCGTGCACGGAGATTCGAAATGGGCCTGAGGCCTTCTATTTTTCCTCATGTGACAATGCCCGAGTATCAAACAATGGGCGAGTCACTCAACCATGCCCTTCGTCTCGAGCCTTAATACCCTCCGATCGCCACAGGTACTATTCATACCTATAATAACAAGTGCCATGGAAACCCAGGAGGTAATAATGCACATAAGCATTCAAACCACGGCAACGGAGGCGGCAACCGGGGAAGGAATAAAGTGTTCTGTAATTACCGCCACAAGGAGGGGCACATGATAAATAAATGTCGATCGGAGAATGGAGCATGCTTCGTGTGCGGCCAAACAGATCAGGTCACAAAGAACTGCCTGAAAGCTTGGCCGAACCAACGCCCCCTGCAACATCAAAAAAACCGAGGCCAAGCACCTCGGGCTCCACAGACCGCACCAGAAAATGGCCAAGACCGTCGCCCCAATGCCCAGGGCTGCGTCTACGCCATGACCTGGGACAAAGCGTTCGCATCTGACACAGTCATGAAAAGAATATTGCATTTCAATAACAAACCTGCTCGTGTACTGTTTGATTCAGGTGCTACGCATAGCTTTATATCGACAAAGTTTGTCGCCGAACACAAATTCCCTGTGACACCATTAGGCCTTAATCTTAGCGTCAACATACCATCGGGCATGTCACTACTTGCAAACTTAGACTGCGGAGACGGGATCATCTATATAGGTGGTCAAAAGGTAGGTCTCGATACGATAGTCTTAGATATTAAGGACTACGATATCATTCTGGGAATGGATTGGCTCAGTCCGTGCAATGCAACCATCGACTGTGCCGAAAAGACGGTCACCTTTCGTATACCTGGAGTGCCTAAATTCTGCTATTCCTGTGGTGAGACGTCGTCGACCTGCATGGTGATCTCGGAAATATCGGCTCGAGGGATGCTGTATTTCGGGTGTGAAGGTTGTTGGCCCAATGATTACATTGTGTTTTTGAATATGGCTAATCAGTTAAGTTTAACATAATGATGTCACTAATATTCATATACTCACTATCATGTTGCTACTTAAACTTAGCATTGTCCTAATTGTCCTATATTATACTGCTATGCTTGTATCGTACTGCAACATATTTTGTTGGCCTAACATGCTATCATGTTGTTACTTAAACTTAGCAATGTCCTAATTGTCCTATATTGTATTGCTATGCTTGTATCGTACTGCAACATATTTTGCTGGCCTAACATGTATTTGTAGACATGCAGTAAGCATGATCTAACATGATCAAACAGGACATAGGCAATGAAGAATTAATGTTGGACCAAAGACGGCGTCATATAAAGGGATTTCTCCGAACCGCCTAACGACCTATCCGGGGCCTCGCATCGGGGGTTCCGCTGCCCGGTCAGCGGACAGGGGTCGAGGGGGCAGCGCCCCCCGTCGGGGGTTCGGGGGCGAAGCCCCCGAAAGGTATTCAGATTTTCAGATCTGTATATCTTTGGACGACAGCTGTCAGGGAAAAAGATGTCTTCATGGCTGCTCAAATATCAGAAGAAAGGCATCATCAAAGGGCTCTTGGTTTTCCTATTTGTTCCAAGTCTGTAATCTTCAATTTATTGAGTCTAGGAGAATGTGTACGTTGAGTCGCACTGAGTCATCTCAACCCCTAGACATATCTCTCCAAGCTCTACCATTCAAATAGACCAATTCCTGAACCAAGCCCAAGCTCCACAAAGTCCAAAAGCCCAATGGACCAATTCTGTCTGCTGGAGACAGAGTTCGGGCCGAACTCTGCCTCCACACAGAGTTCGGGCCGAACTCTGTCCCCTGATTTTCAGGAACTGATTTTTAGGGCCTGCTTGCTGCTAGCTGTCCAACGGCCATATTTTTGAATCTTGAGGACAGAATTCTGGCCGAATTCTGCCTGTCCTGAACCCTATAAATAGGCCTTGGTTTCTCTCATTTGAAACCATCCACTCTTCTATTCTTCTTCTCTTACATAGCCTATATAGTCAAGAGCCTTACTCTTCCAATCTACTAGCCACAAAACTTCCTAAGCCCCAAGGTGCTCAAGTGCGATTCAGCTAGAAGTTTTTGTGCAAGAGTTGAAAAGAAAAGTCACTTGGACAATTCCAAGTCGCTTGGACAATTCCAAGCAAATCGCCACTGCGATCCTCTGTAAGAAGTTGACGTGCTCTTCTGAAGAAAAGGCACGGGTTGTAAACTACTATTTCACAAATAGTGGATTTGAATCCTGAGCTAGAGTTCTCAGGCCTGGACTAGTCCTCCACGAGGGAAACCAGGTTAAAACTGCTGTGTCTGCGAATACTCTTCTGATCTTTATTCCTTCCGCATTTATTTCTGATTTATTTACTATCTTGATAGTTGTTTTTGGTGGAGGTGATATAGAGTTAATTTTTATTTGGTGATTATTGACACAAACTCTATTCACCCCCCTCTAGAGTTGCCTACCTGTGTTTTCAAAGGTATCTAGCGTCTGTTCGAGACATGAGACAGGATGGTACAAACGCGGGTCAGGTCGACGTTGTAGCAGAATTCCCAGACATGTTTTCGGATGAGCTGTCCGACATGCCACCTGATCGAGAGATAGAATTCACCATTGACACTTTCCCCGATACCGAATCTCTAAAGCTCTATACATAATGGCCCCTGCAGAACTTAAGGAACTGAAAGTACAGTTGTAAGAGTTGCTCGATATGGGATTCATACGGCCTAGCGTCTCGCCATAGGGAGCGCACGTATTATTTGTCAAGAAAAAGGACGGCTCAATGCATCTTTGTATCAATTACCGAGAGCTGAACAAGGCTACCGTCCGAAACAAATACCCATTATCTCGTATAGACGACCTGTTCGATCAGTTACAGGGTGCTTCGGTATTTTCTAAAATTGATCTTCGCTCGGGTTACCATCAACTAAAGATTAAGCCGGATGATGTGTTGAAGTCAGTCTTCCGCACGCGATATGACCATTACGAATTCCTGGTAATGCCGTTCGGCCTAACGAACGCCCTATCTGCTTTCATAGATTTAATGAATTGGGTGTTTTGACCCTTTCTCGATAAGTTTGTAGAAGTCTTCATCGACGATATACTCGTCTACTCGAAGGACAAGCGGCAACACGCTGAGCATCTGTGGACCGTGCTTCAGACCCTTCGGAAAAATTAGTTGTATGTGAAGCGGAGCAATTGTGAATTTTGGTTGAGCAGCATCGCATTCTTCGGACACATTATTTCATCTGAAGGCATTACAGTCGACCCAAAGAAAGTTAAAGCCGTTGTTGATTGGAAACGGCCAACGTCAGTCGGCGAGATTCGAAACTTCCTTGGCTTAGAAGGATACAACTGATGCTTCGTGAAGGTTTTCACGAAGATCGTATCGCCTCTGACTCGTCTCACCCAGAAAGGAGTCGCTTTTGAATGGTCAGATGACTGTGAAGCTTCCTTCCAGGAGTTAAAGCAACGGCTCGTCTCGGCCCCGATACAAGCACTTCCAGAAGGGACTGAGGGAATCCAGATCTTCTGCGATGCGTCCGGCCATAGTTTGGGGTGTGTGTTGATGCAACAAAATAAGGTGATATCTTTTGCGTCCCGACAGCTAAAGCCGCACGAGAAGATCTATCCCACCCATGACCTAGAGTTAGCAGCGATTGTATTCGCATTGAAATTATGGCAGTACTATCTTTTTGGCGTGGCGTGCATGATCTATACGGATCACAAGAGCCTCAAGTATCTATTCACACAGAAGGAGCTGAACTTGCGACAAAGGTGTTGGCTTGAACTGATAAAAGATTATGACTTGACTATTGACTATACGTCGGGCAAGGAAAGTATTATGGCAGACGCTTTGAGTCGAAAGTATATTTTCTCGCTATCCATCGACCGCTGCTACGCGACTTAGAAGAGATGGGCATCGACTTTCGGGTTCGATTCAGGGGTGTGCAGTTAGCTCAGTTGCAGCTAGAGCCGATCTTACGAAAAAAGATTAAGACCACTCAGAAGGATGAACCGTACCTGAAGAAAGTACAAGAGCAAATTTCAACAGGTAGTACGACCGACTTTGCGGTAGATTAAACCAGCGTGCTTCGATTGAAGGGTAAGCTATGCGTTCCGGACGATTCAAAACTTAGAAAGGGGATATTGACGGAAGTGCACTGTACGAAGTATACCTTGCATCCAGGCAGCACTAAGATGTACAACGACCTCCGCAAGAAATGCTGGTGGCATGGAATGAAAAGAGATGTGGCACTCTTCGTGTCGCAATGCATGGCCTGTCAGCAGGTGAAAGCTGAATATCAGAGACCGGGCGGGGAGATGCAGAACCTTGCCATTCCAGAATAGAAATAGGATCATGTCATTATGGACTTTGTTGTTGGCCTGCCGAAGATGTCGTGGGAAAATAATGCCATCTGGGTCATCGTCGATCGACTAACCAAATCAGCGCACTTCATTCCCATTAATGTTACTTGGAGCGTCGATCGCCTGGCTCAGATTTATCTTGATGAGATAGTACGGCTAACCGGAGTCCCTGTATCCATCATCTTTGATCGAGATACACGATTTCTATCGCGCTTCTGGAGTAGCCTTCAGTCGGCCCTAGGTATCAAGTTGTAGTTCAGCTTAGCTTACTATCCCTAAACCGACGGTCAAACGGAGCGTGTGAATCAGATTCTCGAAGACATGTTACGGCTCTGCGCAATTGACTACAAGTCGAGTTGGGACATTCATCTATCATTGGCCAAATTTGTATACAATAATAGCTATCAGTTCAGCATCCAAATGGTGTCATATAAAGCCTTGTATGGTCGGAAGTGCAGATCATCCATTTGCTGGAATAAAATTAAAGAACGACAGATTCTTGGCCCGGAGTTGGGGGAACTGACCGTGGAGAAGGTCAAGCTCATTCGGGAAAGGTTAAAGACTGCACAGAGTCGGCAGAAAAGTTATGCAGATGTCCATCGTCGACCCCTCGAGTTTCTAGAAGGCGATCATGTATTTCTTAAAGTATCGCCTATGCATAGAGTTACCCGGTTTGGTGCAAAGGGAAAGTTGAGTCCGAGATTCGTTGGGCCGTTCGAAATACTCAAGTGAGTCACCCCAGTGGCCTATAAGATTGCCCTGCCACCAGCGCTAGCGGGTGTGCATGATGTCTTCCACGTCTCTCAGTTGAGGAAGTACGTGCACGACCCAAGCCACATGGTAGATTTTGGCCAGTTGGAGCTGAAGGCCGACTTATCACATGTTGAAGTGTCGGCCCAAATCTTAGAACGTAAAGATAAACTGCTACAGAATCGAGCGATCCCTCTCGTCCGCTTACGCTAGAGCAATCATTTGGTCGAGGAGTCGACCTGGGAACTTGAATCGAAGATGAAGGATAAATTTTCTTCATTATTCTTGTAGAGGTAGGTTCTATTCTTAAGTTTCGAGGATGAAACTTTTTCTTAGTCGGTTATAGTGTAGTGCCCCGTCCCTTTATAGTGCCTGTTTTCGTCTACGAGGTACGCAAGAAAGGAACAATGTCATTACCGATTCAGTCGGGACCGATAGGTCGGAATCGGTTGAATCGGTTGAACGAGAACGATTGAATTAAGATCCTTTTCTCGTTATGGAAAGGCTTCTTCGGAATCAAGTCTCATATTCAGCGGGTTGCGCCTCGAGGATTGGCTCTGCGACTGAGCCGGGAGAGACCTCTCGTTGCTCTGCCTTTCATGCCACAAATTACTTTGGCTTTGGTTTTCGTGAATGCGTTTTCTTGAATGTTTTCGATGATTTTCATGGCTCTTGTTTTCCAACTTCGTATTTGTATCGAACTCCTTGAATAACACAGTAATCTAATCCGTTACTTATGCGATTACAAGTGATCGCGTATGCAACGTCTAAACGCAACCAACTAGTCCCTCGCCTGAAGTAAAAACTAAGGTGAGTGGCTGCCTCCTTCGTCTCGACCCTCTGTTTTAAAATCAATTATGAAACAAAAATCAATGCTTGTTGCTATAGTGTAGAATTAATGAATTGAGGCACGATTCTTCATGAAACACTTGCTAAGGGAAACTCGGAATGACTGCATCAATTTGAGTAATTTACTCAAAAAATGTAAGTTCACACCAAAAAGAGAAAAGATAAGGTTCTAGAAAAGAGATAGAATTATTTCATGATATGCAGAAATGGTCATTGGACAACTTGTCGACAAGGTGTAGTTTCCTCGAACGGTTGCCTAGGCCAAGGAACCATTTTGTCCCGAGAGGAACGATTTATAGCAAGCGTCAGTAATGAATCGGTGCAGGTGATTCAGGAACTTTCGCATAGGGATCGCTACCCGCCGCGAAAGGGTCATCTCTAACCCAGCTATAGTCCGTGATAGCTTTATATTGCCAGTGATTTTCATACCCCTTTTACTGCTTGAACTAACACACGTGACACGGGATGAATATGATAACTACTCAATGTATACAATTTTATATACTTGGCTCAAAATATGTTAACATACAAATCAATCAAGATGATTAGAAAGATCACCAAATAGCTAACATGTTTTATAAAACTGCTTGAACCAAATGTAGAGCTTGGGTTTAATTAGCCACTTGCCAGTACATGTGATCGTACTGACCCTCGCTCTTCGCAGGTGCTAGGAATCAAGAAGAACATGCCAACTGACCAGGGCGACGTTCGGGTTTTGAAGCTTCGACCGCGCGTCGAAGACCCCCGCTGCTCAACTTTTAAAGACTCTCTGCAATAGTCCAAGAAACATGTCTCGGCATCCCTCGCATCCAGGTGGCTGGAATTCTTTTATTGTAAATGAAGGATATATGTATGGAACGGCTATCTCATCGGCACTCCTTTTGTAATCGAGTCATGTTGTAAAGCCCGTTCGGCACGATTGTAATAGACTTTGCAAATGATGTCTATTATCAATAAAATGCAAGGTTTCTTGATCTCAATGTGTTGTTCAATTTGTCTGCTCTCTCTCTCTCTTAGATGTTGTGTTTTGGATTACCTTATGACTATGCCTTGTACAATCGTAACCTAGGTTCGTACGGTATCACATTCGGGGGACGACTATCAATTCTTCGGAATCGGGGCATGACATAGTGGTATCAGAGCACGGCTTTACGTTCTTGGCCTCCATTCTCTAGTCTCGAACCGTTGACCTCGTGTCGATGAGATGAGTTGTTCCATACGCTGAATTCAAGACATTTTCTTAAATAGCCCAAAATTTGTGGAACTCTAGAGGAGGGTGAATAGGGTAATAAAATAATTACCAATAATAATAAGCAATTTAAAAGAGAATAGAAAAAGAGAATCAAACACTCGATGCATCGTGGTATCCTCCCAAGGGGCACTCCAGTCCCGGAACTCTCTCCGACTTTAATCCATTATTTGAATAAATAGTTACAACACGAGTTTGAATCCGAAGAACTCGTCAACTTCTTACACACGAGTTTGGATCCGAAGAACTAGTCAACTTCTTACACACAAGTTTGGATCCGAAGAACTAGTCAACTTTTTACACACAAGTTTTCCTCTGATGGCTCGTCAACTTCAAACACACGAGTTTTCCTCCAAAGGCTCGTCAACTTCACAACTTGAGAGAAAAGAGGTTTTGATCTTCTTGAAAACTTGGAAGATCTAGCTTACAACTCTTGAACACTTTAATGGATGACAATATAAAGCTTGGTAGAGAAATGATAGAGCTATTTGGTAGATGGCAAATTTAAGGCTCAAGTGGATAAATGTTTATGAAGAGAGAGGATGCCTATTTATATAAATCCAAAGTCATAAAAAGCATTCAGCAGCCGACCGGATTATTCGACAGATCTTTACGAAAATCCTTCAGATTATCCAGCCAAAAGTAATAGCTAGAAAAAGAGCCGTTGGATGCATTTAATACGACTGTCAGATGCTATTGGATTTAAATTCGTATAAGGCCAGCAAGGTATATTGTATTATCCATCAGATTACCGCGAAAGTCTGGCAAATTATTCGAACTTCTCCAGAATTACTTGATGTTTCACATTCGGATTATCCGACGAATTTATGTGGAAATCCGACTGGTTATCCGAACTTCACCAGAAATACTTGCTATTTCAGGTTCGGATTATCCGACGAATTTATTCAAAAATCCGACGAATTATCCATCTCTTCATAAAAGCAATTCATTTTTATATCATTTTACTTTGTCATCCTTACTAAAGTGTGTACATGATTTTTTAGACACTTACAAACACTTAGAGAGAGAGAGAAAGAGAGGAGCTTTTGATATTGAATTCTTTTGCTTCGTCAAATGTCTTCTTGAGTGCGATAAAGGTCTGATGTTCGTAAGTGTTGGAATCATCTTTTCTTCTTGCTCCGAAAGACTTATTTCTTCTTGTAGATGTTGGAGTCATCTTTCCTTCTATATTTAACTGACTTTGTTTGTTCATGTAGAGCAATAGGGCTAAAACGGTATAGATGTTAATTATAGTCAATATATCAAAATCAATGTGCCACAATCTCCCTCATTTTGATAATCGACAAAATGTACAAATTTAGGAGATAGCTTCCCCGTAATGTGATATCTCCCCCTCAATAAAATTTCTCTCCCTTCGGCATTTAGACAAAATGGTAGGAGACAAGATAGAAGCAATTAAAATGGAAAGACAGAAAAAGATATAGAATTGATAATAATACTGACTTGATTGAATATTGTTAGGCATAAAACAGTGCTACATGATACAAGTCCATAAAGGACGACAAAAGACATACTTTAAAAAAAACATAAGACTAGTCCCGAAGGACTGCACAAGACAATAACCATTTTTAAAAGTCCACGAAAGACTGCACACAAAGAAGCTAAGCAAAATAAGACACCCCACCACTAGAAGCTAAGATCCATCAACTGTCAGGAGCACCAAATGGGCCCTCCTCCTAATCCTCATCACCACCTGAGGCTGGAGGAAAAGTACCATATGGGTCAATACCTACAGGGTACATGAAGCCATATACATTTGGATCAGTAAAGCACAATCCAAGAAGTCAGGATGAGGAGCATTAGAATTGACATATAGGTTGCATTCCTCTAGCATGCGCTGGAAGTAGTGGGCTTGATCCATGAAGCCATGGTGAATGAGGGTACCAAGTCCTCTGGTGGCCGCCTGAATGCGCTCCGTGGTGAGACGAAAAGAGAGTCAAACTTACGGTTGATATAGCGACGAACCTCTAGAGTGAGGATCGTAGCAGGCTGAGCAGTAGGGTCAGCAACAGCTGCCAGAGTGGCACGGCCACGGGTCTTAGATTTGGCAAAAAGAGTGGGCCGATCACCAATGGGGCCGTTAGTCAGGTTTATGATGTACATGCCAAAGAGGATAGAGCGATGAGGAGATTCCCGAATAAGGATCATGGTGAAGATAATGGTTTTGGCTAGGGAAAATGGTTGCTTGGAGATGAGGTAGTACATGGCCATCATCTCTTCAGTGGTGAGACTATCTATATTCCCAAATTTTGGAGTGAGGGTATGGCAAAGGATATGATTGAAGTCATGAAAGAATAGATTTAGGTCTTTGTCCTTCGGCCTCTGGATAGCAGGGCGACCGTAGATATTAAAGAAAAATTCTTCGTAGCTGATATCAGGGGCAATAGTCATGTGATTGAGCGCATTCAAAAAAGAGCGCTAGGCTTTTTTTTCTTGCAGGCCAAGAATGTTAGCCAGAGTGGAGGCAGTGACAGTGATCTTCACCCCATCGACTTTTGTTTCAAACTCTGGTCCGTTCTTGGTAGGAACCAAGTTGCAGTAGAATATTTTGATGGCATTCGGGTAGATGTCCACTTGCTGTTCCAGAAGCTCGTCAATCCAGAGGGCTCAAAGTATTCACGATGGCAGGGAAGGTAAGCCAAGAAAGAGGCTTCGCTCGACAGATAGGGGCTTTATGGTAGAATGAGAACCACTCGTGAAAATGTTGGACAGACTTAAAAATTATGGGATTGTAGCCTTTGCGTCGGTGCATGAGAGAATAGGGCGACGGAAGGCAGAGTGGCGGAGGAGAAGGAGCTGTCGTGGTGGGAGTGCTTGCTGTGAGAGGCCATGGAAGGATGGGGAGGAGTTTGAGAGATGGTTTAGATGGAGTAGAGGGAATAAAAGAGGAAGAAGGGGATTAAATAGGAAGGAATAGGTGGGTGGGGGAAAGGTGTGGAGATTGCACCGGTTAAAGGAATGGATGAATGTCAAAAACGGATTTTGAGAGATTGAAGAGACAACAACCATTCGGTTACTGTGCTTGAACTACGCAAGAGGAAAATCTAGAGAATTTTTGTGGACTGTCGGCAAAAAATTCGGCTACAGATAGACATGAATTACTTTGGGTAGGTGGAAGGTCATATCGGTTAGGGAGATGTGCAGTCAACTTTCGGCAGTCTGTGCCAAAAGTTAATGCCAAAAAATCTGACGAATGATAGCAGATTTTCGGAAGAAGATTCGTTGTAACAGTTTGAAAAGTTGCTGGAATAAGTTCGAATTATCAGACAGATTTCCACAGAAATCCTTTGGACAATTCGGAATGTTAAAAAACAAAATTGAAAAGGATTTCTCACGGAGGCCGATTTTGCGACATATGAAATACGACCTTCGGCGAGAGGTTTGGTGAAGATGTCAGCAAGTTGATGGTTAGTGTCAATAAATTCAGGGCAAATACCGCCCTTGAGTTGATCACACAAAAAGTAGTATCCAATCTCAATGTGCTTTGTTCGTGAGTGACAAATTGGATTTTAGTAAGATTTATAGAGCTAGTGTTGTCATATTTGATAGAAATATCATTTGAAAAAAAATACAATAGTCTACAAGTGTTTGGGTCATCCAAAGGATCTGTGCACAACAATATCCAGCCGCAATGTATTAGGCCTCAGTTGTGGAAAGAGCAACTGAGTTTTTTTTCTTATTAAACCATCAAACCAAGGATTTGTCGAGGAATTGGCATGTGTCGCTAGTACTTTTTCAGTCAATCTTGTATCCGACAAAATCTGCATCCTCGTAGCCGATAAGCTCAAAGGATGAAGATTTTGGATACCAAAGTCCCATGTTAATGGTGCCTTTGAGATACCGAAAAATGCGCTTAACAGCACATAAATGTGATTCCTTGGGATTTGCTTGGTATCGTGCACATAAGCAAATACTAAACATGATATCAAGATGACAATAGGTTAAGTAAAACAAGCTACCGACCATACCTCGATACTTACAAATGTCGAACGAGACACCATTTCCATCCTGATCAATCTTGGTCATTGTAGCAATAGGAGTTCTCATTGATTTGGATGAGTCTAGCTCGAAGCGCTTAAGAAGATCCTTTGTATATTTGACTTGATTGATGAATGTGCCTTGAGGTCCTTGCTTGATTTGTAGACCAAGAAAGAAAGATAATTCTCCCATCATGCTCATTTCAAATTCGTCCTGTATAACTTTGACAAATTCTACACATAGTGTTTTGTTAGTAGAACCAAAAATGATGTCGTCAACATAGATTTGAACTAATAGTAGTGTGCTATTGTGAATTTTAATAAAAAGTGTGGTATTAACTTTGCCCTTGGAGAAGTTGTGAGAGATGAGAAAGGAGCTAAGAGGATCATACCAAGCACGAGGAGCTTGCTTGAGGCCATATAGGGCTTTGTGTAGTTTGAAAACATGATCAGAAAATTAAAAATCTTCAAAGCTAGGAGGTTTCTTGACATATACCTCTTCTTTAATAACACCATTTAGAAAGGCACTTTTGACTTCGATTTGAAAAGGTTTAAAATCATTAAAATAAGCAAAAGCATAAAGCATTCAGATGGATTCAAGACGAGCAACCGGAGCATAGGCTTCTTCGTAGTCAATGCCTTCCTATTGGTTATAGCCTTGAGCAACCAATTAGGCCTTGTTACGAGTGACAATTCTATCCTCATTAAGTTTATTTCGAAACACCCACTTTGTCCCAATAATAGGATAGTTGTGGGATTTAGGAACAAGTTTCCAAATATTGTTTCGCTCAAATTGATTAAGCTCTTCTTCCATTACAATCATCCAAAATTTATTATTAAAAGCATAATTAACATTTTTAGGCTCTATTTGTGAAATAAAAGCCACATTCGTCCAGTAATCTCGTGTAGAAGATCTAGTGCTAACCTGAGAGGAAGGGTCACCAATGATAAGCTCCTTGGGAAGATGGGGAACAAATCTCCATTCTTTGGAAAGATTCCCTTGAGGAGTTCAAATGAGGAGGCTTTATTGTTGGAGAGTCTTCGGGTGGAGTAGTCTCAACTTCATTACTAGATGAAGGAGCACTGGTATCTCCAAGAGATAAGTTTTCCAAAGCAAAAGAGATGTCATCAACATCATTCAAGGAGCTAGATGTGGAAGTGTTAAGTTCGTCAAAAGAGACACTGATTGACTTTTCGACTGCAAGACTTCTTTTGTTAAATATACGAAACGCTTTGCTATGCATAGAATAACCAAGGAAGATACCTTTATAGTCTTTTTCTTCAAATTTGCCTAGGTTATCTTTGGTATTCAAAATAAAATATTTGCATCAAAAAACTTTAAAATATTCAATAGAAGGAATTTTGTCAAACCAAAGCTCATAAGGTGTTTTCTTAGAAATAGGTCTAATCAAGACTCTATTTATAACATATCATGTCGTGTTAACGGCTTACACCCAAAAGTATTGGAAGAGCTTGTATTGGTTTAACATGACCCTTGCCATATTGTCGATTCTATTCTTTTTTTCCATAATAATATTTTGTTGTGGAGTTCTAGGACAAGCAAAATCATGCCCAAAACTATTTTTAACATATATTTTTTTAAAATCGGCATTGTCAAATTCACCTCCATGATCACTTCTAATTTTGTTGATCATAATGCCTTTCTCGTTTTGAACACATTTACAAAAGGCAAAAAATTCACGAAAAGTATCACTTTTATTTGCAAAAAAAATAATCCAAGTAAATCTTGAAAAATTATCGACTAAAACAAAAGCATAAAGTCTACCACTAAGACTAGCTACTCTACCAGGACCGAAAAGATCCATATGAATAAGTTGGAGGGGTCTAGTAGTGCTCACCGAGTTGATGGATTTGAAAGAGGATTTAATTAACTTACTCTTCTCGCATTCTTCACAAATCATGTTTTTCTTGAATAGAATGCTTGGGAGTCCTCTAACTAACTTCTTGGTGGCTAGTCGGAAGATGGTGTCCATGTTGGCGTGTCTAAGTCTCATGTGCCAAATCCAACTTTTATCATTATTTACTACTAAGCATTTGTCATTGTTAGTACTTTCAACAAGATAAAGAACATAAATGTCATTTTTTCTAATACCTTCATACACAGTAGACTCATTAGTGCTATCATAGATAAAGCACTTGTGTTTAACAAAGTTAACACCATAGACATTATTCGTGAGATGGATAATGCTAAGAAGGTTGTGCTTAAGATTTGTACAAGGATAATAAGGGGAGTCGATATTACCATGTCCAATGATGTACCGCTTTAAATTATTGTCGAAGGATACATGTCCTTCCTTCTTCATCAATAGCGTTGCATAAAGTAAAGCATCACCGGTCATGTGCCGTGAGCAATCGCTATCGAGAATTTACTTGTTTCTAGCATGCCATGGAGGGTTCACCTACAACACAAGTTGAAGATGAAGACTTTGGTACCCAAAAATGTTTGGGTCCTTGACTGTTAGTTTTAGGAACCCATTCAAACGTTCTCATGTCAATATGCTTTCTCATTTAACAATAGTGAGATGTGTGTCCAATAAACCACAATAGTGGCACATCATGGGTGTTATAGGTCTAGAGAAAAGTGAGTGAGTGTTTTGTGTATGAAGAGATCTAGTAACAAGGAGTTCTAGCATGAGTGTTATGGTGACGATAATAGAAAGCATGACGTGATGTGTTTGTGTTTTTCTTTACAGAGGGTCCTCTTTGTGTATGCATTTGTTTGGGATAAGGCATATGTGTTGTGTTCATGTAAGTGTGACTCTTGTTGTTAGTGATGTGATGTGTGTTGGTGTGTCTTTGATTATGACGTCACACATTTGTGTATGCCATATCTCTATCAACTTGTTTCTTGCTTTTTGAAACAAGATCATTATATTTGATAGAAGTTGTATATTCCCTTCGGTTAACAATAAGTGTTTTGTTCTTGGCCATCTCATAACCTTTCTTGAGGGATTGATATTCAACGTCCTTTTTCTTTATGACATTTTGAGCTTCTTGGAGCTTTAGTCGAAGAGACTCAATCTCATCCATGTTAGAAGCAGGAGACTTCCCTTTTATATCCAGAATGATATTAGAGAGTCTTTCTATTTCTTATTTGAGAGTGTCAATCTCTTTGAGAGATTTTCTATACTTACTTCGTATAACCTTGTGTTCATTGTGTAGTTTAAGAATGACATTTTTAATTCAGTATAAGAGAGAGCATTCATAGAAAAGTCATCAAGTACCTGATTTGATTTCGTTGCCATGAGACAAATATTTTTATTGTGTTTGCATTCTTTGTCATTGTCCGAGTCACTAGCATTACTTTTGTACCAGATGCTAGTATTGGCGTACTTTTTTGAGGATAAGCTTCCTTTGTTTGGCCTCTCGTACTTGCCAGATTCTCTTCTTCCCATTGGATAATCCCTTTTGATGTGTACGATCTTCTTGCAGTAGTAGCAAAAGGATTCTTCGTCCGTGTCCCTCCTTGAACGATTTGCTTTATTGAATTTGAGGAACTTTCGAAAGTGCTTGGCGGTGAGAGAAATTTCTTCGTCATCTGAATCATCATCATCGGAGTCATCTTTTGAGGAGAACTTGATGGCCTTGAGAGCAAGAGATTTTTATTTTTCTTTCTTCTCTTTCTTATTTTCTTGTATGGAGGCTTCCTCTTGGTCCTTCATGTCCATCTCGTGGGTCATCAGCTTTTCCATGAGTGTCTCAAGGTTCATCGTTGTTAGGTAGTTCCCTTCGATGATGGCGGTATCTTTGGGGTTCCATCCTTTTGTTAATCCTTTGAGAATCTTTTGAATCTTTTCGTAAGTGGAATAAACTTTACCAAGAGAAGAGAGAGGGTTAATGATATCAAATAATCGAGTAAACATAAAAGTAATAGACTAATTGTGTTTTATTTTGAAAGATTCATACTCTTGAGTAAGTCTACTAATCTTTGATTCCTTTACTTATGATGTTCCCTCGTGTGTGACTTTCAAAAGTTCTTATATTTCGTTGAAAGTTTTGCAAGTATAGATTCTATTGAATTCATTGCTATCAAGAGCACAATAGAGTGCCTTCATAGCCTTTGTATTTCGACTTGCGACCTTCTTATTGTTTTCGGAAAGTTTTTCTCTAAGAGTTTCCGAAACTACTTCTTCAATAACTATGGAAGATTTAGGGATGCCATGTACAACGCAATCCTATAGATCAAAATCTAGGAATTTCAAATAATTGTCCATCCTAATTTTTTAATAGTTATAGTTCGTTACATCAAATAGAGGAGGTCTATTTGTGGAGTGTACCTCATTGTGGAATGAGTTGGTACTAGGGTTAGTGGCCATGGATCACTCTAAGGATGTAAATCCAATTCAAGAGACTAGCCTCTGATACCAATTGTAGAACCTTAGAGGGGAGGCGGTGAATAAGTTAATAAAATAATTACTAATAATAATAAGCAATTTAAAAGATAATAGAAGAAGAGAGAATCAAACACTCATGTATCCTGGTATCCTCCCAAGGGGCACTCCAGTCCCAGAACTCTCTCCGGATTTAATCCACTATTTGAGTAAATAGTTACAACACGATTTTAGATCCGAAGAACTTGTCAACTTCTTACATACGAGTTTTCCTCCGCAGGCTTGTTAACTTCACAACTTGAGAGAAAAGTGGTTTTGATCTTTTTGAACACTTGGAAGAACTAGCTTACAACTCTTGAATACTCTAACACTTTAATGGATGACAATATAAAGCTTAGTAGAGTAATGGTGGATCTCTTTGGTAGATAAAAAATTTAAGGCTCAAGTGGATAAGTGTTTGTGAAGAGAGATGATGCCTATTTATACAAATCCAAAGTCATAAAGAGCATTCAACAGCCGACCGGATTATCCGAGGAATTTTTGCGAAAATCCTTCGAATTACCAGGCCAACAGTAACGGCTAGAAAAAGAGCCGTTGGATGCATTTAATGCGACTGTCAGATGCTATTGAATTTGAATTCGAATAAGGCTAGCAAGGCATACCGAATTATCTGTTGGATTACCGTGAAAGTCCGGCAGATTATCCGAACTTCTCCAGAATTACTTGCTGTTTCACGTTCAAATTATTCGAAGAATTTATGTAGAAATTCGACGGATTATCTGAACATCGCCAGAAATACTTGCTATTTCAGGTTCGAATTATCCGACAGATTTATGCAGAAATTCGACGGATTATCCGTCTCATCATAAAAACTAATTCATTTTTAAACTATTTTAGTTTGTCATCCTTACTAAAGTGTGTACATGATTTCCTAGACACTTACAGACACTTAGAGATATAGAGGAGCTTTTGATCTTAAATTATGTTGCTTCGTCAAATGTCTTCTTGAGTGCGATAAAGGTATGCTATTTGTAAGTGTTGGAATCATCTTTTTCTTCTTGCTCCGAAAGACTTATTTTTTCTTATAGATGTTGGAGTCGTCTTTCCTTCTATCTTTAACTGACTTTGTTTATTCCTGTAGAGTAATAGGGCTAAAACAATAGAGAGGTTAATTATAGTCAATATATCAAAATCAATGTGCCAACTTCGAGAAGCCGTTGCAACCAACTCCGGACTCTGTTTTACCTCTATTTTTTGGTTGAAACTATCAAGGTTAGCTTTCCAAATCTATAATTTATTTTCAATAATCATAAATATAAATTTTTGGAAAATTGTTTGAGTGCCAGTTGTCCAAAAAATCGATATATCGTACTATTTTCGAGATTCCAGAAGATTTCGAACTCCGTTTGGCGAACCGTTTGATTTTTTGTGAACCATTTGATGTTTTGGAAAGCTGACATATAGATCTATAGTATACTAATTTTTTAAAATTAAATAAATAGTTTATTATTGTTGGATTCCAGTCTAGATTTAGTAACAACATACTTGTGTAATCCAAATCTTATTAAATATTTGATTTGATTAGATTTGGATGTCCATAATTGGTGTTGTGCTATTTTAGATATAATAGGATTCTTATTTTAGAAAATCCTATTATGATCTAAAATAGGATAATTGATGGGTTATTTTAGGTGTAATAGGATTTTTATTTGAGGTCTTCCTAATTAAGAAATTATATAATGACCTAAAATAGGATTTTTCTCATCCTATATATATGGGGGAGGGTGGAGGCACAATGAATAAGAAAAAAGCACAAAAGTGAAGATTCGGGTGCTTGTCCATAAGAAAATCTAAGAGAAAGTCCGTACTTTGCTCTTAGGATTTCGCCATCCAAGACATAAGGAAGAAGAAGATCTAATCGAGGAGTCGTCAACTTTGGTTAGGAAGGCTGCTACGGGTTTGTGAGTGATCTCAATTGTAATATTCTATTTTTCTTCTTGAGAGTGGTGAGGGGGTTGAACCTATTAGGGTAAAGGGTTCAACGTGAGTTGTCACGACCCGCACCCGCTTTTTGGATACGAGACGTGTCCAGGCCAGCCTACGCCGCAGAGTGATCGGCAGTAGAACGCTGTTAAGCCCGCAAGAAATAAATGCTCAAAATAAACTTTATTGCTCATTCACATTTCTAAATTGATTACAACATTTACAACATTTATATTTTTTAAAAAAGTACAAGGTTCTCACAATTAATGAAAATGATAACACTTCTATCTATTTCTAGGTTTCTGTCTGCAAGTACACTCGTATCTCCCAAAGCTAAGTGAATCCACGGCTAACCTGAAAAATGTTGGTTTCTAGTCAGGAATGGAACAAGCACACAAACCGACGGCAATGCGAGAACACAATAGAATTTACAAGACATGAAAATAACATATGAGAGATGAAAACTAGAAAGTACTGATGATATGGCAAGTGGTGGAGAAGACAAGGAAGACAAATAAAAGATAACTATCTATGTGATTTGAAATATCCGTTTCGACATGTGAACGGCTAGGGGGTAAATCCGGCACCCTACACGTATCGTATGCAGCTGCTATTATTCAAGAATAGACTCATGGGATAGTTCTGGGTAGTCCATATGTCTACTAAGATATTCCCCCTCCAAACTACTCCGTGTGACGAGCGTGTCAACAAGCAGCAAGACATATGTATAAACATAAAATGAAAAGACTACTTTGAATCGAAATTAATCAGAAAGTGTACTTGCCTGAGGTCCTTAACTGGTGAAATCGACAATCCCGTTGCGTTTGGAATAGTCCACTTAGCCTAGGGTAATGTGAAGGAGTTCGAGTCACAAGAAAATATGGACATGATTAGTCACGTTTGAGATTTGATATTCGAAGGGAATTCGTAACTAATACGTATAGTTATTTTTGAAAATAATAATAATATTAAAACTATATTGTATTAGGCAACATATCTCCATATAGCCATTAGAAAATAGAAAATATGTTATTAAGTTAAGCTATAATTTAGAAAATATTACATACTATTTAGGAGATATTAACTAGATTTTTATTACTCAAAATATGTTAAATAAATACTTATAAATTCTAGAAAATTATTTTTCGATTAAAACTCAATTTTGTCAACATACATATTAGGTCAACGCTATATTTGAAGGGCAGCTATAAATGCTATAATAATAGTCTTCTAATTAAAACTATTTTTAAGATGCAAATAATACAATAATAAAGATTAGATATATTTTAAGACCTATATATTTATAATAAAAACAATATTAATAATAGTGCAACCAATAGTTACCAATTATATGAATTAATAAATATTAATAATAATAGTTGAATTACTCTTAGTAAGACTACTATATGTATATAACTATTTTAGGAATTAATTCATAGTATCAAAATATGTGTTTAAAATCTAGTAAATTATTTGGGTCAAAACCATAATTTAATTAGACAAAATACACTACAATAATTTTCTAGGTCAAAAGTCATAATAAGATAGATTAGTTAATATAAAATAGATTTAGGGTTTCTAAATTTAATTTGAAAGGCTAGCCCAATACTATATTCAGTTGTCAAAATAATTCTTGAAAAAATATATTTGATATGTATGTTTATTATATTAACTATAATATTGGTAAACAAATAATGGTATTAGCAACAGTAATATATTGCTAATCAATAATACATTAATATTGAATACATTAATGGACTCTACATTAATATTGTCATATTATAATGATTACTATTCCCTTCTCCCTATACTGGCAATACTACTGGGCAGTAGTTTCATAACCCAATCTTCATAATTGATAATAAAGGAAAACAAAAATGAACCAAACAAAAGTAGGCAACAGCTGGACCTTACCAAAAGGGGAAAGAGGAGAGAGAAGCATTTGGAGTGGTTCTTCCCCAGGGAGTGCGATTTGAAGGGAGAGAGAGGCAGAGAGGCTCGGCACAACGTCGGCTTCGAGCGGAGACGAGGTGCTTAGGAACAATGGAGTTGCGGCCTCGGGCGAGGCTGCTCGCCGTGCAGGGTTCGACCGACGGCTCGACAAGACCGACACAGAGGAAAACACAGGCTCTGGGTCCACCAGAGCCACGGCGGGCTGCGGGAAGGGTTCGAGTTACGGCTTCTCGGGGAGTGGCCAGTAACGACGGCTCACCGCTGGGCTGCTCCGCCCGTGCGTGCGGTGCTGTTGAACCTGGGGCACGGCCACGACGTGGAGAGCGGCGGCTTCGACGGGGGTACTGAGGGATCGACGTCGGAGCGGGACGCAGCTCAGGGTGATGTGCGCGAGGTTAGGGGAGTTCGGTCGGCATGGCCTGGGTCGCCGGAGGAGGGAGAGGAGGCACGCGAGATGGCGGGGCAATGCGGCGGTTGAGCGCTTGGCGCCACACGGAGAAGGCGAGGGGTTCGACGCTGGCTTGCTCGGCGAGACGGCCGCTCGTGGAAGAAAGGATGCTCGGCGAGACGGCCGCTCGTCGGCCAGACGCGGCTAGGCTAGCAGCCCGATACGAAAGTGCAGAACCGGAGGCCGGTACGGTGGATTCGTGCTCGGCACAACGCGGAGAAGTTTCAACGACTGCTCGTCGGAGGGGTGCCTATGACAAAGATGTGCCGGCAGCACTCGTCTGGCGGATCTGGGTGGAACGGCTACGGGTTTGTGGTGGTTTTGTTGGACATTGATGATGGTGGAGGTGATGGTAGTTGGTCGGTCGAAGGGGCCTACGATGGATGCGGCGATGATGGTGATGGTGATAAGGATACAATATCGAGATAATATCGAGATGTTTCTATTTGATGTGGTCTATCTGGAAAGCAAGGAACAGCTTCATATTCAATAACTCAGTGATCAGTAGCCACAAAATCATTCGTGATGCAAAGCTTCTTCAAGACAAATACGAGGCAGTGTGTAGTTCGACCAATCTGTCTTTAACCAGATTACCTATCTCTGCTACTTGGAAACCACCTGATCCAGGGTGTTTCAAAATCAATTTTGATGGTGCTTACTTGGATGGTAGGATAGCAACATCTGCAATTCTACGAGACTCAACTGGATCGTTCATTTCAGCATTTTCAAAATGTCAAATAGGCGGAAATCCAATTGAGGCTGAAGCTCTCGGTATTCACTTATCCCTGATTCTCATGGAAAGGAGTCAAGTGAGGAAATTTGAAGTGGAAGGTGACTGCAAAGTTCTCATTGATGCTATCAATCTTCATGATGCTTCTTCTGTTTGGCTTGCTCGCCATACCATTGCCAATGCAAAGAGGTTTCTAAGTACTCATATGGAGATCTCGTTTTCTTATGTCAATAGGAGCGCCAATGTTTGTGCTCATACATTGGCCTCCTACTCTTTAATTCATGCCTCTATGAATCTTTTACAGGCTTATAATTGTATTCCTGATTGTATATATACTCTGATTACTCGTGAGAGTATCGTTTGTTCCTCTGCTGTTTTAAATGAATGAAATTTTCCTGTTTTGCTCGAAAAAAAAAAAAAATATATATATATATATAACAAGGGTTTTCCAATATATAGATGGTGATATAAACTGAACGAAGGCATTTGGAAGGCCGGAGAGGTGATAAGGATAAAACAGAATCCTGGATCGGTTTATAGTGATTGGAATAAACTCATTTAGATTAGGTTGAGGCTCGATATGGATTGATTCAAATCACAATATGATTGTGGTGAGTCGGTTTTAAGACCAAGTTGCGAGTACAAGAAAAGTGATTTGCCGGCAGGATTTAAATAGCTAATTGGTTTTCATTCAAAAAATTAATTAAAATAAATTATATAAATTCTACTCTTTTCCAAATGTTAGTCTTCGCGTTTATGCATAAGACTTGATACTCTCAATAATTTAAATATCTATTGAAATCTTAATCGAATAATCGATTACTACAACAAGTTTAAAATAATATTTTAATTGATTTTATAAAATCAAGTATCGACATTTTGCTAAAATTAATTCAAAGGTATATTTTCATTACTAAATACAATTCTCATCTAAAATGTTTAGCTATGAAACAAGATTAAATTCAATCATAATTATTAAAATAATTTTAAATACAAATGTAATACTTGATTAAATTGGTAATCCATATCGATTTACCAAGGGTTATTTAAAAACAAGTTTTATGAATAAAAGTGAAAATAATCGATGATAGTTAATAGTTTTTTAAAAAGGTATATCTTCTCTTCTTCATTTTTTTTCTTCTAAAAGTAAAATCAATTCGAATAAAATATAGTTTGACAATCCCACCATCGATACAGTCATAAAAGTAAAATGTTTTTTTAAATCTTTTAGTCTCATGATGACTAAATAGTAAAATATTAATCCATTTTGGGAAGTGGGCTTACATGAGTTCTTTCAATCTTGTAATTTTATCTGAGTTATTAAAGGTTAGGATTTGTCCAGGTGACGTACGTCACCACCATATACTTGTCTTAATCTTGTGCTTGGTTTCCGTTAGACGGGAGTTGGTTTTGGTCAGGTTGGTTGGCAAACGCTTCCGTACGCGCCCAATAATTAGTATCAGAGCTTTGGAGGTTCTGGCTACCATGTCTACGGAGTAGATGAACACTCATATGATCACCCTTACAGGGGAAAACTGGGCAATTTGGAAGCCAAGGATGGGGGATCTACTCTGGTACAAGGACTTGCATGGTCCGTTGGAGGGCGACATCGCAAAGCCAATGGACAAAGCTGCTGAAGACTGAAAACGACTGGATCAGAAGGCCATTGGATTCATCCACCAATGGTTGGATGATTCGGTGTTTCACCACGTATCCATGGAGAGTTCGACAAAAGCATTATGGGAGAAGCTGCATTTGCTGTATGAAAGAAAGTCGGCTGGCAATAAGGCATTTTTTATTCGCCAACTCGTCAACTAGAAGTACACTGAGGGTGGCCCAGTGGCACAACATCTGAACGAGGTTCAGGATATCATTAATCAACTGTTTGCGATGAAGATGGTGATTGATGATGAGCTTCAGGCCCTACTGCTCTTGAGTTCTCTACCGAAAAGTTCGGAGACATTGGTGGTGTCGGTGAGCAACTCCGCGCATGATGGAGTTGTCATGATGGAGGTAGTCAAAAGTAGCTTGTTGAATAAGAAGGTCCGACACGATCAAGTAGAATCGTCACAGGAGTCCGCTCTGGTGACTTCTTACATGAAGGGAAGACCCAAGTCACAGGCGAGAACAGGGGGGTTCTCGGGATCTTGCGATTGTGGACTGCAAGGAGGGCTGCTATTACTGTGGTAAAAGGGGTCATATCAAGAGGAACTGCATGAAGCTCAAAGCTAAGAAGGCCAAAGGCAAGGATGATCAGGAGGATCTCATAGCAATAGGAGATATCATCATCACAGTGACCGATGCAGACGAACCTTGTAGCATGTGTCATGATGGCGACTTGGTCATAGACACAGGGGTATCGTATCACGCCACTCCACATAGGAGGATCTTTACTTCATATCGCGGCGGCTGGTATGGACGTGTGAAGATGGGCGACAAGGAGATGGTTGCAGTTGTAGGTGTAGAAGCATGAAAAAGAATAATAAACTCTTATGCGGCCCAGAAACTCTATGTGGCTCAGAACTGGGGGGGTCTCATGCGGCTCAAAAATCCTTCAGAGCTTCATGCGGCTCAGATAGTTTTATGCGGTTCAGAAAAAGCTACGTGGCCTTATGCGGTTTAAAGTAGGCCCATACAGCTGGCCATAATTACTCCGTACAGCTGGCCATTAATGCTCTGACACAAAGCGACAGCTCTGACATGACAGCTCTGACATAAAGAAGAGACGCGACATGCTTATAAAAAGACGAGAAAATCTTTATAATATCTGACTCAGTTCACAAATTCCAAAAAAGTTTTTTATGCTGATCGCCTGAGTGACCTTCATGCGGCTCGGTTGTGAGGCCATCCTCATGCGGCTCGGTTGTGAGGCCACTCTCATGCGGCTTGATTATGGGGCCACCCTCATGCGACTCGGTTATGAGGCCACCCTCATGCGGCTCGGTTATGGGGCCACCCTCATGCGGCTCAGATGTGAGGCCACCCTCATGCGGCTCGGTTGTGAGGCCATCCTCATGCGGCTCGGTTATGAAGCCACCATCATGCGGCTCAGACAGGGGAACAGTCCTTCATGCGGCTCGCAACCTAGTGGCAGTTGGGACACGTGGCAGAAGTTGACTAAGTCTTAACAACTCAGATTTATTGTAACCAACAGATCATAGCAGTTCAGATCTATTTTAACCAACATAACAGTCCAGATTTATTGCAATAAACAGATCAAGGCTAATCTTAACCAATCCCCAACTATCCACTTCTCAAGGCACAGTTACAAGGATGTGGCCACGTGGCTGTACACCCCACTCATCACAAATTCCTATAAATAGCAAGGTGCTATTCCCTTGTACACACGCACAGAGCAACAGAGACATATAGAGAGCATTTTCTTCGCTGGAGCCGAGGTTGCGTTCGATCGTCCAAGGAGTAAGGCAGAGTTAATAGTACTTTCCCGAGCCTCTACCGTCACCCCCCAGAATCCAAATTAAACAATTGTACTTAGATTGTTTTTCCTAGGTTTTGTTTCTAGGCTCTCTTTGTACAAGCGAGTTTGTAATTGTGAATCAAAGTTCAGTCCTCCCATAAAACTGTTCTGTTCTTAGATAAGTAATGGCAAACACGATGGCGACTCTGCTGGGGACTACCTTCTCCACTGCTGAGAAGTTGGTGACGCAATCGGACGTCGCCAAACTCGGCTCCATGCAACAGATGTTGGTTGTTCGCTTCGACCAGCAAGTGTTTGAAGAGATGCTCTCTGACGGAAGCGCTAGCCCGGTCCAGAAGCGAGCCGGCACGAAGAAGGCCCGTAGGACGTGGAGGCCCAAAATTGCTGCTCCTCCTCGAGCTCTGGAAGAAGTGTTCTCTGCTGCCTAAGACGGCGGAAAAGACTCACATGCGGCCCATTTCAGGCCGCAGAGGACCCTGTTGTCCCCAAGTCTGGCAGAGAAAAGTATTACGATGCTGGACTTACAGGAACAAATGGGAACTCTGTGCGGTCCAAGAAGAAGCCGCATAAGGGCGCCAGCCGCATAAAGGCTCATGTGGCCACCAATCTCAGCCGTATGGAGAAGACTCATGTGGCTACCAAACCCAGCCGCATGGAGAAGGCTCATGCGGCCATGAGCTCCTGCCGCATATAGAAAGTTCATGCGGCCGCCAATCTCAGCCACATGCAGACCGCTCATACGGCCACCTATTCCAGCCGCATACAGCGTACTTATGCGGCCGCCAAGCCCAGCCGTAGGGAGATGGCTTATGCGGCATCCAACCGCAGACCATCCATCCTATGCAGCTCAGATTCAGTCTTCGACCACCTCTCATGCGGTCCTGACCTCAGAAGCTCCCATGAGGATGTGCCAGACTCTGTACGGCACAACTTAGACTCTTTCTACTACGCGCCTTCGGGTACTAGAGCGAAGAAGTCTAGGACAGCGCGGGCTCGTCGAGCTTTGTCAGTTGTCCCAACTTCTGACCATCAGAGAGTCCCGCTAACTGTTGTGCGGGCCTCTGATGGAAAGTTGTACAAAACTACCCATGTCCAGCCCCCGACGGCCAACGGACAGGGTGGTTCTCAAGAGTCTCCCAACAATGATCAGGGACAAGTACTTTTACTAGCCCCACGTCAGGGAGCAAACATGATACCAACACACTCGTGTGCTCGGGACTCCCGGGCCGACAAAATAAGTGTAAAGGTTGCTCGAGATGCACTTGACTTGCGTGATGTGATCCTTCACAAGCGCAAGGAAAGAGAAAAAATCTTGGTGTGCAGAGAGTCCTTCCATGGACATCACTGTACTCAAGTTATTGTCAACTGCTGCTGCAACAAAACAGCAGTACAAGAGGACCGGCAGTCCGTCTTCCAACGAATGCAGCAGTCAGGACCGGTCCTAGAATAAAGCTCGGGAGACGAGGTGCTTCCTCTCGTCTCCTACAATTCTACCCGGAAGGTCCCTACCAGCAAGGGAGGGAAGAAAGTAAATGTTTCCAGCCCGACGATCTTCACTAGCACGGCCAGGAAACCCTCGTCCAAGCGGTTGTCCACAACCACCACAGGAGGAGTTTATCAAGGCACCCGCTCGAAGACGAAATCTTCAACACTTGGAGATTCGTCATCTACATCCCTGGGGGTAGCCGAAGCTGGGGGTAACACTCCCCGGAACATCCACAACAATCCGGTGTTCTAAGAAGATCAGCCTGGGGAGACAGTTCCTCCAACAGATGCAATAGAACCAGACACCCCTGGAAACGTCCATGGGTGCCAAGATGAAGCAACCTCCTATGCAGGGGGTAGCACTTCCTCCGAGTCCGAACCGGAGAAGAATATTCCTACATATCCCGACGACTTCTCCATTCGGGGGTATGATTCGGAGAGCACATCCTCCACAGTTCCTTCCACTGTTCCCCGTGTGAGAACAGTATTTATGACTGAGAATGACCAGGATGGTCCCAGCGATCGACAACGCCTCAACACTCTTGAGGCCATACTTCGTACCCTGGTCAAGTCAGTAGACGAGATCAAGGCGGCTCTACCGACTCTCCAAGGAAGGATGCCTGGCCAAACAAGCTTGGGTCCCGCCGTCAATGCGGACTCAAACACAACTGCACCAACCCCGGGTGACAATCCACCCGGGATGTCGGCTTCCACTGCTGCAGACGAGGCTAGGGAGGCAAGAATAGAGGTCCAGGAGCTTTAGACAATATTTTATGCCCGAGAAACCTCTCAAGACCTCAGGATACGATAGCCGTATCCAGCTGCATAGATAGATGTCCCCTTCCCTACACGGTACAAGCCATTCAACATTAATCCATATGATGACAAGACCTCTGCAAGCCGATACGTGACCTAATTTGAGGTCACAATAGATCATCTGCCGTATGGCGATGCTATCCTTATGCGGTTGTTCGTAGGGGCATTGGAGGGAGTCGTATTCGACTGGTACCGCAACCTGACGGACAACTGCATCCATTCCTTCGTCGACTTCAAACATATGTTCTTGGAGAGGTTCTATGAGGTGGGACAAGATATGATAATGTCAACTCTCATGGATGTTGTCCAAGGAGAGAAGGAGCTGACGAGGAACTACATTGAGCGGTTTTGCCAAATCGCGATGAAGTTGCCCTCCGGTAACCCGGACTCTTCCTTAATTAAAATTTGCCAAAAGAGGCTGCTCCCCACAATCAGCCTCTGGATGGGCGAAAGTCAATTTAAGGACTGGAAGACCTTCATTATCAGCGCCACTAGCGCAGAAGCCAAGTTGAAGAAAGCCCGCCAACTGGGATTGCATATCTCGGATGGAGAGGACAAGGGCAAACGCCCTAACGCCAACAACAACAACGACGATAATTCCTCCAACCGAGACAACAAGGGCAAACAGGCTATGGTGGCCGACATAGCCCAGAAGCCCGAACCAAAGCAGGTAGAGAAGCAACGGCCACAGATGACTTACTCCTTCGGGGATAGTACTCCTTCGAGGATAGTCATGTCAAACCCATCTTTGACATGCTCTTACAAGAAGACAAAATTCAGCTCCCTCCACCAAGGCGTGAACCTCGACCTGCAGAGATGGAGAGCCCCAATACTGTCATTACCATTGCTACGTCCACCATGCTACACAAGACTGCTACCAATTGAAGCGATACATCCAGAACCTCATCGATTCCAAAGCCCTGGCCATTGATTTCGAGGAGGTGACGGTCGCTGCCAACATGGTGTCAGTCTAATTCGGCAGCTTCCTACCGACGAGGACACAAGACGGCGTAGTACCCATCCTCCGGGCAAAAATGGAGGTCGCTAATCTTCTACCTCCCCGAGACCAGGCTGCTGGGCTGGTACCCCTCACCACATCACGAGGGAAGGTCATGTGGGTCAACCCGGACCTAGTATCTGAAGTAACCCAGGCAGCATCACCCTCTATTGGCAAGAAAAAGGGCGGGAAAGTCAATTCCTGCCGCACAATCTCAGCCGACGTCGAAGAAGCGACAACTGTCGTTAACCGGTCTGGTGCATAAACTCAACCCATGCCGGATAACTCGGCTGAAGAACGTCAGCCGGCCACTGCTGATGCCCCAGGACCTTCTCAGCCTCCGTCGGCCGATAAGCCCAAGCCAAAGAAGACCCGCTTTGATAAGCCGCTCCGGAAAGACACGCCTCATGGGCTGGAGAAGCCCTACAATTTTGACATTTTGGCACAACTGGCCAACACACCAGCCAAATTGTCATTATATAAGCTCCTGAGACTCTCCAAAGATGTTCGCGTCGCACTGAGCGAAGCACTCCAGAATGCCAATGCATACCTGGCTCAGGTCAATCTCATAGGGAAGAGCTCGCCGACGGATCTCCAGGACATCGCTTGTACAGGTGCAATGCCCAACATTGTCTTTACTCCGCAGGATATGCTTATCAAGACCAACCTGCACGATCGCCCTCTGTATTATACTGGATACGTCGATGACATCAAGGTCGATCGAATGCACATTGATCCCGGTTCTTCGATAAGCATCATTCCGAAAAGCTTGCTTCACCATCTGCGTATTCCTATGCATCGGCTGACACCTACCAGCACCGCAATTAGCGGTTTCAATTCAGAAAGAAGCTATCCCATCAGAAAGATTTGCCTGAAATGCCAAAATTGGCGACCTTCAGTCGGAAGTAACCTGTTATGTTATCGATGAAGACACCTCCTACAATATTCTCCTAGGGCGTCCGTGGATGCATGATTATATGATCGTGCCCTTCACATTGTACTAGTGCTTCAAGTACGTCGATAAGCACGGCTTCGTAAAGACGGAATTTGTCGACATCGATCCCTTTAAAGGGGTTGAATCCTATTATTCAGATTCCTGCTTGTACGAGAAATCGAAGAGGAACCTAATCAAAGATGATGTTCAAGAGCAGACGGAGGCCATTGCGGGGCCTGAGGAACCCTTGAGAATCCATCTCCAATCTCGCAAACCAGGCAGGACTACACCTCTTACAACCACTCTGCATAGAGAAGCAACTAGTCTCCCGGTGCTCACTGCACAAAAGGCGCAGATGGCAATCCGACTGCCAAGGTCTGGCCAAGGGCCGAGATCCACTATAGAGGCATTGACAATCAGGCTGCCTAGAGCCCGTCAACAACAAACAGAAGTGTCTAATCCTTCTGTTAAGACAATAAAGATTCGTCTTCCCAGGGCAAGTCGACAGCCGAGCGCTAAGCCGGAGACTGCTAGTGAGCCAACAACTCCTCATCTGAGCCAACAACTCCTCATCCAACACTAAGCATTAAGTCAGGGGTCACTAGTGCACCAATGACTCTACGTTCAGCACCACCAGTGGAGCCCCTGATGATAAAGCTGCCCAGATCATCTTTCCAGTATTCATTAATACAGGGGGTGGCTGAAGAGGAGTTAGAGCTAGCCAAGTATGTAGATGCTCACACTGATGTTCCTTCTGTTGACGATGTAATTCCACCTGAAAAGATACCTTATTTTATCAATAAAGGGCTATCTTTGAACTACGTCGAGCTTAATAAGCTTTGTACGAAGTACGCTATGGAACACGGTATAGGTACCGACCTACACACACAAGTGACAAACGTCTATACCACGAACCAACTCACTCCTGTGGAAGACGCTTGCTTCATAGTGGAGGTAGAGCACCATCCAATCATCTTCGGCCGGAAGAATGATCCACAGGCCTTTCAGGAAAGAAGAAGTTTATCTCGAACCCGACATCGGGAGACTGCCCATTTATTTGTATTGCTCCCGATCCAAGTATCTCATGCAAAAGCAAGGGTATGATATGGAGGCTACGCCAGGCTTGAACTACGGTACTGGCCGACGATTACCTTTGTAATTGCCAGTCCCAGCTGGAAAACCACGGGATTACTACAACAAGACCAGACGTGGTCTAGGCTATGTTACATCTGCAACAACTCCTGAAAGCTCAGATGAGGAATGTGACTGGCATTCACATTCGACCGGATCAACCACTTCTGATTCGGATGTCAGCACCGGGGACGTATTCAGGCAAGTTTTGTTTGTCAATATGGCATTTGTTGACGCCTATGAAGAAGACGAAGATGTACCCGAGCTTCCCGAGTTAGAGCCTTGGGTTCAACAGCTGGATGTGCAGTGGGAAAAGCATTTTGAACAGAGAGATCCTCCTACCGAAGATGAGGTCATGCAAGTTGACCTCGGCGATGAATCCTCTACAAAGCCAATCTTCGTTAGCAAAAGCCTGACAGACGAAGAGCGGGAGGCACTTTTGCAACTCGTCAGAGAATACATTGATGTGTTCGCTTGGAGCTATGAAGACATGCCAGGGCTAAACCCCGAGGTTGTACTCCATAAGCTCAACATTCATCCGGACGCAAAGCCCGTCAAGCAGCAGCAACGATGATTCTGCCCAGATATCATGAATTCTATCGAAGCTGAGGTCAACAAACTGATAGCCAGCGGATTCATCCAGAAGGAACAACATCCAGACTGGGTCGCCAACATAGTACCGGTCCTCAAGAAAAATAGAAAGATCCGAATTTGCATCGACTTCCGAAATCTGAACGAAGCATATCCTAAGGATGAGTTCCCTCTTCCTATTACGGACATAATGATTGACAACACATGTGGCTTTGAGCACATGTCGTTCATGGATGGCTTCTCAGGATACAACCAAATCAAGATATTTCCTGATGATGAAAAGCATACATCGTTTCGAACGTCTATTGGCATGTACTGTTACACAGTCATACCCTTTGGTTTAAAGAATGCTGGTGCCACATATCAACGGGCTATGAGTGTCATCTTCAGGGACCACTTACGTAAGACAGTAGAATATTATGTCGACGACATCGCTGTCAAAAGTTGCTCTAAGGAAGATCATCTGCACGATCTGAGGACAGTCTTCGACCTGATGCGAGCGCACAACTTGAAGATGAATCCCACCAAATCCTTCTTGGGCGTATCTAGCAGAAAATTCTTGGGTTTCATCATTACGGCGCAGGGAATCCATATAGATCCTAAGGCAATCATGGAGATGGGTCCCCCAAAAAATCTTCGAGAACTCAGAGGCCTTCAAGGGAGGCTAGCCTATATCAGGAGGTTTATCTCTAACCTCTCTGGGCGGTGTCAACCATTCACCCACCTCATGAAGAAGGGCGTCTCCTTCGTATGGAATGAAGAGTGCCAACGCGCCTTTAATAATATTAAAGAATATCTGTCAAACCCTCCAGTCCTGGTGGCCCCGATTGCTGGAAAGTCGTTCTTGCTTTACGTACGAGCAATGGAGCATTCCCTCGGTGCTCTACTAGCACAGAACAATGATGTAGGGCATGAACAGGCCATCTATTATCTCAGCCGAATGATGATAGTACCTGAGCATAGATACACAACCGTAGAAAATGAATGTCTTGCTTTGGTGTTCGCTATCCAGAAGACGCGACACTATGTTACATGACAAACCATCCATGTCATATCTCGAGTTAACCCCCTCAGGGTTCTCATGACCAAGCCAGGTGCACTCAGCTCTCGCCTTGCTACCTGGGCGATATTACTGTCTCCCTACCACATGATCTTCGTCCCACAAAAGGCTGTTAAAGGTCAAGCTCTGGCAGACTTTTTAGTAGCTCATCCAGGTTCAGAGTCAACCAGAATATATGAAGAGATTCCAGACGAGGTCGCCAATTCAAACATGGCTTCCCATGATACCGTCTGGCGAATGTTCTTCGATGGTGCTTCAAGAACCGGGCCCAAGGGCAACATCATCGTTGGGTCGAAGTGGTACTAATTTCTTCCTCGGGCTTGGTGATCAACCAGGCATATTCTCTTCCAGAACCTTGCTCAAACAACGTAGCCGAGTACAACGCCATGGTTATCGGCCTCCGACTTACGAAGGAACTGGGGGTAGAATACTTGGAAGCATATGGCGATTCACAGTTAATCGTCAATCACATCCGGGGTTCTTAAGAAGTTCGTCATGAAGACATGATCCCCTATCATCAAATAGTGATCGCTATCATTACGTCCTTGAACAGATTCTTTATAGAACATGTTCCAAGACTCCGAAACATTGAAGCCGACGCCTTAGCAGGACTGGCCGCTTCTTTGGCGGTTCCAAATCATACTCACCAGTTGGTGGATGTAATAGGCCATGAATTGATCTGCCCGAAGAACGACGTCCAATTTGTCGAGAGTTATTCTGCCCTGACGGTCGACGAGACACGGGACTGGAGGCTCCCATTTATTGACTTCGCAGTCTTTGGCATCTTGCTAGAAAATCCGAAAGAAGCCACCTCTATCAGAAGACGTTCTCTCAGATTCTTCTACGATACTGAGACAAAAATGCTGTATCGGCAATCTTATGATGGGTTGCTGCTTCGGTGCTTGTCAGATACAGAAGCCAAAGAAGCCGTACGTGAAGATCACGACGGCGTTTGTGGGGCCCATCAACCTGGCCCAAAATTATAAGACCGCCTTCGCCGGATGGGTTATTACTGGCCTACGATGGTGGCAGATGAGATAGACTATGCAAGAAAGTGCAAAGCCTGTCAGGTCCACACAGATTTCATATATTAACCATCCGAGTTCCTACATCCGACGGTGGCATCCTAGCCATTTGAGGCATGGGAAATGGATATTATTGGTCCAATCACCCCACCTTCATCCAGAGGACACCATTTTATACTGGCGATTACGGATTACTTTTCCAAATGGGCGGAAGCCGTCCCGCTTGTAGAAGTGAAGACATCAAACATGATCAGCTTCCTTAAGCATCACGTCATCTATCGCTTTGGACTGCCTCGGAGGATCATCTACGACAATGGCCCACAGTTCGCAAGCCATGCCTTCTATCGATTTTGCGACAAACATCGGATCCAGAATGTTGCTTCAACACCATATAATCCGACGGCTAATGGTTTGGCGGAAGCGTTTAAAAAAACTATAATCAAGCTTCTTAAGAAGTTCGTGTCCTCAAACAAATACGACTGGAATGAAAAGCTTGGCGAATGCTTATGGACGTACCGTACTACAGTCCGGACGGCCACTGGGAACACACCATTCTCTTTGGTGTACGAAAGTGAGGTATTTCTCCCACTGGAGACTCAAATCCTCTCACTCCGTGTCGCCCTCACTTACCGATTGACAACGGATGATAATTACCGTCGCCGGCTGTAAGAATTGGAGGCCTTAGACGAGAAGCGCCTGTTAGCTCAACAACGAATCAAGCTTTATCAAGCACGCATCTCTGGAGCCTTCAATAAGAAGGTTAAACTCAGAACATTCTAAGTGGGCGATCTCGTTTTGGCAGTTCGGAGACCGATGGTTATGACTCACAAAACTGCCGGTAAATTCCAGCCAAAGTGGGAAGGCCCATTTGTCATCGAGGCAGTATTCTCTAATGGTGCATACTGTCTCGCAAAACAAAATAGAGACTTGCTTATGATGCCCATCAACGGCAAGTTCCTGAAGAAATACTATGTCTAAATGACATCCGCTGAATTAACCAGATTGTTGAGTTATGTACCCTTAGGTACCGCTGAACTTACACTCTGGTCACTCCAAATTAATCTATATCGTGTCTTCTGGGTAGTAAGTCATGTATGATCATACCTCTGAACTTCTTTTCTAAAAAAGCAAGTTTTTTAAGATCTAATACGCGTGCTTTCAGTGCATAAAAAGGGTAAGAAATCCATAAAATTCCCGAAACAGCTACGTCGATGTCTCCTCTGAGTTGTTTCACTTCCATCAAAAACAAACCACCCCTTACGTAGAACTTCCACGTCGATGTCACCTCTGAGTTGTTCTATGTACCCTTCGTAGAGTCCACTCCTGCCACGTCCTCATTACCTCTGAGTAGGAAGACTCCATTGAAAAAGCCCCCATATTTACCATGTCCTCATTACCTCTGAGTAAGTATGTCGGTTTTCTCTCGACTTATTATCCGTACCCAAAACCAGGGTACGCCAAGGATAATAGGCCCACAAATATCCACAGTTGACCACAAATATCCATAGTTGACCACAAATGTCCGCAGTTGACCACAAATACTGTACTAGGTTCTCTAGTACACGCGCCACTTTTCTCACAAGCTCATGCCTCTGGAACTCAGCTGTTCCATGGCATTCTTTCGCCCGATACCAAGAACTTCCATGTCCACCTTACCGCGGAGTTGTTCTAGGTATCCCTATCAAAATTATTATCCGTACCTAAAACCAAGGTATGCCATAGGTAATAGGTCCACAGAAAGTCCTCTAGTGGGGCAAACACATAATATCTAAGATGCAGTACAAGCACGAAAGATAAGAGATGATGCAAACAAAGTCATTTATTTAAATCAAAAGTACTACATTTTCTGGGACAACAACCCTGTCAAAAAGATGAAGAAACATAAAGAAAGAAAAGAAAAAGCCGATTATGGTTCGGCGACACATAATTTTCGGAGCCGGTCCTTTAGTTTGGACGTCGACCGCTCAATTCTCAGGGTGGCCCGACGCTCAGCCTCTTGCGTCAGCTTCTCTGCATCCTCCAGATGCGCATGGGCCTGCCAACCATCTTCAAGTTTCTTCAGGGCTTACTCCAAGGCATTTGAGGTTCGGATGACCTTGTCGGTCTTCCAAAAAATTAGCTCCTTGTCGTCATGAGAGGCCTGCAGCTCAGACTCCAAAGAAACCAGTTTTCTCTGAAGCTAGAGGATCTGCTCCTTGGTCTCGGCTACCCCACGAGAGGTGGCCTCTTCTCGAGCAATGTATTCCTCTCCGCTGCGGCTTAATTGATCATACTTCAGCGAAAAATCTCGGAGGTCCTTCATCAGAGTGGGATTGGACGTCTCCCGTACCGTCCTTACCTTTTCCATGGCAGTTAAAAGGAAGGTACGCTCCTGATCTATTGCTGAAGACAGAACAACTTGCCGCAGTACTCGATACTGAGCCACCAGCTGATCAGCTTCTAGTAACTTGGGCTCCAAAAGCTCGACTATTCCTGCCCCACCGGGGAGGGTTCTGAGAAGTTCAATCTGGCCACGAGCACATTGACGGGCCAATACAAAAGATGTTCCCCTCTCCACGATAGCCTCAACCCCTCGCTTCAGGTGGCGGTAGAAACTGTCAACCACGTCCTTTGACAATTCATCCAGAACTTCCAAAGAAGACAGCGTCAAAGGAAGAGCAGTTGGCAGAGTTGAAGAAGATGCACCGGAACTTGACGCCCCTGCCACTAGGGAAACAAGTTCCGAGCGATAGGACGCTTGAATAGCGGCCATCTCCTCCTCCGTCACCCGAAGGATCTGGAGACTTGGCAAGGTGGAAAGGTCAACCTTTGGAGCCACATGAATCAAGGAGGGCGCAGGGACCATTTTTCCCCATCCCGGCCGTTCCACTGCCTGATCTCCCGAACTCGAACCGGCAGGAGGCTCCTCGATATGAGTTGAAGGAGGAGGAGGCATACTTTCTTCCACCGGATCCCCTCCGGTGACTTCTCCCTCGACGATGTCCGTCGCCAGCGGTGAAGGAACATGACCTGTATGTCCGAAGCAACTATCGATCAGCTTAACCCGAAAGATGCGAAAATAGAGCAAATGAACCTCCTCACTAGTCAAGACTTGACTCAGCTTACCAGGGGAGGGTTGCTGAGGTGGAGGCTCACTCACAGCCATTGTGTCCTCTTCACCAGCGACATCTGAGCCGAATACCGCAAGTTCCTCTGCCCCAACCGCCCCGGAGGTAGACGCAATTGGGTCAGCATCACCCGGCTGGGATTCAGCAACTTCGGGGATGGGTTCAGTAGAGCCTACGTCGCCCTGGGTTAAGACGTCAGCAACCGGAGGAACCTCAGCCGTCGCCGGGAGAACCCCGGCGGAGATAATCTCGGCACTCAAATCACTAATTAAAGCGGTTAGAGCCGGGTCGACCTCGGAGACAGTAGCCAGCTCATGAGAGTCCACTTCTCTTGACGCCTACAAAGAAAAGGAGAATGGTCAGATCATAGTGCAGAAAAGAAGAGCTAAAAAAAGATGGTTGTAATTCGATTCACCTCCGAAACGGCATCAACATCCTCGCTTCTCTTCCTAATGATTGGCCCGTGGGGCTTGACAATGGCCCGTTTCTGGGAGTAAGTTATGCCACCAATAGCGGATTCACGCCTGCTCGCTTGCATGAAGGACCAGGCACAATAGGGGGCTGATCTGCCACCACATCATCTGCGGAAGGAAGAGACAGGTTATCGGGGTCATCCTCTTCGTCCACATTGGTGGACTCTGAGTCTGACACCTCAACTGCATTCCCCTGCTTTGTCCTCATCTTGGACCCTTTTGGTTTCTCCTCCAAACCAGTACCGACAATAAAACTGGTACTTGGGTCAAAATCGGTAGGGGGCTTGTTCACCATAACATGGTACAGAGCTGCCATGTACAAAATCTGCCCTGACACCTTAACATCAGGTACAGAGAAGCTGGTGCGGGTGTGAACCGTGTTATAGTAGTGCCAAGCCCTGATACCGTCAAGGATACTACCCTCAAAACCCAGGCAGGGGCTGGGATTTTCCAGAAATAGCTGACTGTACCCAAAACTGTCGGGCGAACTGACTGGGCAAGTAAGGCTCCAGGAAGACAGAGTTGTAGTTGCGATATACCAGGTGTGCAGGACAGATGTTCTGCAACCATAGGAGCATCTTATCAGACAAGAGGTGGGGGGCCCAGTACCATCAAGATGTACACCATTCACTTTTTCATCTGTAAAAGGTAGGAGAGATACAAAAAAGGAGTATCTGTCCACTCTCGCCAGCGCCAATCGATAGGCTGACATGGTACTGCACTCCCAAGGCATACGACGGTACTGGAAGATGAAGGCATCATTCGCAGTTACACCGTCTTCTGGGCCAGGCCCCATCAAAGACTGACAGTGCATCAACAGCCACCCCATCAGATAATGATAGGGCAGCTCGATCCACTCAAAGTCTTTTGCCGTATCACGGGCAATGACCTTGGACGAGCAAGTGCGGAGGCCACGATGTTTGCTGTAAACCATGGAAGGAAGGAGAGTTAGTCTGGCCCCAAAGACTAGCTTCATCGCAGGAAGGATAAAGTTATGGCTGATTCACTCAATAGAACCAGTCCCTCCCGAAACTACGCAGTTCCGTAGCCATACCATCAGAAATCTTGCCAGAAGAGCCTTCTCGTACAACTGCTGAGTGTCTTGATAAAAATAAGCAAAATAGTCAGATTGACTCCCGAATCTGTCGTTTGTGGTTCTTAACCTCTTGGCGGTCGACACCTGGTCCTGCACCTCCTCCCGAGTTTGAGGACTTCGGGGAGAAACCCGACCTGAGGGGCCGAGCTTAAAAAGGTAAGTGAGCCAGGCCTTTGTATGAGGAAGGTTCCCTTCTGAGCTGTTGTTCTTTTTCTTCGACATCTACTGGCACGTGCTGTGGTGACACAGCAATTTTCGGTAGACAGCAACAAAGCCCAGGAACCTCTGCTCCAACTCCTCGAACTCTTCGTTCGTCGGGGTGTACACTTCGAAGACTTTATTTCCCCAGGGCAGCCTGGAGACTTCACGCATCTCATGGAGAGCGAGTCCCATCTCCCCTCCTGGTGTAAAGAAGGTCCCCATTCTGCGGTTGTACATTTTAAGAAAAGCCATGAAGAGCTTCTTGTTTATGGGTAAACCATAACAGGTGCCCCGAATGGCATAATACAAGTCGATCTCGTGCAGAAGATTCTCGTATGTCCACAAAATCAACATGGTCAAGTTAGTCCATGAAGGGATAGGGTTCATCCAATTCAGCAGCGCCAATCGACCAATGGGGTAGGACCCCTTCTAAGCAAGCTGGTTCATGAAAGTGTCAGCTTAAGAGAACCGGAAGTTGGGACCCTGCACATTTAAGAAAGTAGTCGGCGCCAACCCCATCACGTAGCAGCTGATCGGTGTCCTGGTAGCGACTACCGACCCCAAGTTTCTGTTATAGTGAATATCACCCATAAATATTCTGTGCCGGCTCGGAGTCAAGGAATCCACCATCTTCCTGTCTTTTGGCAACATGTTGAACCACGACAGTGGGAAGTGACGTTCCATCTGAGGAATATGGATCCCCATCCCGTCAGAAGAAAAACTCCAACTTTCAGATATGTCCAAAACATTGGAGTTTTTCACAGTCAGGGCATCCCCAAAGAGGAACACAGGTTTCAGGTATTGGCTCCCCAATTTCCCTGAGTTCATCATGCCCGAGAGAAAGTAGAAGGACTGGTTCTTGATATCTCTCAGCCTTTCCTCAGGTCCATCTTTGGGAAATTGGTTTGACACATAATCAACTATGTGGTCGAACCTCATACCCACAGCAGATTGGGTGCGACCTACCAAGAGTTCTTCCGCAGGATTTGTTAGCCCAATGATTATATCATATTTTTGAATATGGCTAATCAATTAAGTTTCACATAATACTCATGTAATCACTACCATGTTGCTACTTAAACTTAGCATTGTCCTAATATTAGCATTGTCCCAAATATTCTATATCATATTGTTATGCTTGTATCATGTTGTTTTGTTTGCTTAACATGTATTTGTAGACATGTTGTAAGCATGATCAAACATGATCAAACCAGGACATATGCAATGGAGAATTATTAATAGGCCAAAGACGGCATTATACAAGAAGATTTCTCTGAACCGCCCAACGACCTATCCGGGGCCTCGCATCGGGGATTCCGCTGCCCGGTCAGCGGACAGGGGTCGAGGGGGCAGCGCCTCCCGTCAGGGGTTCGGGGGCGAAGCCCCCGAAAGGTATTCAGATTTTCAGATCTGTTTATCTTTGGACGCTTGCCGTCAAGAAAAAATGCGTCTTCTATGTCAGGAAAAAGACGTCATCAAAAGGGCTATTGGTTTTCATATTTATTCTGTATTTTTCCATTTATTGAGTCTAGGAAAAATGTGAGATTGATCGGATCGGTGCTGGCTTAGGTTTTTCTCAGTCCACAACAAAAATAAGCCTACCTACATATCCCAAAAATCTACAATTCCAAAAGGCCCAAAACCTATACAAATTTGGTTTATTCCTTACTGTTCTGAACCAGCAGAACTCTGACAGAACTCCGACCGAGTTCGGTCCGAGTTCGGCCCGAGTTCGGTCTGGGTTATTTGAATTTTAGTTCCTACCAAATCTGCATCCAACGTTCGTATGCGAAATCTTAGCATCCGAACTCTGCCCGAACTCTGCCCGAGTTCGGACTCCCAAAAACACTATAAATAGAGTTGAGATTACCATTCATTTCAACAATCCAATTTCATCTCTTTTCTTCTCTATCTAAAGTGTTCTGAGCTTTTACTTTCATATCTAAGCCTTTACGACTCTTAGCCAAGCCAGTACAGTTTCTGTTTAATCTAGAGTTTGGTGTTGAAGAGTTGTATCGGAGGTTGTATTCAGAAAACATTCCAGTTTTCCAATTGCCTTCTGGAGTCGGTCGTGCGCTCGTCACCAAGCACGGTGTTGTAAAGTCGGTCGTGCACTTGTCACCAAGCACGGTGTTGTAAGAGTTGCAAGCGCTCAGTTAAAGCTTGTGTCATAGTAGATTAACATCGAGCAAGAGTACTCGAGACTGGATTAGTCCTCTCAGAGGGATACCAGTATACATCGCTGTGTCACTGAGTTTGAATTCTTGACTCTTACTTTACTGCATTTATTTACTGTCTCCTATTTACTGCCATAGTTATTACTTAAGTTTTTAATTGGTGATTATTTTCCGCTGCACACGCACACACTCTATTCACCCCCCTCTAGAGGTGCTCAACGGTCCTACAATTGGTATCAGAGCAGGTGCTTGTTATATAGAGCAGGTTCTCCTTCTAGAGATATTATTGCAGGTGCTCCTTATAGAGATATTATTGCTTATACCAATTGCTCCTTCAATTGGTATCCTAGTAAGGACTCTATTATTTGGCTTAACATCCTTGGAGCAGATTCTATACAGGTAAAGCAAGATAATATTGTTATTATATAACTGCTGTTACATAAGATCACTATATCACATATGGCAAGTATGTACTTCACAACTGAAGAGCAATCCTCAAATAGACTCCCACTATTTGATGGTACAAATTATACATACTGGAAAACACGGATGATCTTCCATCTGAAGTCTCTAGATTTTGACTTATGGTCAATTGTTGTAAATGGCTACCAAAAGCCTACTATCACTTCTATTCTCACATCCTCTATTATTAACAAGCCTTATTATAGTTACACAGAGGAAGAGAAGAAGTTAGCTAGCCTTGATGCAAAAGCAAAGCATGCTTTCTATTGTGCTGTAGACTTCAATGTATTCAATCTCATTACTACTTGCACAACATCTCATAAAATTTGGAAACTTCTTGAAGCTACTTATGAGTGCAGGTACGAAAGCAGTGCTAGCAACTCCAGAGAGGAGGATAGTCTTTATAATGATACAAATGTGTGCATGATGGCGTCGAGATTTAAGGTTCAACACAACCCTATATATGAAGAAGAGCTTTTATGTGACAATTACAAGAAGATAGACCACATCCAAAAAGATTGTACTACTACTAGAAAGGAGAGTCACTACGAACAATCAAAAGAAGGAAGATCATCATCCCACAAGCACATTAGCACGAGCATATGGTGTGAAAGCGAAACAACAGATTCTGAAGAAGAAGAGAGACCTCATTAAGCTGCAAATTTATGCTCAATGGCATTATCTAACGAGGTACAAAATAATTCTTTTTCTGGAGAGAGTGAATTTTCTTATGATGATTTATCTGATACTTTCAGTGATCTGTTAGAAGAACACAAGAAAGTATTAGATAAATATAAGCAAGCTAGAAAGGATATTCAATCCTATAAGCGTGAGATTGAAAAGCTGACTTGCTTATTGAATGATGCTAGAAACAATTCTACTTCTGATAATTCTACTGAGATTTCTACACTTGAGTTTAGATTGCATGAGGCACTTGAATGCATTGAGAAAAGCACTCAAGAAAATGCTAAACTTAAGGAGGAATTAGAATCAGAAAAGAAGAAGTATTCTATTGCTTTATGTAGAATTGATGCTCTTTCTGCTAAATATGATGAGATCTGTGCTAACTCTAAAAAGTTAGAGATTAGACTGGGAAAGCAGGTAGTACAACCTATGACTCAGTCTAACACAAGACACGTGACACATCACAAAGTCACACACGACAGTTCTTTTACAAAGGAAGCATGCAAAGCTAAAGCTTTACACAACCATGCTTTCTACTACAAGTATCCACTAAGATCATATCACACCACTTCACATTCTCATACTGCTGCACATAGCCCTAATGTTAATTCTTTATGTCATTATTGTGGTATGAATGGACATGTTTCTAATTATTGTCAGGTTAGAAAACTTGTTGATATGAACTTGTGCAAATGGGTTCCCAAAGCTAACAAATATGGATCCAAGTTTTGGATACCAAAGTCTTCACCTAATATTTCAGGTGGAGCTACTTATGATGAACCATAGAACCATGGAGCATGTTGGTGATTGCAAAGCTACAATGGTCATCTTCCAAGCAATTGCACCAACATAAGTGTGGTCACTATAACCACTTCGGTAACATGCTTCCTAAATAGTTTTTAATATCTAGCATGTTCTTATTGATGTATTGTTATTAGCTCTCATTGATATCTTTTAATTGGTTATCATTTATGTGAGTTATAATCCTATCAAGACGAGTTGTTTAGCTTAAATGATTAGTTCACACTATATAGTATTTTATTTTTGTGACACATTTGTCTATGTATGCTATTTACTCTTAATCTTCATTCTTGAAGCATGCATATGAGCTTTTGTTGTTGGTTTATGCTTTTGACTCTTTGTCTTTAATATTTTTAATGGTCAATTCTTATCGATTTGTCTTTAACATGTCACATTTACTTTGATCGGTATTTTGTAAATATGTATGTTCAGCACAAGTCTCTTTTACTTGAATAGTATGTACATATAATTTTATGTTAACCTTGTGCTTGTATAATATATTCACTATTGATTCTCATATTTTATTTTGATTAATTTATTATGAATCAATTACATATTTGTCTGATAAAGCACATTTATGCATGTTTTTGATCTTGTAATAATTTTTTTATGATTGTTAATGATACATGAATAATGCATTATCATTCATATATTGCTGATATGTTTCTTATTTTTTTTGTATAAATATCTTTATGGGATATATGAGTTAAGTTCAAGTTCTATATTATATTATGTTGAAAAGTAGTTTTTAAACTTGTGCTTATCTCACACTTAAGCTATTGATTTCTTTGAACATTTTATGTTCTTATCTTTATCAGCTTCTTCCTCAAAGCCTCTTTTAATGATGTTTTTATTTTCTTGGCTTTTTTTGGTTGACATTTTTGGATACATGATATTTTTAATATCTTGATCTTGATAAACCATTCTTTGGGTATTTACTTCTCTTATATTTGGGGATTCTGGATTTTGATGATGTTCGATGATACTACATATATTCCTTTGAATCTAAGTTCTTAAGAGTAGAAATTATTTTGGGAACAAGCCGAAAGGGTCCTTCTGTCATACAGGTGTAAATAGCCTGAAGCGACACGGTGCACTAGTCTTCGGACTACCGCTAGCTGGGAACCGGCCCCTACAGCTAATCCGAAGTGATCAATACTTTATAGACTTAAGATTTATTAAGGTGTACTTGCAACTATTATCTAGTTCTGGATCCAAGGTACTGAACCCAATCCCCTAGGTTCCAGAATACATCAACGTATCTATGTCCTACATTTTGATTTACAAATATTTTATATTTTATTATTACCCAATAATTTTGTAGCACATATGGATAAATGTAATTTATGCTATATGCTACATTGTTCTAAGATTTTTAAGTCTATAGAATATAATTTATTTCATATTGCACTAATTCTTTTTAAATCCTCGGTTATTAAAGAAGAGATTTATTTTGGGTACAAGCCTACAAAAGGTCTGTCTGTCACCACGACTACGGTCGAAGCGAAGCGGTACTTAAGTGTTCCCCGATGAACCTCCGTTAGCTGGGACAGTACCTCTACATCTAATCCAAGATTGATCAACGCTTTATAAACTAAAGATTTATTGAGATCTAATTGCAATTATTATCTGATGGATTTTGAATTTTAGATTTGATGAATAATATTCTCTCTTTATATTTTCACAAAAAGGTAGCATATGTTGATCTATCTTGTCGAATGTGAGATTCTATAGCATAGATCAATTTATGTCATCTTTTGACTTATACGATTATTCATCATGCTAATTTGAAATATCTTTTGATTATTTTTATTTTTAAATGTTCATTTAATGGATATTTCTTCTTTTGTCTAAAGACGATTGTTTTTCGTATTCGTGACTACTCATTGAATATTATGATCTTGTGATTTCGTCTTTAACTTGTGTAATATTCAATAATTTTGAGCTTTGTATTATTATCTTCTTATTCAAGTTACTTACTGTCTACAACAGTAACTCTTTGAAAGGGAGAAGTCAAGCATATTGAATGTCTCTTTTTCAAAGCATTTCTTTTCTTTAAACCTTACGGTTGTTAGGTGGACACCGTGCTAAGGCTTTAAAAGGGAAGAAATGAACTTTGGTAAGAAGACCTTATATTTTTGAATTAGTTTCCTACTTCCTAAAATATGTCTCTGAATTATATTTTAAAATTTTATCTATACTATTATTTTTGGATATAACCATATAAAGGTGGAGTAGTTAATTGTTTCAAGTTAATTATCCCCTTGACATACCATATATCAAGAATACACTTTTCTTTGGACATATATCTAGTTTTGTTTATTTGTTCAAATGGATTTATTTATGATTTATGGATTCTTTTATTGACATTATTTTTGTGATTCGAATCGTCAGCTTTCAGTCTGAGGACTAAATGGACGCATTCGAACATTTATTAAGACAGTTTTTCATAATAAATTCCACATTTTTTAAAAGTTTTTTTGATTTTTTTGATTTATTGAATCTGTCTCGTACTCAATGTTATTATTAAAGACAGCCTTCAAAAATCTTTTACTTACATGAAATGATTTGTGTTATATTTTTTATTGAAGACATAGTTTCTTCATCTTTAAGCGTTTATTTATTGGATATTTCTTTTTTCTTGCCTAAAGATGATATTTGTTTTAGTTTGGAATTTTATATGCATTTGATCAAAGGAAAGAAAAGATGCATATCTTGGATATCCCTTAGATCATGAACTATATACGCATATTTTAAGGGAGAGAAAATTAATTGTTTCAATTCTTTTATGCCCTTAATATGTGGTATAGCTAGTTCATCATTGACATATATTCTTTTTCCTTAAATATCTTGTTGAGTTGTTCATGATATTTGGATTTGTATTAGATGAGAGAATATATGATTATTATTATTTTTAATTCTCTCATTTTATGAGTTTGTAAAAGTTTCTAAATATATTTAATTATCCTTATTAATGATTCCTTTGAGCTTAAATTGATTTGGCATTTCTTATTGAGATTTTATCTCAAAGTTCATGATTATCTATACTTAGACTGATCATACTTTGCGGGGGAGCATTCAAGTCGACTGAATTTCTCCTTCTCAAGTATTTTGTCTTCATTACCTTCATGTTTATCTAATGGATATACATATATCATGCTAAGGTAATTGAATTCAAATGCATGAACTTTGGTATAAATTTTGCATAGATTCTAGTATACTTATTTTGATCTCTTTTCGATGATTATATGCTTTATGGAATTGACTCACTAATTTGTATGGACAAATTATGAATCATATTTTTTTTTTGTGATCATTGTTAAAAGTTTCATTATTTTTTTTATTTGGTATATACTAGATCTGTGAATTTCTCATAAATTATTTATGACCAATGATTGATTTCTGCTATATTGATATCTATTTCTTATTGAAATCCTTTATTGGTATATTTCAAAACTAGAGTTATATTTATCATAATATTGAGTTTTGAATATCATTTTTGGATTTCTAGTTGGTAAACTTTGTAATGTTTGATTTCAATGTTCTTTGTTTAAGTTCAACCAACTATTTTGACAAATTTTTTTCTACTTTAGTTATGCAATTTTCTAAACATGTCGTTTCACTGTTCTCCTAATCCTTGATCATGATTATTATTATTTTTTCCTTCCTCCTATACTTATGCTTGAGTTCGTTTTATCTCTTTATTACGGGGGAGCTTCTTTTTTGATCATGTCAAAGGGGAAGAAATAAGTTTAAGTTAGCACACAATATTTTAGTAATATGTGTTTATTAGTGATATATGCATCTATGGTACCTATCTTAAACTTAACCGATTTGCCATAATCAAAAAGGAGGAGATTGTTAGCCTAATGATTATATCATGTTTTTGAATATGGCTAATCAATTAAGTTTTACATAATACTCATGTAATCACTACCATGTTGCTACTTAAACTTAGCATTGTCCTAATATTAGCATTGTCCCAAATATTCTATATCATATTGCTGTGCTTGTATCATGTTGTTTTGTTTGTCTAACATGTATTTGTAGATATGTTGTAAGCATGATCAAACATGATCAAACCAGGACATATGCAATGGAGAATTATTAATGGGCCAAAGACGGCATTATACAAGAAGATTTCTCTGAACCGCCCAACGACCTATCCGGGGCCTCGCATCCGGGGTTCCGCTGCCCGGTCAGCAGATAGGGGTCGAAGGGGCAGCGCCTCCCGTTAGGGGTTCGGGGGCGAAGCCCCCGAAAGGTATTCAGATTTTTAGATCTGTTTATCTTTGGACGCTTGCCGTCAAGGAAAAATGCGTCTTCTATGTCAGGAAAAAGACGTCATCAAAAGGGCTATTTGGTTTCATATTTATTCTGTATTTTTCCATTTATTGAGTCTAGGAAAAATGTGAGATTGATCGGATCGGTGCTGGCTTAGGTTTTTCTCAGTCCACAACAAAAATAAGCCTACCTACGTATCCCAAAAATCTACAATTCCAAAAGGCCCAAAACCTATGCAAATTTGGTTTATTCCTTACTGTTCTGAACCAGCAGAACTCTGACAGAACTCCGACCGAGTTCGGTCCGAGTTCGGCCCGAGTTCGGTCTGGGTTATTTGAATTTTAGTTCCCACCAAATCTGCATCCAACGTTCGTATGCAAAATCCTAGCATCCGAACTCTGCCCGAACTCTGCCTGAGTTCGGTCTCCCAAAAACACTATAAATAGAGTTGAGATTACCATTCATTTCAACAATCCAATTTCATCTCTTCTCTTCTCTATCTAAAGTGTTCTGAGCTTTTACTTTCATATCTAAGCCTTTACGACTCTTAGCCAAGCCAGTACAATTTCTGTTTAATCTAGAGTTTGGTGTTGAAGAGTTGTATCGGAGGTTGTATTCAGAAAACGTTCCAGTTTTCCAATTGCCTTCTGGAGTCGGTCGTGCGCTCGTCACCAAGCACGGTGTTGTGAAGTCGGTCATGCACTTGTCACCAAGCACGGTGTTGTAAGAGTTGCAAGCGCTCAGTTAAAGCTTGTGTCATAGTAGATTAACATCGAGTAAGAGTACTCGAGACTGGATTAGTCCTCTCAGAGGGATACCAGTATACATCGCTGTGTCACTGAGTTTGAATTCTTGACTCTTACTTTACTACATTTATTTACTGTCTCTTATTTACTGCCATAGTTATTACTTAAGTTTTTAATTGGTGATTATTTTTCGCTGCACACGCACACACTCTATTCACCCCCCTCTAGAGGTGCTCAACGGTCCTATAGGATTGACTGGCAACTTCACTGAAAAAAGACAAAAGAAAGAAGTCAGAAGATGGCCAGAGAAAACCACTTAGTGTGTTCTGAGCTTATGCGGCTCTGATTAAGTGGGTCTTTATGCGGCCCAGTTTAAAGGAGCTTATGCGACTCTGATTAAGTAGGTCTTTATGCAGCCCAGCTTAAAGGAGCTTATGCGGCTCTGATTAAGTGGGTCTTTATGCGGCCCAATTTATAGGAGCTTATGCGGCTCTGATTAGATGGGTCTTTATGCGGCACAGTTTAAAGGAGTTCATGCGGCTCTGTTTGGTGGGGGTTCATGCGGCCCAGTTCATTAGAGCTTATGCGGCTCTATTTGGTGGGACTTCATGTGGCCCAGTTCATAAGAGCTCATGCGACTTTGTTTAGTGAGACTTCATGCGGCCCAGTTTAAGGGAGCTTATGCGGCTCTGTTTGGAAGGTCTTCATGCGGCCCGGTTCATAAAGTGCTTATGTAGCAACATAGCGACTCTTATGCAGCTCGGACATGAGGCATACCCTATGCGGCTCGGACATAAGATGTTCATGCGGCCCATACAGCACAATGAAGACTAAGAGAGCATTATATGTCAAAGGCCCGCGCATAAAACATGCGACATAGCCATTATGGTTAGGGTTTGAATCCATGCAGTTTTTTTCCAACATTTTTACCGTTAATGGCAGGATGAACGTCGGGGTGAACTGGAATCACTGACGAGGAGGCAACTCCTTTGTCCTTTGTCTCAGTACTGGAGGAAGTCTTGGGAGCCATTGATGGTCGAAGCAGAAGAAGAGACGGCGACTAGGGCACGAAAGTTTGAAGAAAGAAAAGAGTAAAGAGAGTAAAGAACTTTTCTCTTCAAAAATTACTCATATTTATAGTCTAGCAAAGGCGTGTGAACCGATAGACGCTTCAGGTTTAGTACTGCATAGAAGATAAAGGCGACCCTTGGGATTCTATCCCCTTTCATGCAAAAAAGGATGCTCAGAATCATCAAGTCAAATCTAAATATTTAATACCGACTCTTGGGATCCTATCTAAAAGACGGCTTTAAATCAAAAACAAATCAAGAGCAATTAATGAGACGCCTACGTGGCACAAAGACCAGCATGCGGCCAGAGAAGCCTATGCAGACATACCCATGCTTCTTATTCAAAATATTTCAATTTTACAAATTGAAAACTTTGAAGGGGGTCATGTAGAAGCATGAAAAAGAATAATAAATTCTTATGCGGCCCAGAAACTCCATGCGGCTCAGAACTGGGGGGTCTCATGCGGCTCAAAAATCCCTCAGAGCTTCATGCGGCTCAGATAGTTTTATGCAGTTCAAAAAAAGCCACGTGGCCTTATGCGGTTCAAAGTAGGCCCATACAGCTGGCCATAATTACTCCGTGCAGCTGGCCATTAATGCTCTGACACAAAGCGACAGCTCTAACATGATAGCTCTGACATAAAGAAGAGATGCGACTATAGGTCCTAAAAATCAAGTTGCACCCATCAACAAAGTCTTAAAAATCAAATTATACATCCTTCAAGTGAACTGCACAGAAGACAGATTGCACAATAATTCGATTGCATAGACTTAACTGCACACTCATCTAAGTGCGCGAGCTAACGTGGCCTCGTCATCATTACCTGACAGAGAATCAGATCTTCTGACAGCTGAGAGCATGGAGAACGAGGAAACTGTTCGTTTATCGTGCAGCACAGCGCTCGAGGACAGCTATACATGCAGTACAATCTGCCTGCAGCGCAGTCCAGTCCAGTGCGGTCCATCCTAGCGCAATCCGAAGCCAGCGCAATTTGGATGGCGCACTCCATCAATGCAACTGACAAAGTACACGTGGCCTTCATGCCATCAATGACTCATTACATGGTAACCGTCTGTGCACGATCATGCGTATTTCAATCAAACAATGCCATGTGTCCAATACAGTTGGCCCACGATCAAGTAACTGCCAGCGCAGTCTGATGTCTGCACGGTCCAATACAGCGCATTCCATCTTGCGCAGTCCAGAATAACTAAAAGTTAGTTATTTCCAGAACTCTATAAATAGAGTTTCAAGTCCTTCCTAGAGAGGATCACATACACACAGAGATCAGAGATCATCACAGAGATCAGGAGTCCTTGCCAAAGTGCTGCTACAATCTTCAAAGGCTACCGTCTTCAAAGTTTACATCGTCCAAGGGATAAAGCGATCGTCATTCAGATTGGATTCCTATTATTGTACTTTCCCAGAATTCTTGTAATCTTCTTTACAAAGTTTGTTGAAATAAAGATCAATTTTTGTTTTTGCAAATAAAATGGCGACTCTGCTGGGGTCGACTTTTTCCTCCGACGAGGAAGTGACAACTCAATGTGACGTTGCGTCTATCGGAAAGACGCAGAAGATGCTGGTTGTGAAGGTCAACCAGACGGCCTACGAAGCCATGATCAACTCCAGGACCAACCCTCGCACTGCAACAACTTCTGCCACGAGCAAAGTGCGCCCAGTGTGGGTCCCCAAGACTGCTGCACAGTCTGTTGATTCTGCCACCAAGACTGCTGCGCAGTCTAAAGTCTCTGCTACTAAGACTGTTGTACAGTCTGTTGTCTCTGCTGTTGCACAATCTGCCTCTACTACTCATATGCAGTCTGCTGTTGCTAGTGCACAAACCACTTCATATGCTGCTATGTCAAAGTACAAGACTCCTATTCCTCTGGCGCAGTTGGCTGCAATTCTGCCTATGCAGTCTACTACTCCAGCAACCAGAGTACAACACAAACACTCTGGCAACAAGACTCCTGCTACGCACGCCACTGTGACTGAGGCCAGAAGACTTTTTGCCAGAATTACTCATGCGCAACCTGCCAGTGCGCCATCAACCCATGCACAAACTGTGCCTGCGCAATCCAAGAGAGACAGCCCTTTGGCTAATCTCTCCTCTTCTCACAACAAGAGGAAAATCTCTGCTCCTCTTCTCAGGCACCCTGTTGCTCCTGCGCAATCAACTAGGGGTAGTCTTTTGGCTATTCCTCCTCCTTCCCAGAACAAAGAAAAAGGTCTGTTGGTCTTTTCTCAAACTTCTTCGTCCTATGACTTGGAAGACAACAGAGGGAAACGCTCTTTAGCTAACCCTTCTTCACAAAACAAAGGAAAAGGCCCTTTGGTCTTTTCTCAGTCTTCTTCGGTTTTTACTATAGAAGATCAATCTGAACGTGCCCCGACACCAGTCAGTACAAGAACCCTTTCTCATAAAGATTCTTCTTCCCTCCTTGCCAAGGGGAAGTGTACTGATCAAAGAGGTATTCTGCCTACTCCTGTAGCAGAATTCCAAGATCTTCTAACTCTTCAGATCTTCCGTTCATGACAGAGAAAATTGTTGGTGTATCAGACAGAAACCCCTGGGGTAGTTTGTTGATCTAAGAACTTATCTCAATCGACCAACTTTGGTGAAACACAAATAGCCAATGCCGAAGACCAACCAGTATCAGAAGCAAACTTCTAGGATCAAAAATCCAGACACCTATGCCAATGAAATGAGTACTTACCTGTACACTCAAGGGATAAAACATTTGAAGAACCGGAACCATATTCCGAATATTATCAAAGAACACATCCCTCGAACTTCTTCTTGTCCCGTTGCTGTTCCCGATCTCCGAGAACACCTCAAGCAAAAACGGAACAACATCTCAACATCCCCAGTACAACCACTTGGACACCATTGCAACCACAAGGTGGTCATCAAGTGTTGTTGTCAAACAACAAGACGATCTGTCTTCGATCGTTTGAACTTATCAAACTCTGAACCTATGTCAGAAGATGAAGACGAAGTTTTGTACGCTTCTGTCAACATGACTTCCAAAGACACTGGGGGTAGGAAGTGCTCCAGGCACGGCAAGCCTCGCAAGCCAAGCCAGCGGTATGTGGATCTACTCCAAGAATCTTCTGAAGGAGTATTCCAACATACCCGATCCCGAAGCCGAGACACAATCGGTCAAAGGAATCTTCAAGATCCTTCCGGTCATCTTCCTCTTTCTCACTCAGGAGATGATTCTTTCTCCGACTACGATGCATACAACGAAAGTTTGGAACAGACAGTGTCCTCCACTGTACCTAGAGAAGTGACAGCTTATGTTGTCAATGAAGACCCAGATGCTTCCAGTTCGGCTAGTCAAGAACAACGAATAGCTGCATTAGAAGACAAGCTGAAGACCATGGCCGAAATGGTCGCAAGTATGCATTCTATCATTGTGGCCCAGCATACAGTACCATCGACCGTACCTACTACAAATTCTAAAATCATAGCATCGTCGGTGCCTGTCAATGCAGGACTGGGGGTAGCAACTCTTCCAGTACCTCCTGTACAGATCCAACCTACACCCAGTCAATCAGGTGCTGGGGGTAGTGCTTATCACACTGTTCCTTCCCCTAACACTGTGATTCAGCCTGCTTTTTCTACATCAGTAGAAGATGCCAATAAAGCTGTCAAGCTCCTGTGTACTCAGTTCGAGGCCTTCAAAGAAAAGGACAACTTACAAAGGTTGGGGATCAAGCAACCCTATCCAGTTGAATGGAAGGAAGTCCTATTTTCTCCGAAGTACAAGATCCCAATAATCTCGCTGTTTGATGGCAGCACTTCTCCCAGTCAGTTCATTAACCACTTTGAGGTAATGACTGTCCAACTTCAACCAAGTGACGTACTTCTTACCAGAGTATTCGTTGGCTGTTTAGCCGGCGTAGCATACGATTGGTACAGAAGCTTGCCAGATGGTTGTATCACCTCCTTCTCTGGCCTAAAGCAAATCTTCTTGGAACGATTCTATGAAGGGATCAACGACATGACTATGTCAGCCCTCAATAAAATCAAACAAAGACACAATGAAACTGCTGAGAGTTTCATTGAAAGGTTCCGTCGGAAAGCCTTGAAAATGCCTCTTGGAACTCCGGCTGCTGTTACCATAGACACCTGCAAGGCAAATCTTTTGCCTATCATTAGCATGTGGAAAGGATCTACTCAGTTCCAAGATTGGCCATCTTTCATTGTCAACGCTAAAGCAGCTGAAGTTAGCGCTGATAAATTCAAGCAGCTAGGGGTACAAATGTCTAACCCCGACCGGGATGAACACCAGACATCGGGTGGTGGCAATCGCCAGAACAACCGCAAAGGAAAAGAAACTTTGAACATCAACTTGACGAATAAGAACAAAGAATCTCTGGCGGTTAACGTAGCTCCCCCTACGTCTACTTCTACTCCTTCAGCACCTCCACCAAGGGAACCTCGTCCGAAAGTAGAATACTCTTTTGACGAGAATGATACCGTGAGCATCTTTGATTGCTTGATCAAAAGCAATAAGCTCCAGCTCCCAGATCTCAAGAAGCCTGATGAAGTCGGTTAGACTGATCATCCTAAGTACTGTGTTTATCACAGGTTCATTGGGAATCCCACTCGAGCATGTTATGTGCTCAAAGGCAAAATTCAAGAGCTGGTCAACGCTGGTGTTGTCACTCTGTAGCAAGATGAGAAGACTGTTACCGCAAATATGGTCTCAGTTCAGTTCGGTGACTTCCCGCCCCAGATGGTACAGCACGATGTCATTCATATCCCCAAAGCTACTCTTGAGATCGAGAATCTCCCTCCTCCATGAAGTGAAGGTCTCGTTCCTTTGTCTCTTGACAACGGTGAGATTATGTGGATTCATCCAGATCTTGCTTCAGAGTTCGAACTTCCTTCTTCCTCCAAGAAGAAAGACCGCTCTAAGGGCAAGACAAAGATTTGTAATATTTTGACCCCATAGTTAACGAGGAAATCTTGTTGGGCACCAGATCAGGGAAGGCCTATCTAAAGGATTACCCCGAAGCTCAAGAGAATCCTGCTTCTTCTTCTGAGCCTGCTCCAGTGCAGCCTGCTTCCACTGAGGATATTCTTACTACATCCTCACCGGTTGTAGAGTCCACTCCTCCCAAGCCGACGGTCGCTGACAAAGGCAAACAACAAGTCCGCTTCGACAAACCGTTGAAGAAGTCATCTCCTTCCGGACTTGAAAAGCCTTACAACTTTGATATCTTAGCTCAGTTGGCCAATACACCGGCCCGGCTGTCCATCTTTGAACTCTTGCGCCTCTCCAAAGTGACTCGGAAAACTCTGAGCGAGGCTCTCATGTAAGCTGAAACTTGTCTAGCCCTACTAAAGAAGCCAAAAACAGAGCCAGTCTCTTGCCTCCATTGTCATAGTGTGTTGGAGTTAATTCCAAACATAACTTTCACACAAGATGACATGCTGATGGAAGACAATAGACACGACCGTCCTCTTTACTATACAGGATATGTCGACTCGATGAAAGTCGATCGTATTCTGATAGATCCAGGATCTGCTCTCAGTATCATACCGAAGACAATGTTGGATGCGCTGAAAATCCCAGTGCATAGTCTTTCCAGTACAATCACCACTATTCTCGGGTTCAACCAGGGAAGGAGTGAGCCTCTGGGCAAGATTCGCTTAAAACCTCAAATAGGTAATCTTCGCACAAAGGTGACCTTCTACATCATTGATAATCATGGTTGTTCCTACAATGCTTTACTGGAAAGACCATTTCTGTATGAACATAACATTGTTTCTTCGACTCTCCATCAATGTTTTAAATATGTCGATGACAATGGAAAAGTGCAAAAAGAGGTTGATGTTCTCTATCATTTCAAAGGCGTCGAAGCATACTGCAACGATGCCTGTATGTACAAGGATGAATTCATAAAGGTTGTCCTGTCTCTGGACACTGAAGAAGAGCAAGAAACAGTACCTAATGACACCCTCATCATACCTGTCAAACGGCGTATTTCTCATCCTCAGTCCTCCAAGCCACTGGCTATTCACTTGCCAGTCCCGAAGCAACCAACTGATGATGATCAGGATCAAAGGGAGCTCACCTCTTCTGAGCCACTTGTTATTGACTTACGTCGTAACAAGGAAAAAAGGCAGCTCACCTCTTCTGAGCCACTTGTTATTGATTTATCTCATAACAAGGAAAAAAGGGAGCTCACCTCCTCTGAGTCGCTTGTTATCGACCTTCGTCGTAACAAGGCCAATTCTCCTCCACGTTCTTCTTCTCCCCCTCTTGTAATCAATCTGACCAAACCTGCTAAGGCTAAAGGTCCTGCTGTAAATACAAATGTACAAATCAATGAAAAAGCATCTACTTTCCAGTATACTGATGTCATTTATCATGCTAAGTGCTATTTGGATATGTTAGATAGCTTTCAATCATTTACAATGGGAGTTGTACAATCTCTTCAAACAGAAGTTTCATTTGAACACCCAAAAGATTCATATCGTATTGTTCCCGTTCGTAAGAAAGGCGAGAGCCCAATACTTTTTAGTAAAGGACCGGAACAACAATTCAGCTATACGGATGATAGCAAAAGTAATAACACGGGGCATCTTCAACTCTGTCGTTACAGTCAACAATCAAAAGACATCATCCGAAAGATGGGTTATAACTTCAAGAATGGCCTCAACTACGGTAAAGGAAGAAGAACTCCTATCCGTACGGCTGTTCCGAAAGAAAAATCAGAGATGTACTACAGCAGGACCAAAAGAGGTCTCGAATATGCTTCTCCTCCGGTATTATCCCCAGCAGCTTCTGAATCCTATAGTGAAGAGCGCTTTAACTCTTCTGATTCCAGATCATGGGATTCTGACACCAGTATCGGTCAAGTTCATCGATTGACTGTATCTTCTAACATGGTCTCCGTTGAACTTCCAGAAGGCTATGACGAGGATATTGAAGAAAATCCTGAAACAGATCCTTGGGATCAACGAATGGATACCCAATGGAAACTCCGATTCGAACAAAGGGAACCTCCTACCGAAGATCAATTAGTTCAAATTGGTGTAGGAGAGAACGGGTCACCTCGTCCAATATTCATCAGCAAGAACCTCCCAGAGGCAGATAAGCAAGAATTAATTCTTCTTATTAAAGAATACATTGATGTCTTTGCCTGGAGCTATGAAGACATGCCAGGTCTAGATCCCAAAGTTGCTACTCACAAACTGAACATCTTGCCGAATGCAAAATCGGTCAAACAGCAACAACGACGTTTCAAGCCAAAAATGATGGATGCAATCGACGATGAAGTCAAGAAGCTCATCGCTTGTGGCTTTATTCGAGAAGAGCAGCATCCTGATTGGGTAGCCTATGTTGTCCCAGTTCTAAAGAAAATCGGCAAAGTTCGAGTCTGCATCGACTTTTGGGATCTTAATGAAGCATGTCCAAAAGATGAATTTCCTTTCCCTATCATGGACGTCATGATTGACAACACCTGTGGGTTCGAAAGAATATCTTTCATGGACGGATTCTCCGGATATAATCAGATTCGGATGAATCCTGAAGATGAAAAGCATACTTCTTTCCGAACTCCTCGCGGAGTTTACTGCTATACTGTCATGCCATTTGGTCTCAAGAATGCTGGTGCAACTTACCAACGAGCCATGAGTACCATCTTTCGAGATTATTTGTGCAAGACTGTCGAATGCTACGTCGACGATATTGCCGTCAAAAGTCGTCTAAAGGAAGATCACATCCAAGACTTGAGAACTATCTTCAACCTCATGCGCCAACATTAACTCAAAATGAATCCCACCAAGTCATTCTTGGGTGTCTCTAGTGGCAAATTTCTCGGCTTCGTCATTACCTCTAAGGGTATATACGTGGATCCCGAGAAGATCAAAGCCATTCAAGAGATGCGTCCTCCACGCAACCTAAAAGAGCTACGAGGATTCCAAGGTCGACTTGCGTACATCAAGAGGTTCATTTTGAATCTGTCTGGACGCTGCAGACCATTCACTCAACTAATGAAGAAGGGTGTATCTTTCGTTTGGACCGAAGAATGTCAACGAGCATTTGACGACATAAAGCGATATCTCATGAATCCACCAGTCTTGGTACCACCAATCTCTGGCATACCCTTCTTAATGTATGTTCGTGCTATGGACCATTCATTGGGTGCTTTACTTGCCCAAAAGAACAAAGAAGGCCACGAACAAGCTATCTATTATCTCAGTCGTACTATGATTGGTGCTGAACACCGTTATAGTCCGGTTGAAAAAGAATGCCTAGCTCTTATGTTTGCTGTTCAAAAGACTCGGCATTACATTATTGGCCAAACTATTCATGTCATATCCCGAGTTAATCCTCTACGGGTACTGATGAAGAAGCCTAGCACACTCAATTCTCGGCTGGCTACATGGGCCATTCTGCTAGCCCAATATGACATGGTATATGTTCCTCAAAAGTCTGTCAAAGGTCAAGCATTGGCAGATTTCTTAGCAGCTCATCCTGTTCCAGAGACGTCCAAGCTCTACGATGAAATTCCAGACGAGACTTTGGAATCTAATACAATCTTTGAAGAATTTCCTACTTGGCGTCTATTCTTTGACGGTGCATCCAGGATTGGACCCAATGGTGCCATTGTCGCAGGAGTTGGAGTTGTTCTCGTTTCTCCAGACGGGTCAGCTATCCAAAGAGCCTATTCCTTAGATGAGCCTTGCTCCAACAACGTGGCAGAGTACAATGCTCTACTCATCGGTCTTCAGCTAGCCAAACAACTTGACATCGAGTATCTTGAAGTCTATGGTGACTCTAAGCTGGTTGTTAATCAGGTTAGAGGGACTTATGAAGTTCGCCATCAAGATCTAGTACCTTACTTTGAAGCGACAATCAACATGGCTACATCATTCAAAGCCTTCTTTATCGAATATGTACGACGAGCTTGCAATACTGAGGCAGATGCTTTGGCTAATCTTGCAGCAGTCTTAGCCATCCCAATTAAAAGACAGTAGGTGGTGATCATCTCTAATCGGGAATTGTTCTGTATTGAAAACAATCGTAATATTGAGTTCAGTAATCTTACTGAAGTCAATGTTATCAGTGAAGATTGGAGAGCTCCCTTCATCGACTTCGTGATCCATGACATACACCCTGAAGATCCCAAGGAGGCTACGAGTATTCATCGACGGTCTCTGCGATTCTACTATAATCAGACCACCAAAACTCTCTACCGGCGGACTTATGACGGTCTACTTTTGTGCTGTCTTGCTGGTGATGAAGCAAAGCAAGTATTGCGTGAAGCTCACGACGGTGTCTGCGGAGCACATCAACCCGGTCCTAAACTGTAGGATCGTATCCGACGCATGGGTTACTATTGGCCCTCTATGGTATCCGATGCCATCGAATATGCGAGGAAGTATCGAGCTTGTCAAATCCATGCAGATTTCATTCATCAACCATCAGAATTTCTTCATCCGACTGCTGCTTTCTGGCCTTTTGAAGCTTGGGGCATGGACATCATCGGTCCCATCAGTCCTCCTTCTTCTAGAGGATATCGGTTTATACTGGCAATAACCGACTATTTCTCCAAGTGGGCCGAAGCTATACCATTGGCTGAAGTCAAGACCAGCAGCACCATCAACTTCGTTAAACACCATGTCATCTATCGATTTGGTGTACCTCGACGAATTATTCATGATAACGGACCTCAATTCATCAGCCAAAAGTTCACAAGGTTCTGTGACGATCATCGAATTGACAATATCGCTTCGACAACCTACAATCCTGCTGCTAATGGCTTAGCTGAAGCTTTTAACAAGACTATCATCAAGCTCCTCAAGAAGTTTGTATCCACTGACAAACAAAACAGGAGTGAAAAGCTTGGAGAATATCTTTAGGCCTACCGTACTATGGTCCGCAACCCTACAGGCTGTACACCCTTCTCTTTGGTGTACGGCTGTGAAGCAGTTCTACCTCTAGAACTCCAAATTCCGTCTTTGAGGATTGCTATCGCCAACAAACTCATGACAGAGAATAACAATCTTCTCTGACTCCAAGAATTAGAAGCGCTTGACGAGAAGCGACTATTAGCTCAACAGCATATTGAGTTATACCAAGCCCGCATCTCGAAGACTTTCAACCGCAAAGTTAAAGTCAGGGCCTTTCAGAAAGGAGAGCTCGTTCTGACCGTCAGACGTCCTATGACTATGACTCACTCGAGCAAAGACAAGTTTGATGCGAAGTGGGAAGGACTATATATCGTGAGCAAAGTATTTTCAAATGGGGCCTATCAACTTACAGAGCTAGACGGTCGAGTTGCAATGATGCCCATCAATGGCAAATTCCTCAAGAAATATTATGTATAAATGTAATAGACAGAGATTGTAATTATCAGACAAGTTCATAAATAAAATTCAGTTTTATTTCATCTTGAATGATAGTACATAATATCAAGGAAGGTCACTATCATCTTCTCAAAATTGGGACGCAGGCCAATACCGTCCTTATCAAAAACATGATCAGCAAAAGAGTCGAGAACATTCTTGCTGGAACCCACCAAGAACTTGCAAGCAGCTATCCTCATGGCTTTTTCTTCTTCAGTTTTCCTTGGTTCAAGAAGGAAGTCCAAGATGTCCTTTGGAGGTTTGGGAGCAGACGAACCTTCACCCGCTGCCATCTGCTTTGGTTGAGCCGATTCAACTGGATGTTCCTCAGTACCCGCTTTCACCTTCGGGGCGACCTCGGCCTTCTTGGATGCATCTCCAGACGACATTTTTTATGTTAAAAAGTGAAAGTGACCATCCTATCTGATTTTCTGTTCTATTTATAGACAGAGAGTCGTAAGACTATGAAGCATCACATTTCATCTGACGGTTCATCCGTTCATCACATTCATCCGACTTTCCGTCCGTTCATTACTTTCATTTGACGGTTCGTCCGTTCATCATATCCCTCCGACGGTTCACCCGTTCATTATCTGACGGTTTGTCCGTTTATTATCCGACGGTTTACCCGTTCATTCCATAATTTTACCCGTTCATTCATTATATTTCATTTGACGGTTCATCCGTTCATTCATCACATTCATCTGACGGTTCATCCGTTCATCATATCCCTTTGACGGTTCGTCCGTTTACATTCATCTGACGGCTCGCCCGTTCATTACATTTATTTGACGGTTCATCCGTTCATCCCGACGATTCATTTTGTTCATTTATTTTGACGAATCATCCAGTTCGTTCTTATCAGCAACTTGTCATCTTTGATTAAGTTGTCTATTGAAATAATAATATTCAATAAATTATATTTACCACGTCCATATTACCTCTGAGCAGATATAATTGAATATAATTATTTTCTAGAATCAAGAAATATATCATGTCCTGTACCTCTGAATATATTTTCTATCGCTATTATTTATATCTGAATAAGATATGCAACAAATAATAGAGCCACAAAAAAATGTCTTTTTATTGATCAAAGATGAAAGATATTACAAAGACATTACATATTGCAAAAAAATAAGAAGATACATAAAATATTTCTAACAGTCGGTGGTTTCATCAAGTTAACCATCTGCTGCTTTAAAGATTTCAATCGCTCCTCACGGGAGTCCATCACGCGCCTCCTAGCTTCCTCCATTCCGAACTTTTCATTAAAAGTCGGTAAGGTCACTAAGCGGCGGGAGATTTCGGCCTGATGAGTCATGACATAATCATTTCGTTCCTGAGTCAGAAGTTCCAGTTGCTGAGTGGCAGCTTGATGCTGTGTGACTTCATCTTCTAGAGTATGCTGAACCAGTTTCAACTCTTCCTGGAGACGGGCAATCTCCTCTTGAAGACGAACAGATTTCGCTTTCAACTTAGCAACTTTCTCCTCCTTCTCTCCAGCAGCAGAGGTGGCTATCTCCATTTGAGAATCATATTCTGAAGCCCTGGCAATATAAGTGTCTATGAAAGTCTGGAACTTAGCATTCTCAATGGCAACTTCTTGGGACATCCTTTCAACTTCAGCTTGTACTAAGGAGTCCACTTCCCCTTGATTAAGATCTTTGTAGTTCTTAACCAATGCTTCTAGCTCATCCAATATGTGCTCAAGAAACACAGCTTGAGCTTCATCTCCTTGACCTCGGATGGCATTTATCAAATGAGAGGTTGGGCTTCTAACAGTAGTAAAATTAACAACCTCTTTCTCTAGTACCCTATCTACTAGGGGTCCCAATGCATTGAAGAACAGGTTGCTGAAAGAACTAATGATGAATTGGCTAGTTGCCAAAGCGCCAGGGGTAGCAGCCACTCCCGTTGATGATGAAGCAACATGTGCCTGGGCAGATGGACGTTCTTGCACTTGAATAGATGGTTCTTTAAACAAGGGAGCTAAAGTAAAACTGGTTGCTCCTTCCGGTTGTTCTTCTGCAAGGACAAATGAACCTATCATTGATTGTTGTTGTCATTTAATTGAAAAGGATCAAAAGATCAAAGGCAATCTTACCATGACTTGTCCCAGCAATAAGCCTTTCGTCTGTGGGTACAGATTCCAATCTAGCAGAGGTAGCCTCAGACATCACTGCCTGGCTACTTTCGGCCTCAGAACCTCCCGACAGATGTCGGCTGCCACTGGCTATTACTGTTACCGGTACTATATCAGTGCAAGGAGGAACCGGAGATGATTCGATTTTTACATGGATCAAAAATAGAGATGTCAGTTGTTAATCTATGAAAAGAAGATTAATAATTTCATTTAATACCTTTGGGATCAGCGGTAGTAGCTTCCTCCGGCGCTACTTCCTCACCCACATCTTCTTCAGGAGACACTTCCACCTCAATATCCTTTTCAGGAGCTAGTGTGTCTTCAACAACTTCAGGAGATTTAGGGACATTCATGTCCTCTTCTTGATTCAAAGTATCATCAATAACCTCTATTGATGTATCTTCAGTGCTCATGCTATCCTCAGGTACTTCTTCGCTGGCAGTAGCAGCGGTATGATTAGCATCTTCTTGAAGACCGAAGTCGCAATCGTTTAACGCTTCAATTATTAAACGATCCTCCTCCTCACGGATTGTTCCTGGTGTAATAGGAAGTTGAGTAGTTTCTACCGCTGGTGAAGGAGATCGTAAAGCTTCCTGCTCCTCCTCTACAATATCCTCTCTAGGCTCTGCAGCCTCCTCTCTCTGATCAGTCTCGTCCCTCTGTTCTGGACTAGGAGTTTCATGCCTAGACTCAGAGACAGGGTTAGGAGATGACATAGTAATTCCAGCAGCAGCACTGGCCACCACCGAGGACAGGATCGCCTTCTTTCTTTTTCTAAAAGCCAGCTTCTTTCGATGAAGAGGTCTCTCTGGACTCTCAACATTTACCATATCAACCCGCTGTGGAAGAGAAGTTGGTGTAGTTGCTTCTTCTCGCTGGGTCGACTCGGCCAGTTGCCGAGACTGTGATATAGTGGTAACTTTCTCTGATTGATCCAAGATAAGTTTCTTCTTTGCTACAGGAGAGGAAGGCTCATTAATTCTTCTCTTCCTCTCCCTGGCCGGAGACTTAACAACTTTCAAAGAAATTCCCATTGGTTCATTAACTTCCTCAGGGAAGTTAGCTTCCCTTGAGGCCTCTAAAGGATCATCCACTGGTTCATGTTGTTCATCATTTGCTGGAGCTAGTACAGCAGTTGCTCCTTTCTTCAGACGCGTCGCCGTCGCGAAGCTATCCACCAGACTGAAATTCTCGGCGAAAGTGTTTGCAGCTGTGTAAAACAGTGAATATGTATATAACATTTTAGGGCCATTATCATTCTTGTTTGGCGTCGAGAATACTGTCCTTGTGTCTCGAGCGTTGTAGTAGGCCCATGCTCTGGCACCATCAATTAGATACCCCTTTCCTTGTAGGCAAGTTATAGCGTTGCCTACATGGAATTGGTCGTAACCAAATTGACGGGCGAAGCGACTCGGCAGATATGGTTCCAGATAACACTCCTCTTCAAATTTGTACACCAAATGCGATGGTTTGATCGTTTTCAGCCAATCAAAAGCTGCTCGACCTAATGGTTGCCTCCCAAGGTCAACCAGATTTGTTGCCATGAATTCATAACCAGCTGGAGGAGCAAAGCAGTAAAAATTCTATCCCTTGCCAAGGTTCAGGGCACGTCAGCAGTCCTTCAGACTAACGTACACCCACTTGCTCCGGGAGAATCTCCGAAGAAAGCTACCACCGACTGCTCCCATGTCGGGGTTCATCAAAGACGGATGGTGCAGAAGCAACCATCCGAATAGATAGGGGTAAGGCAACTCCAATCGAGGAAAGTTTCCCTTCTTACCCTTCCATTTGATCATGGAGTCGACATCCTGCATTTATTCTACAGGTCATCGCTGAAAGCAAATCCATCCGGCAGCCGAAGACTAACCGGACGGTAGCAAAGAGTACACCGCGGTGGAAGCGGTCCACGACGCTTGCTCCGGACACGACGAATCGACGGAGCCAGTATGTCAGGAATCCCGCCAGCTGGGCTTCTCGTGACATAGACCTGTAGCCCATTCTTATAAATCTCTCGACAAAATCTCCAGTCTTGAGCGGAGGGTATTGGTGTTCATCAATAACTCTGATATCCATTTTCTTATTCTCTTCCATCAGTCTTATTACTTCACTGTGGCTGAGGGATTGGAAGAAAGTCGGATTGCATGTGTCATGATCCTTGGCCTTTTTCTCAATGATATGATTAAGAAAAAGATAAGGCAACCACTTTGAGGAATAACATGTGCCGGAAGAACTGCTCTTGTAGTACAGGGAGCATATGTTGTAATGGCACAATAGTTCGTCGAAAACTGCTACCATCTCTGTATTTTCCCGACGTAGTCTATCTAACTCGTCGTTTGTGGGAACATACTCCTCACAAGGGAAGTCTCCCGTTGGTAGGCATGAGATGTACTTCATCTCATGGAGGGCTAATCCCATCTCCCCGTAGGGCGTCATGAATGTCCCTGTCCTATAGTTATACCTCTCTGCCAGGGCCAGAAACAGATGAGGGTTTGGGTGGAAGCCATACACGGTAGCATATATCGCATTATAAAGCTCGATCTCTTTAAGTTTGTCTTCAAACTGAGCCAATACCCAGTTGGCTATGCAGTTCTACCTCCTGTTCTCCGGGTTCACCAAACCGGTCAGCCGGATGTCCTGATCCGGATATCTGCCCTCAGCCTTTGCATACTCATTAGCAAAGATTGGTGTCCTCACCGACAGCAGTAAAGAAGAGTTCTCTGGAGGGATACAGCCTGGCTTCAACCCTCTGAGTAAAGTGCTGTGTCGCTCAGAAGAACTATAGAACATGTCTCTATTGTTTGGGCCTTTCTTGACACAAATCTTTCCTGTCCGTGCCTGCTGAAGGGGAGTAATATCCCAGTCCATCCTCCTGGGATGGCTTGCATGTGCATATCGTGCTAGAAGGAGACATCTAGCAATGTCCGGTAACAGGATCAGTTTCTCCTTTCTTTGGAAAGTTCTCTGCTCAACACGGGGCCCTGGCTGAGAACTCTTGTCGATGGCTTCGCCAAATAAAAACATGGGTTTCTTGTGGGTAATGGCGTCAGCAGACTGCAGGGGCTGTCCATTCATTAGACTTAACAAAGTCTCATTGTCCTGAGCTACCAAGATAGCTTGGCGGGAGGATGGCAGAGCATATTGTGGGAAGAGCACATGGGATAAATCTTTTTTAAATTCTGGCTCAGCAAGGGACCCTGCAAATATTTCATACTCAGGGTCCTCTCTGATGTTAACTGCATCAAACAAAAAAATAGAATTCAGTACAAGTAAAATCAAAGATTCTGTCAGCAGATTGCGCAAGCATCAGATTACGCAACCCTCAGATTGTGCAACAATAGCTTCTATGCGCTAACTATCCAGTGGCGCCAACTCATCCACTTGTGCAAGCCATCAGATTGTGCTGAATAACTTGCACAAAGTATCAGTTTGCGCTGGATAGCCTTGCGCAAATCAGCAGAATGTGGATAGCCTTGCGCAAGAAAATAGTCTTCATAAAAATAAAGATTATTGGATTTATGCAACCGAAACCCTAAATAAGGTGGCGCAACGTAACCAAATCTCAAAAAAGAGATCGGTTTGAAGGTGTAGCAATGACGAAGAACCCTAAAAAGGGTTTTCGATCGGATGTCTACCTTGCAGTGCTGGGTGAGCCACCTCATGTCGAGAAGGGCGCGGCGCAATACGAGTCGAGGACTCGGCGGGGGCCTTGTCTTTCTCAGCGGCAGAGCGCTTTGGAGCCATTAAGGTTGATGAAGAAGAAGAAGGAGAGTCGGGAGAGCTCAGGAAATTCTTTCTTTCAGATGATTAGAAGCAAGTAAAGAATGGCAGTGGGAGAACGGAGAACTATTTATAGTTTTCCAGAATGAACAGACTCCTCAGATTGTGCCGGATAAACAGGAGCTAATTCCTCCGATTGTGCAGACAGGTCATCATATGCGCAACTTGATTTTAAAATCAAAATTCAAAGTATTTCGAAGCTTTGACTATTTTTCAAACTTCAAAAACTTTGAAGGTGGTCTTGTACGTCCTAAAAATCAAGTTGCACCCATCAACAAAGTCTTGAAAATCAAATTATACATTTTTCAAGTGAACTGCACAGAAGACAGATTGCACAATAATTCGATTGCGCAGACTGAACTGTGCACTCATCCAAGTGCGCGAGCTGACGTGGCCACGTCATCATTACCTGACAGAGAATCAGATCTTCTGACAGCTGATAGCACGGAGAACGAGGAAACTGTTCGTTTATCGTGCAGCACAGCGCTCGAGGACAGCTGTACATGCAGCACAATCTGCCTGCAGCGCAGTCCAGCCCAGCACGGTCCATCCTAGCGTAATCCGAAGCCAGTACAATTTGGGTGGCACACTCCATCAATACAACTGACAAAGTACACGTGGCCTTCATGCCATCAATGACTTATTACGTGGTAATCGTCTGTGCACGATCATGCACATTTCAATCAAATAATGCCATGTGTCCAATACAGTTGGCCCACGATCAAGTAACTGCCAGCGCAGTCTGATGTCTGCGAGGTCCAATGCAGCGCAATCCATCTTGCGCAGTCCAGAATAACTAAAAGTTAGTTATTTTCAGAACTCTATAAATAGAGTTTCAAGTCCTTCCTAGAGAGGATCACATACACACAGAGATCAGAGATCATCACCAGAGATCAGGAGTCCTTGCCAAAGTGCTGCTGTAATCTTCAAAGGCTACCGTCTTCAAAGTTCACATTGTCCAAGGGATAAAGCGATCGTCATTCAAATTGGATTCCTATAGTTGTACTTTTCCAGAATTCTTGTAATCTTCTTTACAAAGTTTATTGAAATAAAGATCAACTTTTGTTTTCGCAAACAGCGACATACTTATAAAAAGATGAGAAAATCTTGATAATATCTGACTCAGTTCATAAATTCCAAGAAAGTTCTTTATGCGGATCGCCTGAGTGACCTTCATGCGGCTCGGTTGTGAGGCCATCCTTATGCGGCTCGGTTGTGAGGCCACCCTCATGCGGCTCGGTTATGGGGCCACCCTCATGCGGCTCGGTTGTGAGTCCACCCTCATACGGCTCAGTTATGGGGCCACTCTTATGCGGCTCAGATGTGAGTCCACCTTCATGCGGATCGGTTGTGAGGCCATCCTCATGCAGCTCGGTTATGAGGCCACCCTCATACGGCTCAGACAGGGGAACAGTCCTTCATACGGCTCGCAACCTAGTAGCAGTTGGGACACGTGGCAGAAGTTGACTAAGTCTTAACAATTTAGATTTATTACAACCAACAGATCATAGCAGTTCAGATTTATTTTGACCAACATAACAGTCCAGATTTATTGCAACAAACAGATCAAGGCTAATCTTAACCAATCCCCAACTGTCCACTTCTCAAGGTGCTGTTACAAGGATGTGGCCACGTGGCTGTACATCCCACTCATCACAAATTCCTATAAATAGTAAGGTGCTATTCCCTTGTACACACACAGAGCAACAGAGACATATAGAGAGCATTTTCTTCGCCGGAGCCGAGGTTGCGTTCGATCGTCCAAGGAGTAAGGCAGAGTTGATAGCACTTTCCCGAGCCTCTACCGTCACCCTCCAGGATCCAAATTAAATAATTGTACTTAGATTGCTTTTCCTAGGTTTTGTTTCTAGGCTCTCTTTGTACAAGCAAGTTTGTAATTGTGAATCAAAGTTTAGTCCTCCCATAAAACTGTTCTGTTCTTAGATAATCAATGGCAAACAGTAGGCATCGGTAATGTACACTTGACGAGGGAGTTTGGTAAAAAAACTCATCCTCAGGAGTGTGCAACATGTACCGAGTTTGCGCTATAACTTGGTTTCGGTAGGGAGGCTGGCAGATGATGGCTGCCGCAGTCTATTTGGGAGAAAAGATTGGATGCTTGCAAAGGATTCCCAATAGCTGGCTTAGGGAGATTTGTGTTGTGGCATGTACAGGCTCAAGCTGCTGAGCTGTATAGACAGGCCAGACATACCGGATGGAGGCTCAAAGGGTGTTTGACAGGAGGTGGATCATCGAAAACTTGCTGAAGAGGGGCTTCTAGATGCTTTGAGGGTTACGGAGGATTCAGTTCATCGAGACAAAGTGACGGATGGTGATGAGTCAAAGATTGAGGGTAAGTCTATCTGTCCTATGACAGCTGGTCGGTCTCCCGATGGGGGTTGCTCTACGGATCCAGATATGGCGACAGGTGGTTTGCCAAATCTTTACGGAGCAACATCGATTTCAGCAGTTCGAAGCCAGGAAGGAGATCAAGTTTTGTAGCAAACTCAATCTAAGGCGGGAGCATAATCATTCACACAGTTCAAGGAAAGCTGTGGGTCATCGACGGCATGTATAGTGCATGATGTTCTGTTCTAGGACGCATGTGTACGGGGGAGCTTCAAGTTCGGACACGAAGGTGGCAGGTTCATGAGTTCGAATCTTATGAGAACCGTACCGTCCGTTTGGTTGGGCCAGCCAAGGGTGGAGAAGCTCGTCGAAAAGTTAACACTTTTCGGTGGAAGACAGAAATCGGGGACAGGTAGCCAAGACTTACGGTGAGGCTGATCGTCAGGGACTTCAGTCTTGGTCGTGTCATTGATATCGGCAGGATCCCAGTGGTGTAGGAGGTGTTATGCATGGCAGCTAGTGTCAACGTGATGGTCGAAGAGCTGGAGACAAAGGAAGATGCAAAGCAACTCGCGGGATCGGAGATCAGTGGCATGAGGGAGCAGGAATTCTATCATGGAACGACAGGCATGGAGTTCAGTTGAGGACCCATAGGGTCAATACCCTCTCATCAGACTAGAAGAGGAGATTGTTGGAGTCCAGTCTAAATTTGGTAACAACGTACTTGTGGAATCCGAATCTTAATAAATATTTGATTTGATTTGATTTGGATGTCCATAATTGGTATTGTGATATTTTAGATATAATAGGATTCTTATTTTAGAAAATCCTATTATGATCTAAAATAGGATAATTGATAGGCTATTTTAGGTGTAATATGATTCTTATTTGAGGTCTTCATAATTAATAAATCATATTATGACCTAAAATAGGATTTTCTTATCCTATATATATGGGGTGAGGGTGGAGGCACAAAGAATAAGCACAAAGCACAAAAGTAGAGATTCAGGGTGCTTGTTGTAATGTCTCGCTCTGTACGGCACATTACACTGAGGCATTGACACAAAGAGTCACGTTGACCGAATGAAATATATCGATGCGAATCGATACGAGAGTTACGTTGTCCCGAGCAATGCATCGAATATAAGTCGATACGAAGAGTTGCATTGTCCCAAAGAATACATCGAGTTGAATCGATGCGAAGCGCCGCGTTGTCCTAAAGGATAAGTGCGTTGAATCGGCTCGAAGATTCTAAAAAATCGAATCGACCAAGGCACAAGTCCGAATCGATGCAAGTATTGATTTTAGTTGGTTTTATGTGCAGGCTATACGTTTATGCTGAAATATTAGAGGTCGACATTTTACCTTATTCAGAAAGGGGTCCGCGAAAACAAATCGCCGCCTTACGACGGACTGAGGCGTTCGCACGGTAAGCCAAATCGGACGTATAATTCAATAAAGCATGAAGTGCTCGAATGGCTAAGTCTGGAGAGTTGGCCGTGCAATGAAGTTATAAAATCGAGCTGCATCGGCTCGATAAACAACAAGGCGTATCGACTCAAGGTGGGAGGATTGACTCTTTTTTTTACTCCTTCATGCCTAAGTCAGAATATAACATTGTATGCTAAGTTAACATATCGACGCCACGGGCGTAGTCCGATCAGAAGATAAATCGTAGTGTGTGTATCGAACCCTAGTTAAAATAATTGAAATAAAACGTGCATCAAATGTACGAGTCGCTATGGAACATTGGATATCGTAAAGGCGAGCGCCTCGGTACGCAAGCCACAAGAACATGTGATAACTGTATTCGGCGAGTGCCTTCGTGCATGAGCTATTCCGTGCCTTCGTACACAAGTAAGAAAGGCTAACATTGAAAGACAATAGGCGAGCGCCCTTGCGTGCAAGCCATGAACATTGAACACTAAGTCATAGAACATGGAAATACGGCTTCGATGCGTGCACCAAGTGCATGATGCGAGTGAAAAGATGATAAATGGGTCGAAACGTGCCTACGTGCACAAGATCATATAAGGTGGCTTCGTTGCGAATGAATACATTTGTGGCATGAATGTGGCGGAACTGTCGGATATGACATGATGCCTCAAAAGGTGTTCCGGACCTTCGGGTCACTCGGTTGACGAATATTGAGTTGAGGCATGATGCCATTGAACATTGAAACGAATTATAAAATATAAGAACATAGAAAGTTAATGGAAGAAATACGAGATGATAAAGTCTGAGTCTCGGACTCAAGACTATGTTTGGTTGTTTGATAAAGTCTGAGTCTCGGGCTTAAGACTATGTTTGGTTGTTTGAAAATAGGAAGTTGCATGGTCGAATGGACTTGAGATAATTGTGATAATCTTCCGTGCACGAAACGTTCCCTCCGAACGGGTACACCGGGGCACCAGGACCGTTCGGCCTAGGAGGGATATAATCTTTGATGGGCGCACATCTGTAAAGTCCGATTAGCACCCGGTTATAGATGTAAAAAGCCGAAAATGATTGTGGACACACGGTATGTTTCAGTTGTTTAGGGTAGCAATCCAACCCATGAAACGCCGGGCTACCCACATTCGAAAAAGAAAAGAAAGAGAGAAAAGAAAGAAAGAAACACCTTTAGTCCATTTTGGCACGAATACGCCAACGACCATTCAAATAGTTAAGGAACAATGGGTTGAAAGTGCAGGCACGTATGTGTCCCGTACATTGATCCTGCTTAAAGAGCACTTATAACATGACATGGAAGGAATGGGGCGTATTCACCTTGTGTTGGTGCAAGGGAGAGTGCGTCTATGTTGGTAAGTCGTGCCACGAAACAAATACGAGATTGCTTGCCTGCTTACCTATTCAATTCGAATAACATGTTTGCCATGATAACATGCTTTACACTTTCAAATATGCCATGAAATCGACCCTAAGGAGAATATAGCAAGATCATAAGCTAAGTTGCATGATTGAATATAAATACTAAAATATCGGTTTAGAAGGAAGGTCTTTTCATTAGTACATGCGAGGACGAACGTACTGATCCTCCCACCAGCTTTCATACAGGATGCAGGGAATGGATTGCTCATGGTGAAGCTTCGCTTCAACGCGTTGAGGCTTGGAATACCGAAGCGTATTGAAGCGTGCGATCGCATTGACGCTCGGACTTGCAACAGGATTGATACGGCCGAGATATAGAAGGCATGATGTATGGAACGGTGAAATCCTTTGTGGGCAAGAGAGAACCTGAGTATTATAGCCAACCTGGCAAATTTAGTTGGGCTATTGAAAGCCTTTGTAATCTCAGTTCGAATATCAATAAAGAGAATTGTTTCGTATACTATGTTTTCTTTTCGTTGCTAATATCAATTCAAAGATAACCATTTGAGAACTTGTCATCTTGCCTTGCACGAGCGCAACTCCAGGCTCGTGCGACATCATGCCCCCTACGAGGACGAAGATTCGGGTGATTCTGGGTTAGGGCGTGACAGATTAGTATCAGAGCGCTAGGCTCAATTTCCTCAGGTCGTTTGCTTTGTTTTAATTCTAAAGAGTTGTCCACCACCACTTGAAATCACTCTTGACTCTACTCGATGCCGTACTGGATGTTCCATACAATAAGTCTAATACAAAGTCGGGTAACGTTGCCTCAAGTACTTCAAATTTACTTGATGTTGCGGAGAAAGTCGTAAAATATTTCGTTGCATTGAATGCACGAGCAGTAAAATGTTAATTGTTGTAAGTGCAATAAATTGTGAAATGCAATTTGAGATATTATTGTTGTAATATAACATGTTAAATGAGAAATAAAACGATGCATAAAGTGCAACGAGTTGATTATAAATAATGCGTTACAATGAAAGTGATAAGTCAATATCGAATGTGTTGAACGAATTTGAGCATTGACTTTGAAATTCGAGAATAAATCGTTGTACGAGGTACAACAGATGTTAAAAATAAAATCGTTGCACGAGGTACAATGAATGTCAGAAATAATTCGTTGTACGATATACAACGTGTGTCGGAAGTAAATTGTTGCACGTGGTGCAACGCATATCAAAGTAATCGTTGCACAGAGTGCAAAGGAGGTTGGAAATAAATCATTGCATGAGATACAACAGAAAGGAACTGAAATCATAAATCGATAGAATGAATCATTCGGTTGCACATCGAACTTGTGTTGGCAAATGAAAACAATGGCCGAGTTGTGTCGAATTTGATTTAATCAAAGTTATGGTTGTGATCATCACTGCAAAAATCGTGAGTCGGAAGAGATTGTTGGTTCATAGTGAGTATAAAGCAAAGTATATGACTTGATTTTCGAGTGGTATATGCCATACCACATATGCGATGAATGACTCGATTTCGAGTGGTATATGATATACCACTTGTGCGATGAATTGCATCGACGCGTTGTGAGAATTACGAAAGGTTTGTCCGCAACGGACGGAAGAGTACCGAGCCTCAATTGGAAATTTGTATGACGGTATGTTGATGCAAGTGTTCTTCAAAAATTGGTTGGGACGATAAGACGAGACTCGTATCAATGAATGATACGTCGGACGGAAATTATAAGTCGGTCGGACGACCGAGACTAGCAGAAGATTATGCCTTGAAGCAATAATCGGATCGACGGGAAAAGAAAACTCGAACTTAAAAATGAGTCGTACGACTTGTGATCTCGATAGAAATGTTGGGCGAGGTGAACTATAATCGGATCGCACGATGTGCGACTTCGGTGAAGAGTTGGTTGACGCGGGTAAATAATGCCTAAGAGATAGTTGGTTACGTTACGGTGAAACTCATTTGAATAAGACTGAAACATGCAGAAACTTAGAGGGCGTGATCGTATAACTCGAGAGTTCGATGTTGGATAATCGGTAACTCGGTTACGCGATCAAAGCAAAATAGAATGTAACGAATCGAGAAACGATTCGAGACATACGAAAATGTTTGTGGAGAACTTGGACGTATGCAATGCAAGTTGTCGACGTTGAAACAGAATCAAAGTTGACCCTTACGCTATCGAAATTGATACGACGTATCGAGATCGATACGTAAGAAAACGTAAGCAAGATGTGAGAATACAAAATGGAGTGTGCCTCATGCTATCAAATTTTTATAAATAATAATACAAGAATGAATGAACTGGTTGATCATGAACTTTATGATTGATCAAGGCGAGACTATAAGTCATCGACGATTGCTCAATGCGTATAGCATCTCGTGTGTCGACCACAAATAAGATAGACTTGAACTCAATGCGAGTAGATGCGTAGTGAATAGCAGAATTATCAACGGTAGCGCATGACTTTACTCGGAGGATAGTTGTGCATCAGTTGCGCCGATAGAAATGGTTTTATCCAAAATTGGATAATCGTATAGAAAATCATCGAAATGTGATTTGGCTCCGAAATAAGATATAGCATAGTTCGTAGTAAACTGTCCTTCGGTGATGATCCATAGTTATCGAGCATAGCTTCAGGACAGCTGACCCTACCAGACTTGACCGCCAAATCAAAATTGAATGTTGTAGACCGTAAGAGGACCTATGCGTTGTCACATACAAAATTGCATCGATAACAAATGTTATGTGGTGCATGTTGATGATAAGTCTAGGCAATCGAAAATAGTTGGAACAGCTTTTGATTGAGAATGATATAGTTAGATTTTGAGTATTCGTCGGACGAGTGCTTGAATGGTTATGTTGGTCGACGATCAAACTAGAAATTCTCCAACAAACTTGGTGATTTGGATAGGCGATTACGAGAATCGTACTATACACGAGAGAGGGCGATAAGAGAATGACTTACGAGTTATGTCATTAGATTTGGATTCACCTTACAATTAAGCTTGCGTGAATCGAAATTATATTCGATGTTGCAAGACGGATAATTTTGGAATTTGGCTAGTGAATTCCTACTCGTTAGGAATCGAACGTAAGATGCATCGTAGAGACTTTGAGTCAAAGCGATTGTAGCCTTTGTGTAATATCAATTTAGAGTTGCGTTGGAAGAATTTAAGCATGGTGTCTAGGTAAGTAACCTAGCGGACGTAGTCCTAAATGTTGATACATTTGCAAGTCAGCAAAGGAAATCGTATCGAGATAAGTTGCATAGCCCACTACAAGAATAAGGGCTTTTCTTGACGGTGAATCTCTGTCAAGAAATGGTTATCTTGACGATTGCAGATCCGTCAACTAGGCCGGAGTCAAGAAAAGTCTTCCCCTTTTCTTGACGGTCCCTGACAGGGCTTTTCTTGACGATTTTTTGCCGTCATTTTATGTAGTTTTTTTGGCTGTTTTTAGCCGTCAAGATAGCTCTTTTTAGGAACCGTCAACATAGGAAAAAACTTTTCTTGACTCCGGCCTAGTTGACGGTCTTTAGCCGTCAATAAAAGCATTTGTTTTGATAGGCAAAACCCGTCATGAAAAGCACTAATTTATGGCTATATTATGCAGCATGATATGAATTAAAGTTGATGTATGACAACCGTCAAGTGAAGCTATCCAGAGTACCATCAAGATAAGCATACCAAAATTCCGTCAAGAATTATATAATATTAATCAACCACACATTATATCAATCCAGAAGCTGCACACATAAAATTACTATAAAACCCAAATTTCATATTAACAAACTGTATTGTTCATACAAGAAAAACTGAAATAGTTGTCCCACCACATGTATTCTTCACTTGTCCAACCACGACATAATCCAACCATAAAGTACATATCCCACATCTGTTGTTTTCATACAACTTAATTACATCCAAACCACAAACAACCATCACTTGTCACAGCCACGGAACATAATCCAGCATAGTTGAGAGAATCCGGATGGCGCAGTCAGCAGATTCCAAGATCCAGCGACTCAGAGCAGAGTGTGAAGCGGAAAGAAGGCCAGAGTTATGCATCCATGAAGATGGTACACTTCGGCACGGCACTCGTCTTTGTGTACCCAGTGGAGATATCAGACAGAAAGTCATGGCAGAAGCCCACAGTTCACAATATTCTATTCATCCGGGTGGTACGAAGATGTACCGTGATATTCGTCAGCATTTCTGGTGGAATGGCATGAAAAGGGAGATAGCCCGGTTTGTCTCTCGGTGTTTGGTTTGCCAACAGGTTAAAGCTAAACATCAGAGGCCCGCTGGACTTCTTCAACCCTTACCGATCCCGGAATAGAAATGGGAACATATAACCATGGATTTTGTGACCGGATTGCCCAGATCTCCGGCCGGCAGAGATGCTATTTGGATAATTATGGACAGGCTTACCAAGGTGGTACACTTTCTCCCATTCAGAGTTGGACAATCGATGACACAGCTAGCAGAGATGTATCTCAGGAAGATCGTCAGGCTTCACGGTGTGCCAGTCAGCATCACCTCAGACAGGGATTCCAGATTCATATCACACTTTTGGCGCAGCTTGCAGAAGAGTTTGGGGACTCGCCTTCAGTTCAGCTCAGCTTATCACCCGCAGACAGATGGTCAATCAGAGCGTACAATCCAGACTCTTGAAGATATGTTGAGATCCTGTACCCTTGACTTCGGTGGTTCATGGAAGAATCATCTACACCTGGTGGAATTCTCGTACAACAACAGTTATCAGGCCAGTATCCAGATGGCACCCTTTGAGGCTCTTTATGGTAGGAAGTGCAGATCCCCGCTAGCATGGGACGATATCGGGGAGAGGCAGATGCTCGGACCCGAGTTGATTTCCCAGACGATTGAAGTGGTCAGGAAGGTCAGAGATCACCTCCGAGTTGCCCAGGACCGCCAGCGCCAATGGGTCGATGCTCATCGGCGTCCCTTAGAATTTGCTGTCGACGACCATGTATTCCTTAGGATCTCGCCTAACCGCAGCGTCATTCGCTTCGGCGTGCGGGAAAAGCTTAGTCCTAGGTATATAGGGCCGTTCGATATTCTAGAGCGAGTAGGAGATGTATCCTATCGTCTCGCTCTTCCGTCGTCGCTAAGTGAGGTGCATGATGTATTCCATGTGTCCCAATTACGACGGTATATTTCGGACCCGAGCCACATCCTAGACCATTCGGAATTGGTTGTTGGTACCAACCTTTCGTATGAGGAGAGGCCCGTGTCTATTTTGGACTGGAGGGAGAAGATACTCAAGAACAAGACTATTAAATTAGTCCGTGTTGCTTGGGGTCATCACTCTCTAGGTGAGTCAACGTGGGAGCGTGAGGACGACATCCGATCGCGATATCCCTACCTGTTTGACTCGTGAGGTATAATGTCTTTCTTATGCCTTACATTTTCCCTTCCTTGCTTGCATTGTATGATTGTATGATTGAATTGCTTAGTGTAGCTTGCCTGTGCTTAGTGTAGCTTGTCGTGGCAATCTCTAGCTCCTTGATTAAATTCCGAGGACGGAATTCTTTTAAGGTGGGTAGAGTTGTCACCCTCATTTCCTGTATTTCCCGTATTTTATATTTATACTCGTATCTGGATTTTGGCATGTATTTTATTTTTCTCAAGCTTGTGGAATTTTGGTATTTCTTGTATTTTGGGTTTTCTCATGGCTCGGTTTTATTGGGTTGGTCTGGTTCGGTTTATGTGTTGGATCACCATAACCTATGCTACCCCCTCAACCCACCACAACTCCCCCTCTTTATATCCCCACCTACCACTCTCTCTCCTCATAACCACCATTAATTTCCTTCTTCTTCTTCTCCTTCCTCTACACAACTCTCCTAACCCTAGGCAAGTGCACCTTGCCACTACATGAGAATCCTCTTTTCTTTGTCCATTTGCTAGATTAGGACATGGTGATCAATATTAGAACTTGGGTTTTTGTGATTTGGAGCCTCCATTGTGATAGATCTAAGTTATTTCTATTTTCGGATTTTGTATGGTTTGAGCTTCTTAAGTTGGATTTTATGGGTTTTTGATGTTTCCATGTGGAAGAGCATTCAGTTTCACTCCAGATAGAACTTTGGAAATCCGGATTTGGAGTTCGGATGGCCAAGTTATGATGCTGTGTAGCCTTGAGTTCATCCATGGTGTTCTTGCTGTTTGGAGAAGACAGTGAGCAGTGTGCAGAGCTATTTAGCTTACGCACCCTGAGCTACGCGCACTCTTTAGCGCCGCGTACGCAGCCTTGAGTATGCTTCCTGTTGGAAGCGTGTCTCTTTGAGTGTGCGTGACTTTTCACGTACATTGCTCCCTTGAGTGTGCGTGACTTTTCACGTACGCTGCTTCCTTGAGCGTGCGTGACTTTTCACCTACGCTGCTCTCTGTAGCGTGCGTGACTTTTCACCTTCGCTGCTCTCTCAGCGTGCGTGACTTTTCACATACGCTGCCCCTTGAGCGTGCGTGACTTTTCACATACGCTGCCCCTTGAGCGTGCGTGACTTTTTATATAAGCTGCCCCTTGAGTGTGCGTAACTTTTCACGTACACTGCTCCCCTTGAGTGTGCCTTGGTACGCAGACTTGAGCGAGCCTTGCGTGCGTGCTTTTGTGCGTACGCTGCCCTCCCTAGCGAGCGTGCTTTTGCACGTATGCTCCCCCTCGACCCCTTGTTTAACCCATTGGCTCTTGGAGTTTTCGTTTTATTTCTTTAAGCCTGGCTCTTTTATAACCCTGTATTTTGATATTTTATCAGATATTTTACGCCCATTTTATATCCTTACGCCTTTTGTCATGAACTTGATTTTACTTAATATGTTTAGAATAACTATTGTACATGGAATGGTATGACAAGAACTAGCATAACACGACAGTGACCCGTAGTGGTGCACTCCTGACCTGACCAACCTGACATGATAGTGGCCCGTCGTGGCGCACTCCTGACAAGTACCCTGACATGATTTATCTTGATAACTTGATAGTGGCCCATGACGGCGCACTCCTGACTTGACATGACCTGATAACTTAGCTTGACCTGTCTTGACACCGTGGGTGGTTCTTTCTTGCTTGCTTGTTAAATCCACTTGTCCAGTCTCGCATTATGTCTAGGATGGGACTCCTGAGTACCACGGTCAGGAGTACCTACTAAAATGGATTAAGGTTAATAACTAGAATAACGCAGTAGTCATGAAGAGATGACACAGCTACAGGCAATCTCGTTACCTGGGCGCTCTTGGGATCTGTAGCCTGCCGTCGAGTAGGGCACATTTCCAGCGCACCGTCGAGTGTTGCACCCTCTAAGTCACCTAGGGGTACATTTGTCTCCCGGGCGATGTACCCACCTGAATTCAACCCTAATCTTTCGTCCTGGGTAACCTGGATGGTCTGCAGGGCTTGTGGCTGTGGAACAATCTCACTGCATCTTGTTAGTAATTAGGCCTGTGATAACCCTAGTTAGTTAAAGTAGTAAGCCGTAAGATCTGCTTGGCCGTGATTGATTGAATGAGGTATACTAGTCTAGCTATGTCTTGATCCAGTACAAGATTGCTTCCTGTCTTGATTTCTTACATTATTATCTTGTCCATAAATGGTGGGAAACCAAGTTCTGTTCAGACGAAGGGTTACAGCCCCGGTCCTTGTTTGGTTTACGGGTTGTAACCTGGCTATCGAAATAGTTCCATGGTTATCTCGTCGTATATCACCCTGCCATGTTTTCATAAGTTTTAATATTAGATTTTCTTGTGCTGATTGCTGGCTTTTGTTCTTATTTCGTGGCCCCCTTGTGGCACTTGCTCTTTCTGGGGTTGACCCAGCTGGTTTTGTGTGGCCAGATTTTAGAGCAGCTCCCGAGGATCTACCAAGCTTCCAGCCCAATGGTGGCGACTAGAAGGAACCCGGACTACGAGTGGGTTTTCTATTTTGTTTTGCTCACTCTAATGTAAAATTATTCTTTTGAGGCGTTTAGCTGACGAGCACCTGTTAGCTCGATGCACTTTTACTTACTGTCTGCCTACGGGCTGTAAACATGATTAACAAATCCTAGGGTTGATCATGTATGACTAAACTCTTACTAGTCCTAACATTTTGTAACGACTAGCTTCATGATCAGCTGAATATGTGATATTTGGGACGCCTTATTATTGTATATTTAATGATCATACATCTTGCGACTTTACTTACTTGCTGTGATTGAGACACTAGGCTTGTTCATGACCATAAGAGACTGTTGGCTTGTAGTAAACCCTCATATATCTAGACAGCCATGACCGTATATCGAGGTGGTTTCCATTTCAATATACGTAGCTGGCTATGTCTTCCCCCGCTCTCCAGTATTCTGGTTCTGGGGCGTGACAAACACAAAATATCAACTTACTATTACAGGATTATCAATACAACTCGAGACAATTTGAATCACTCGAGAAGAACTGCAAGGCTAGCCATATTAAAACTATAATTCACAAACATGTATAAATTATGTAAAGAATCTGAAGGCTAGCTAAATTGTCAATCATGTAAAGTTTCTCACTATAATTGAAACTATATATAATTCGAAACTGCAACAGAAAGATGCGATACTGGAACAACCAAGTATTGGTTCTCCTTTGACCAAACAGCACAGAAACATCTGATCAATGTCACCCATGTTGCACAGAAAATTGGTATCCTTATCGTGTCCGTACCCGTACCTGTAACCGTATTCGTGCAACATATGTGACTACATTGTACCTATTTGAGAATCTACATACATTATACACTAATGTTACAACTTGTGAATACTTAAGCAAGAAAATTTGTCAGGTTTCTTTATCATGTCAATCTGATATGAACCATCCTTAAATTATTATTCACAAATTTCACACAATATCTCAATTCCACAAAACCATTGAGAGTTAAGAGGGAGAAGTTTGCCTTTATAACAATCAATCAAAGAGTTTCAGACTCAAGATCCTACATTTTTGTTGGACACCTCATAACTCTCCAGAAACTTGCCAACATCCAGAGAAGCATATAAGCTTATTTACAAAACTGATCATTTGACATCAATACTAGTTAATTGTGTATCAGATGACAGAAAGAAAACATCAAAATTGTATAGCAAAAAAATTTACCCATAAAATTCTAAAATAAAGACTAAGGAGGTTATAATATTAGTACTACAAGAATTGACGATTAGAGAAACAATTAGCCAAACATAATATGATGTCTGTGTTGACAAAAAGCTAACTTAATTAGGAGGATAATGCCTAAGTGGCTCTCTGATTGGCGTCGCCACTAGATCATACAAAAACAAAAACATAATATGATGTCTGTGTTTGTGTGTCTCCCTCCAAAGATTTCAATTAACAACTGAACCTGTTTCAAACCTAGTTAAAAACCAGACATCCATTTCCCATATATTGTGTCAGAATCCCATATATGTCTCAGGAACAACACTTACCAGAAAAAAAAATGATGCATACCTCTTTTGATAGACAACACTTACCAAATAATATATCACATAATATAATGCATACCTCTTTTGATGACCTCTTTTTTATTTTTGGAAGGTGTCATATTAGGCATGCATGATGTCTGCAAGGTGGCCGAAAAATGCTATGAAATAATATGCAAACATGTTAGATCAAACTATATATGTCAAAAAAATAAGTAGAGGAGATTTTACAATATATGTCTAACAAAGTAAGTGGATAGTATCAGTAAAAATAGGCTGAAGTAATCGTATGACTTCAAAAAACAATATGTAGGAACGAAATCGTAAAGCAGAATACTCTAGAGGGGGGGTGAATAGAGTAGGCAACAGAATATTGCTAATTAAAAACTTGTTAGCAGTTAGATCACAGATAAAATAATAATCACAAAAAGTAAATGACAGAATTTAAAAAAGATTAGAAGGCAAACGCAGACACCGAGATTTATACTGGTTTCCCTCTTGTGAGGACTAGTCCAGTCGGAAGAACTCTAGCTTCCAGTTGAATCCACTATTGGAAAATCCTGCAAGTTTTTATACGAAGTCCTTGCAACTTCTACAAACGCGAGCTTTGATACGAAGAACTCAACCAACTTCAAATGTGAAGAGTTGAATCTTCTATCAAGCCTCTGATTACAATCACTCTGAAACTTCTAGACCATACCGTACTGACAAATCGACTAGAGGATTGTAACTGGCTTGGGATTTGAAAATGAAAGCTTTTAAGAACTCTTTGGAAGAATGTAAGCTCAGAAAGAGAAGAGATTGAAAGTGAATTGGTGATTTGAAATGATCAAAATACTTCTCTATTTATGGTTTTCCAAAGACAGAACTCTGACAGAATTCAGGCAGAATTCGGACAGAACTCTTTGTAACAAACTGTAACTGAAGGATGACCAAGTTCAAAAACCCAACGTTCACTAACGTTCCAAATGGTCGAACTCTGGCCGAACTCTGGCCGAACTCGGCCCGAGTTCTCCTGGGGTTCTGCCAGTTTATTTTTGGAGAAAATAAATTTTGGCTTTTTGAAAGATCCTTCAGAAGCTTTTTGTAAAAGGAATGTTTTTCAAAAACGTAGGTCATTTGTAAAGAATGGGATGATTTTAAAAAATATTTTAGGATAGCCTATTTGCCAGTACGACTCGGTGTACAATGTATTCCTAGACTCAATAAAATAAAAAATTATATTGCATAACAGGAAGTACATTCTGAATTGCAAACAGCTTCAGTCTTGAACATTGTTGATATCCATTGTTGAGCAGTGTCCAAAATGTCGTAGGTAAACATCTGAGTTGACTTGCATTTATATCAAGACAGAGTTTGATCAATTATTAAAATTAGGTTTGACCATAACCAATGGACCAACAATCTCTCCCATTTTGATAATTGACAAACCTTGTCGATATAAAATCTAAGCTTGGAATCAAATCAAAATAGTAATCAAAAGAAATTGTTCATAACCTGTATGCACGAAAATGTTAGATCTTATTTCTCCCCCGTTGTCACTTAGCAAAATAATTGTAAAAGAGAAAGCTCCCCCGTAAAAAATGTATAAGTAACAAACAGTGAAGAAATATAATAAACATAGATAATCATGACAGGCATGGTAGAAACAGTAAACATGGTAAGAAAACAGATAGTCTATAGAATACAACATAGACATGTATTTATCACAGGCAGTATTTGATAAATTATGAAGCAACAAAAGATAGATAGTGCTACCATAGTACTGAAACACATAAAGTGCTGAATAATAGACTAAGATGCCAAAACTGAGGCATAAGCAAAAACCATGTCTATGAATAGTCCCATAATAGAAAAAGTGCTGCTAAAAATATAAGAGTACTGATAAAATCTTGGAATATCGGAGCATTTCCAAGTAAAAATAAGACAAAAGTAACAGTCTCAAGAATCTAACATCTCAAAACTCATCATCATCATCATCAACGTCATCAGCTGCAGCTCCAGCATGTCCAGAAGGACCAGCTCTAGAAGTACCAGCGCCAGAAGTACGAGGAGTGGCGCCAGTGTAAAACTCACCGACATAGTCTCGAGGAGGGGCACGAGCAGAACGATACCAATCATAGGCGTTTCCTGGCTGGAACAGAGAGTGTACCGCCTCATCGTCAATGTGATAGCCAGAAACAGAAGGGTCTCGAGGTAGAGAGCTAGCAGAATGACCCGTCTGTGCAAATCTCAGATCAACGAAGGAGTTGGCAATCGCCTGGAACCGAGTTACATCACGGAACTCGTGTTCCCTAGAGGTCTCAACATAAAAAGACTGCAGATTTGATAAATGCTGATATATACCCTCAAATGTCATAGGGTAAGAATGAGGAGGAACAGGTGCTGTGGGAGCTGTGGGAGTAGATGTAGGAGGAGTAGGTGCAGTAGGTGGAGGAACAAATGCAATGCTACGACGAGAGAGTTTGAGAAACTTGGGCTCGGGGTCGACAACACAAGTAGATAAATTAATATCAAATCTCTGAAAAATGCGAGGTATAAGCATCGCATAAGATAGGTTGCGGTCTCTCCCGCGACATCTACCTATCATCTGGATGATAGTCTTAGAGGCAGAAAAAGGAATCCCCTTAAGAATATGATAAAGAGCAGAAAGCTCAAGTGCAGTGACACTATCTTTAGAAGTATATTTTGGAAGTAAGGTGGAATAGATGATGCGATGTAATTCGTAGTTAAACAAGTTCAAGTTATTAGCCTTGAACTTTCCAGGAGAACGCGTGCGGGCGCACAAAGTTCATTCTTGAAACTAACGAGTGTCGTGCCATCGGGGAAATCAAAATCAGTGATGTCATCGAGCGGGGCACCTTCGTTTGGGATACCAAAGATTTTCGCTAACAATTCATCAGTGAATTCGATATCAATTTCTCCGACACATGTCCTCGCTGTAAAAGTGTCTAACACGAAATTACAATAGAATAATCTAATGGCATTAGTGGCAATGGGAAATTGTAAGGTGACAAAGTGTTGTAACCCTAATGCCTCAAAATAAGGGCGGTGATTCGGAAAAACAATCCACTTAATCGGTGATCCGGTGCAAATAGTACGCATGATAAAGTCGGCGTACCACAATAAAGCTTGATCGAAAGTTTTAGAGTAAAACTCATCCGACGTACCATCGTCCGATTGGACCGAAGAAAAGAGGCAATCCGTATGCGGATCTGAAGACGATGCCTCTTCACTGGCATTGGTCTTCTTTCTCTTGAAGGGATTGAACTTAGGCATTCTTTTCCAAAAATTTCTAGAAACCCTAAGTATTGAAAAGTGGAGGAAAGAAGGGATTATACCTTCCAAGAATTGGATATGTTGTAGAGGATGACGATCTCCGCACGAATCCAAAGTTTTGATGAAAAACTCCACAAGGATTGGAAGAACAATGATGGAGAAAAAGCTAGGGTTTCGGAGGGGCGCTGCTGCTGTTATGAAGATGTGGGGAAGAATGAAGAAGAAGCAAGCCTCGGGTTGGTACTGGTATATAAATACCCAGCCGAACTCTGGCCGAATTCGGACCAAACTCGGACCGAATTCGCCAAGGGTTGCCTGACTATATATATATATAAAAAATTCAAATGAGGCCACATTCTTTTTCATCAATTTGTTTCAAATACTTAATTCAAAGTTTAGTAATTTTAAATCTCAAAATAATATAATTAATATTATTTTATAAATTAATATTCTCTACTCAGCATCTGTCTCAGATTAGCAGTAGGAGTACTGTCCCAGCTAACGGAGGTTCACCGGAGAACTCTTAAATACCGCTTCGCTTCGACCATAGTCGTGGTGACAGACAGACTCTTTTTAGGCTTATCTCAAAAACAGTTTATGAGTATCGAATAAATAATTAATAAACAAAATTAATTAATATTATTGATATCTAAAATTCCTAATTCTCGACATAAATAGTTAAAACGATCTTCCGCTAAAGGTTTGTGAGTATGTCAGCTAATTGATTCTGTGTGTCTAAGTATACAAGGTCTATATCTCCATTTTGTTGATGATCTCTAAGAAAATGATGTCGAATCTCGATATGTTTAGTACGAGAATGACATACAGGATCCTTAGTCAAATTAATAGAACTAGTGTTATCACAGAAAATGGGTATGTGTGAAAAATACAATCTATAGTCTTCTAAGGTTTGTTTCATCCATAAAATTTGTGCACAACAACGTCCTGCAGCGATATACTCAGCCTCGATTGTTGATAATGCAACAGAATTTTGTTTTTTACTAAACCAAGAGACTAGAGCTTTTCCTAGGAAATGATATGTGCCGCTAGTGCTTTTTCTATCTACTTTGCATCCGACAAAATCAGCATCAGAATAACCAATTAGGTCAAATGACGTGGTTTTGGGATACCATAAGCCGACAGAAGAAGTGTCTTTAAGGTATCGAAAGATACGCTTAACTGTGCACAGATGTGATTCCTTAGGATTAGCTTAAAAACGTGCACATAAGCAAACACTAAACATAATGTCTGGTCGACTAGCAGTTAAATGTAGTAAGCTATCGATCATACCTCGATACTTACATATGTCGACAGCTTTGCCTTGTTCATCAATATCAAGCTCGGTTGAAGTCGCCATTGGAGTGCTAAGTAGTTTTGCTGTTTCCATGTCGAACTTCTTTAATAGATCCTTTGTGTACTTAGCTTGATTTATGAACGTCCCATTATTGGTTTGTTTGATTTGCAGTCCGAGAAAGAATTTCAGCTCTCCCATCATGCTCATCTCAAACTCATTTTGCATACATTTTGAAAATTCTTGACAAAGAGATTCATCAGTAGATCCAAAGATAATATCATCTACATAGACTTGAATCAAAAGAATATTATTATTCAAAGTCTTTATAAACAAAGTAGTGTCAACCTTTCCCTTTAAAAATCGTTATCAAGTAGAAAAGTGCTTAGACGATCGTACCAAGCACGAGGGGCTTGTTTCAAACCGTATAAAGCTTTCTTCAACTAGAAAAAATATTCAGGAAATTTGAAATCAGTAAAACCGGGTGGTTGAGCTACATAAACCTCTTCTTTTATAAAACCATTTTAAAATGCGCTTTTGACATCCATTTGAAATAACTTAAAATTATAAAAATATGCAAATGCATATAACATGCGAATGGATTCTAATCTCGCAACTGGGGCATAAGTCTCATCGTAGTCGATACCTTCTTCCTGATTGTATCCTTGAGCTACGAATCGAGCCTTATTACGAGTCACTAAACCATTCTCGTTCAGTTTATTACGGAATACCCATCGGGTGCCAATGACCGGATAATCAATAGGCTTGGGAACAAGTTCCCAAATTTGATTCCGTTCAAATTGGTTTAATTCCTCTTGCATAGCATCTAACCAAAAATTATCACTACATGCTTCATCAATATTTTTGGTTTCAAACTACGAGACAAAAGCAACACAAGAAGCTATATCTTTATTAGAGGAACGAGTACTTACACCTTTGGTAATCTCACCAATTACCAAGTCCTTTGGATGGCTAGCCAAGAATCTCATCTCTTTTGGTGTAGTCTCGGGATTGCTAGTTCCGGCTTCTTTGCTTGGAGGTTCATCTAATGCCTGATGTGATGGTTCTGTATCTTTGTGTGAAGGTTTTGCAGTGACTGTACTTGGTGCGATTATGTCTTCATTGTCATCATCGTCTAAGTGTTGATTTAGCTCATCAAACTTAACGTTGATAGATTCTTCAATGATCATGGTTCTTTTGTTGAAGACTCTATATCCTTTGCTCTTTGCTGCATAACCTTAAAATATACCTTCATCGGCCTTTTCATCAAATTTACTCAAATTATCTTTGGTATTAAGAATAAAATATTTACAACCAAAGATTTTGAAATAAGAAACATTTGGTATTCTATCAAACCATAATTCATAGGGAGTCTTCTTCGATATAGGTCGAATTAGAACCCTATTGAGAATATAGCATGCTGTATTTACAGCTTCAGCCCATAAATATCTAGGTAGACTAAACTGGTTTAACATAACTCTAGCCATTTCAGATAGAGTTTTGTTCTTACGTTCCACAAATCCATTTTGTTGCAGAGTCCTAGGGCAAGAGAATTCATGCAGATAACCGTATGTGTCACAAAATTGCTTGAATTTTGCATTCTTAAATTTGCCGCCATGATCACTACGAATACGAGTAATCATGAACTCTTTTTCATTCTGTACTTTCTTGCAAAAGGTGACGTATTCTGATAATGCATCATTCTTGCGTGGAAGAAAACAAATCCATGTATATCTAGAGAAGTCATCTATAATGACAAATGCATATAACTTACCACCTAGACTAGCAATTCTGCTGGGTCCAAATAAGTCCATATGCAACAATTGTAAAGGTCTAGTGGTACTTACAGCATTTTTGGATTTGAATGCGGATTTGGTAGCTTTGTTCTTTTCACATTCACTACATACCGTATCCTTCTTGAAAGAAATATCCGGTAAGCCGCGTACCAAATTCTTCGTAGATAATCTTGAAATTGTATCCATGTTTGCATGACCGAGTCTCATATGCCATAGTTGACTCTCAATGCTTTTGGCCATCAAACATCTACCTGCTGTGTTAGCATCTTCCAACAAATAGAATACATATATATTGTCTTCCCTAATTCCTTCATATATAGTACTGCCAGTTGAACTATCAATAATAGTACATTTATCTTTTACGAAGTTAATGCCATAACCGTGATCAGCTAAATGACTTATGCTGAGCAGATTATGTTTTAACTCGGTAACAAGACAAACATCTTTAATCACTGGATAGGGAGCCTTACCAATGTCACCGATACCGATTATTTACCCTCTCAAATTATTATCGAAGGAGACGTATCCTTCTTTATTCCTCTTCGACAGTGGTATAAATAATAAAGCGTCACCGATCATGTGCCGTGAGCAACCGCTGTCGATGATCCATTTGCTCCTAGCATGTGAAGGGTGTCCCACCTACAAAACAATTTGCAGATAAAACTTTTGGTACCCATTTCTTGTAGGGTCCTGACTGGTTAGTTTTCGGTATCCATGCATAAATATTTAAATCTACTAACTTTCTGATTCTATATGCAGAAGATATATGACCAATGAGGCCACAATAAAGTCATTTAGCATGTTGAGTGTTGAAAGTAGTGTGAGGTGCATGATTGGTAGGCTTTGGTTTTCTAGTATAGAAGAATAAATGCCTATTAGTCTTCTTGGGCATAGTCTTGGTATGGTTTGGTCTGACAGTGTTGGGCGTGTTCCGATGATTCGATAATTGACACGTGTTAGAATAGGAAGCAGCAACTTCAGGCCGTTTTCCTAAACTAATTTCCAATTTTTTGGAAGTGTCATATAATCTAGTATAGTCAGATGTAAGTGAATCTAATCTGACCTGTGCACACTGGAGACTCTTTCTCTTCTTAGATAGGTCTTCCTTTAAATGGATAATAGTTTGGTCTTTTTCTTCGGATAGCTTAACAGTCTCGTGTAACAACAATTTAATAGAAGAAAGCTCACCAGACTCATTTGAAGAGTCATTATCGCTAACCTGATCTAGTAGGTCGGTAAGTCTTCCTATTTCACCTTTGTACTCTTTGAGTACCTTCTTAGAGGTTTCATATTTACTATGCAGTTTCCTGTAATCATCTAACAGTTCACTGAAAGCCTCTCCTAATTGCTCAAAGGTGAAATCATCATAAGGGTCAAATAGAGGATTAGTGATTACCTGATCGCAAGCCATCAAGCACACATTTGTAGCGTCATCTGATTGTTCATCTTCTGAGATGCTGACTTCACTTTCATGCCATATGCTTGTGTTGGCATACTTCCTTGATGTAGATTTCTTCAGGTAGCCTTTGTCATATTTGCTATTTTTCTTTGATGATGATGTTGAGGGACAATCTTTCTTCATGTGTCCTTTCTTCTTGCATCCGTAGCAAATAGGATCTTCCTCGTTGTTGTTGTTGTCTTTGTTGTCCTTTGTTCTTCTGTTAAATCTCATGAACTTCTTGAACTTTCTTACTAGAAGAGCTTGATCTTCTGAGTCGGAGTCGCTGTCGTCGGAATCATCTTCGATGGTTCTTCTATGTTGAGCCTTGAGAGCGATCGTCTTCTCTGACTTTTCCTTTGGTGTAGCATCTTCAAAGTCTTGAAGTTCTAACTCGTGAGTGAGTAGCTTACCCATGAGTGTTTCTAGAGACATTGTTGAGAGGTCGTTCCCTTCAATGATTGCTGTAGCCTTTGGAATCTAGTTCTTTGTAAGGGCTCGTAGAAGTTTACGAATCTTCTCATGGTTACTGTAATCCTTGCCTAGTGAGGACAAAGGATTTACAATATCCAAGAATCTTGTAAACATCTGAATGACTGATTCACTTGGCTTCATTTTGAACGCCTCATACTCCTGAGTAAGTCTGCTGATCTTTAACTCCTTGACTTGTGTTGTCCTTCGTGGGTTACTTCGAAAAGTTTCTACACTTCGTTTGATGTTGAGCAAGTAGATACCCTGTTGAATTCAGTTCTGTCTAAAGCACAAAATAAAGCGTTAATAGCACGTGCGTCAAGACTGGCCTTTTTCTTTTCTTTCTCTGTATATTTGTCATTGGGTTTTTCAGCTAAAACACCATTAACATAAATACGAGGTGGCTTTTTATAGCCATCAATAAGCACAGACCATAAGTCAAAATCAAGAGATTTCAGAAAGAAACTCATACGTGTTTTCCAATAAGTGTAGTTTGTGCCGTCAAACAGTGGAGGTCTGTTTGTGGCTTGGCCTTCACTTGTGAATTTCACAGTTGCCATGTGTAATGCTGTGATCTATATAAAAAATTGAATGTAACTGCAATTTTACCTTGCTTTACCTGTATAACCCGCTCAGATACCAATTGTAGGAACGAAATCGTAAAGCAGAATACTCTAGAGGGGGTGAATAGAGTAGGCAGCGGAATATTGCTAATTAAAAACTTGTTAGCAGTTAGATCACAGATAAAATAATAATCACAAAAACTAAATGACAGAATTTAAAAGAGATCAGAAGGCAAACGCAAACACCGAGATTTATACTGGTTTTTCTCTTGTGAGGACTAGTCCAGTCAGAAGAACTCTAGCTTCCAGTTGAATCCACTATTGGAAAATTCCGCAAGTTTTCATACGAAGTCCTTGTAACTTCTACAAACGTGAGCTTTGATACGAAGAACTCGACCAACTTCAATTGTGAAGACTTGAATCTTCTATCAAGCCTCTGATTACAATCACTCTGAAACTTCTAGACCGTACCGCACTGGCAAATCGACTAGAGGATTGTAACTGGCTTGGGATTTGAAAATGAAAGCTTTTAAGAACTCTGTGGAAGAATGTAAGCTCAGGAAGAGAAGAGATTGAAAGTGAATTGGTGATTTGAAATGATCAAAATACTTCTCTATTTATAGTTTTTCCAAAGACAGAACTCTGACAGAATTCGGGCAGAATTCGGACAGAACTCTTTGTAACAAACCGTAACTGAAGGATGACCAAGTTCAAAAACCCAACGTTCACTAACGTTCCAAATGGCCGAACTCTGGCCGAACTCGGCCCGAGTTCTCATGGGGTTCTGCCAGTTCATTTTTGGAGAAAATAAATTTTGGCTTTTTGAAAGATCCTTCAGAAGCTTTTTGTAAAAGGAATGTTTTTCAAAAATGTAGGTCATTTATAAAGAATAGGATAATTTTGAAAAACATTTTAGGATAGCCTATTTGCCAGTACGACTCGGTGTACAATATATTCCTAGACTCAATAAAATGAAAAATTATATTGCATAACAGAAAGTACATTCTGAATGGCAAACAGCTTCAGTCTTGAACATTGCTGATATCCATTGTTGAGCAGTATCCAAAACGTCGTAGGTAAACATCTGAGTTGACTTGCATTTATATCAAGACATAGTTTGATCAATTATTAAAATCAGGTTTGACCATTACCAATGGGCCAACACAAAATTCATTAATGTCACATATGATAAGAAACTTGTGTCCAACATTTACTTATCAACCCAATCCCCTTCACAACCTACTCTTTTATAACACATATTATCATCATCCCCAGCATCAAATAATATATCAGTATTCATCGATGCATTAGCAAAGGGATGATGTTCCATTGTATTTTCCAGGTCTTCATCATCTTCTTTCTGCATATAGTCTTTTTGACCCATGGACAAAACAACAGACCATTGAGGATCAAGTTGATCTTTTACATAAAATACTTGCTTGGCCTGTGAAGCTAAAACAAAAGAATCTGATTTGTACCCAACTCGATTAAGGTCCACCAATGTGAAACCAAGTTCATCAACCTTAACACCCTTACTATCGACGCAGTCGTACTTAAATACTGGAATTTTGAAAGTGTGATAATCAAGCTCCCATATTTCTGTGATAACCCCGTAGAAACACATGTCCCCTATTATAGGATTATTATCTTTCGAACTTACAATCTGCATTGTCGTAGCTACAAGACTAACTCCACTATTTCGGGTAACTCGAGTGTTGTCACGACCCTTCGTGTGATAGCGACAACCATTAATAACGTAGCCAGAACACTTAATCACATGGTGGCTAGGCCCTTTTGCTATCCACTTTACAGTTTATGAAATGTCTTCTCTTTCATTAAATTGACCGCCAACCTGCAAAGTTTTATATTTATTAAAAGCAAACTTAACATCTAAATAAGTTATAATATAACTACAATAATGTTGCTACAACTTCTACCTTCTTCTGTAACCATTGGAGAAATGTTTGATTGTATTTGTCCTGCAACCACTTTTTATTTTTAGATTTAAGGGGATCTTGCGATTGTAACCACTCCATATGCTCACTGTCAAGACATCATAACTAACTTAATCATACAATTTTCTAACAATTTTCATAAAATGAATAAATAGAAAATTTATGATAAAGATGCTTACTCAATATAAGGTTGAATTTCATCTGTATTCTCCAAAACATATAAATGGGCTTGTTGCCATTCTTCACGATCAACTGCAACAATGCGACCTCCAGGCAAAGGTTGGCCATCTTTAATGTTGCCTTTCCTTGCAAGGGGATTTCCTACTGCTTCAACATATGATAGATACTCGCTACAAAATTCTATTGCTTCTTCGGCAATGTAACATTCTGTAATGCATCCTTCGGGACGGTTATGATTGCGCACATAACCCTTTAAGGGTTTTACGCACCTTTCAAATGGATACATCCATGTCAGAAAAATAGGTCCACATATCCTGACCTGGGCAACAAGATGAAGAGTTAAATGGACCATAATGTCAAAGAAAGACGTTAGAAAATACTTTTTCAATATGTATAATATGACCACAAGATCATTTTGAATATCGTTTAGCTTATTCACATCCACCACTTTCTTGCAAATTGCATTAAAGAAGAAGCAAAATCGAGTAATAGCAACTCTAACCGGCTTAGGCAAAATTGAACGGATTGCCATGGGTAGTAGTTGTTGTATTAGTGCATGACAATCATGGGATTTCAGACCATAAAGTTTCAAATCTTGCATTGAGACAAGATTTCTGATATTAGAAGAGTAACCTTCAGGAACCTTTACGTCTACCAATGTTTGACAAAATATCTTCTTCTCATCCTTCGTCAATGTATAACAAGCACGCGGCAAATATGTTCGTTTCTTTTCAAAATCAGGTTTTAATTCACTCCTTAGACCCTCGTCCACAAGATCAAGACGAGCATTGACTCCATCCTTTGTCTTTCCAGGAATGTTAAGCAATGTACCATATATGCTCTCACAAACATTTTTTTCGATGTGCATAACATCGAGTGCGTGGTGGATATGCAAGTGTTCCCAATAGTCAAGTGTAAAGAAGATTGACTTCTTCTTCATCCATCTTCTTTCACCTAACTGTAATGTTTTGCACTTTGTATGTTTCTTTCCCCATGAGTTCGAAATTTCACCAACCTTGTCTAATATATCGTTTCCGCTCAATGGTGTTGGAGGATCGCCAAATTCCTGCTTACCATTGAAAACTTTCTTTTGAGTACGATACGGATGATATCGTGGGAGAAACCTCCTTGTACCAGTATACACATTTTTACCACTATGTTTCAGCATAGGCGTATAAGTATCTTCCCCACATATGGGGCAAGCATAATACCCCTTAGTAGTACAACCAGACAGATTTCCATATGCAGAAAACTCGTTGATAGTCCACAAACAATGAACATCCATAAAACCAACACCAACTATTAGGATTGTCAAGTGTGAAATCAGTGTATACTGATACACCTACTGATACGTACCTAAAACCCTTACACATTCATAAAATCAACACCAACTATTAGAAAGATGGTAATTTTACAAAATTCTTACACAAACAGTGAACATCCATAAAACCAACACCAACTATTAAATCCTTACACAAAATCAATTCATGATGTTTTGAAATTAAAAATAAATCCATAAAACCAACACTAACTATTAAATCCTTACACAAAATCAATCACAAAATCAATCCTTACACAAAATCAATCCACAAAACCAATCCTTACACAAAATCAATCCATAAAACCAACACCAATCCTTACACAAAATCAATCCACAAAACCAACACCAACTATTAAATCCATACACAAAATCAATCACAAAATCATTATTCAAAATTCTTACACAAACAGTGAACATCCTTACACAAACAGTGAACATCCTTACACAAACAGTGAACATCCATAAAACCAACACCAACTATTAGGATTGTCAAGTGTGAAATCAGTGTATACTGATACACCTACTGATACGTACCCAAAACTCTTACACATTCATAAAACCAACACCAACTATTAGGAAGATGGCAATTTCACAAAAATTTTACACAAATAGTGAACATCCATAAAACCAACACCAACTATTAAATCCTTACACAAAATCAATTCATGATGTTTTGAAATTAAAAATCAATCCATAAAACCAACATCAATTGTTAAATCCTTACACAAAATCAATCACAAAATCAATCCTTACACAAAACCAATCCATAAAACCAATCCTTACACAAAATTAATCCATAAAACTAACACCAACTATTAAATCCTTACACAAAATTAATCCATAAAACCAACACCAACTATTAAATCCTTACACAAAATCAATCCTTACACAAAATCAATCCATAAAACCAATCCTTACACAAAATCAATCCATAAAACCAACACCAACTATTAAATCCTTACACAAAATCAATCCATAAAACTAACACCAACTATTAAATCCTTACACAAAATTAATCACAAAATCATTATTCAAAATCCTTACACAAACAGTGAACATTCTTACACAAACAGTGAGCATCCTTACACAAACAGTGAACATCCATAAAACCAACACTAACTATTAGGATTTTCAAGTGCGAAATTAAAAAACACTATAGTTCTCTTCTTGGATAAAATAGTGAACATCCATATAATTTTTGACCACTAGTAGTTTACACATAACAGTTATTGAATTATACAAGTTTTGGTGGATGAATAAAAATAAACTTATGTTAATGCGTACATGTGCACATATCAATTCATGATGAAATCCTAAGTTTACGAACGAAGTTTACGAACGAAGGGACTCATTTTGGCCCATCACAGAACATAACATCCAAAAACCCACTTCTCTATAATCAAACCCTAAGTTTACGAACGAAGTTGCCACCAAAAAACCCTAACGTGAAGAATGAACGAAGTTGGCACAAAAGACCTAGGCATAAAATTGAATTTCAGAGAGAGAAAATTAAAGGCATTATACCGCACGGTGAAGATCGAAGTTGCCGCATTGAGAAGAACGGTTGTTGAAGCCTAGATTTTCTCCAGCACGAAGTTGTTGAAGCCTAAGGTTTTCTCCAGAGCAGTATCGAAGTGGAGGGGTTTTCTCCAGACCGGTTTGGTTTTCTCCAGAGCGGTTTCTGAGACGGAAAGAGAGGGGTTTCTGAGGGGGGAGAGAGAGGAAGGGTTTCTGAGAAGGGGAGAGATGAGGGTTTCTGAGAGGGGCAGAGACAAGGGTTTCGGAGGGAAGGGGGAGACGAGGGTTTTCTGAGAGAGTAGAGGGAGAGAGAAGTCGAGAGTTTCGAAGAGAGCGGGGGGAGAAGTCGAGGGTTTGGTTCTTATGAGCCTTAAAAATTTTTGTGGAAGACCGTCATTAATTTTAAAGACTTTAAAATAATTACCAAAATGGCAAATGAAAAAACCGTGGCAACTTTCTCGCATACACAATAGTTAACGGTTATTATCAAAACGTCAATATAAAAGATGCTCTTTCTTGACGGATCCCTCGAAACCGTCAACATACATGCTATAAATGAGCTAAAGTAACAAAAAAGGCCATCTCTTGACGTAAGCCTAAAACCGTCAAGATAAACCCTATTATTGACGGTTTTCGACGACCGTCAACTTATAAACCGTCAAGAATCATCATTTTTCTTATAGTGGCCAGACTTCGAAAACAGTTGGGTGGCAAATTTGAACGCAAGGCGTTACGAAGGATCGTTACGATCTAATGTGCGACGACTCGACGCAACGTATAGAATTGATAGTCCATACGAAACATACGAAATAAGAAATGCGATTTTGAATCGTGTCGCATGCAGTAACTTTATTGAATGAATCACGTATGTATCGAATATACGTATGTGATAAAATTTTGAGAACATTTGCTAAAGATAAGTCCGATCGAGAGTACGAGATGGCAAGCATAGGATTAAAATTACCTGTTAGCTTTGTTCCAATTTGCTACCACTGGACTTGATCGAAATACATATATCTTTGGGACTCCTTGAATATAGGTACAGATCCAAATCGAGTTGTATACAAATTCAAATCGAGCTGCAGAAAAGACTTTGAAATGTTAATGAAAAGCTTTCAAGATAGTGTGAAACTGAACAACATTGGTGGGACGAGATCGTAAAATGATCTATAAAATACTTTAATTGGAGTGTTGGTTTTGGTTCGAGGACGAACCTTGTTTTGAGTGGTATATTCTGTAATGCCCTGCTTCGTACGGCATATTACGCTGAAATGTTGACTCAAAGAGTCGCGTTGATCGAATAAAATGTATCGATGCGAATCGATACGAGAGTTACGTTGTCCCGAGCAATGCATCGAATATAAGTCGATGCAAAGAGTTGTATTGTCCCAAAGAATGCATCGAGTTGAATCAATACGAAGCGTCGCATTGCCCTGAAGAATAAGTGCGTTGAATCGGCTCGAAGATTCTAAGAAATCGAATCGACCTAGACACAAGTCCGAATCAATACAAGTATTGATTTTAGTTGGTTTCATGTGCAGGCTATACGTTTATGCTGAAATATTAGAGGTCGATATTTTACCTTATTCAGAAAGGGGTTCACAAAAATAAATCGTCGCCTTGCGACGGACTGAGGCATTGGCACGGTAAGCCAAATCGGACGTATAATTCAAGAAAGCACGAAGTGCTCGAATGGCTAAGTCAGAAGAGTTGGCCGTGCAACGAAGTTATGAAATTGAACCGTATCGGCTCGGCAAACAACAAGGTGTATCAACTCGAGGTGGGAGGATTGACTCTTCTTTTTATTCCTTCATGCCTAAGTCAGAATATAACATTGTATGCTAAGTTAACCTATCGACGCCACGGGCGTGGTCCGATCGGTAGATAAATCATAGTGTGTGTCGAACACTAGTTAGAACAATTGAAATGAAACGTGCATCAAATGTACGAGTAGCTATGGAATATTGGATATCGCAAAGACGAACGCCTCGATGCACAAGCCGCAAGAACATGGGATAACTGTATTCGACGAGTGCCTTCGTGCACGAGCCATTCCGTGCCTTCGCACACAAGTTAGAAAGGCTAGCACATTGAAAGACAATAGGCGAGCGCCCTAGCATACAAGCCATGAACATTGAACACTAAGTCATAGAACATAGAAATACGGCTTCGATGCGTGCACCAAGTGTACGATGCGAGTGAAAAGATGATAAATGGGTCGAAACGTGCCTACATGCACAAGATCATAAAAGACGACTTCATTGTGAAAGAATACAGTTGTGGCATGAATGTGATGGAACGGTGAGATATGACATGATGCCTCGAAAGGTGTTCGGAACCTTCGGGTCATTCGGTAATTGAAAATTGAGTTGAGACATGATGCCATTGAACATTGAAATGAAGTATGAAATATAAGAATATGGAAAGTTAATGGAAGAATTACGAGATGTTAATGTCTGAGTCGTGGACTCAAGACTATGTTTGGTTGTTTGATAAAGTCTGAGTCTCAGGCTCAAGACTATGTTTGGTTGTTTGAAAATAGGGTATTGTATGGTCGAATGGACTTGAGTTAATTGTGATAATCTTCCGTGCACGAAATGTTCCCTCCGATCGGGTGCACCGGGGCACCGGGACCGTTCGGCCTAGGAGGGATATAATCTTTGATGGACGCTCATCTGTAAAGTTCGATTAGCACCCGGTTATAGATGTAAAAAGCCGCAAATTATGGTAGGCACGTGGTATGTTTTGGTTGTTGGGGTAGCAACCCAACCCGAGAAACGCCGGGCTACCTAAATTTGAGAAAGAAAAGAAAAAAAAAAAGAAAAAAGTAAGGAAAAGAAAAGAGTAACACCTTTAGTCTATTTTGGCGCGAATACGCCAACGACCATCATATCGTTAAGGAACGATGGGTTAAAAGTACAGGCACGTATGTGTCCCGTACATAGATCCTGCATAGAGAGCACTTATAACATGACAGAGAAGGAATGGGGCATATTCATCTTGTGTCGGTACAAGGTCGAGTGTGTCCATGCTGGTAAGAAGTCGTGCCATGAATCAAATATGAGATTGCTTGTCTGCTTGCCTATTTAATTTGAATAACGTGCTTGTCATGATAACATGCTTTACGCTTGTCGAATATGCTATAAAATCGATCCTAAGGAGAATATAGCAAGATCATAAGCTAAGTTGCATGATTGAACATAAACACTAAAATATCGGTTTAGAAGGAAGGTCTTTTCGTCAGTACATGCGAGGATGAACGTACTGATCCCCCACCAGCTTTCATGCAGGGTGCAGGAAATGGATGGCTCGCGGCGAAGCTTCGCTTGAACGCGTTGAGTCTTGGAATACCGAAGCGTATTGAAGCGTGCGATCGTATTGACGCTCAGACTTGCAACAGGATTGATGCGGCCGGGATATAGAAGGCATGATGTATGGAATGGTGAAATCCTTTGTGGGCAAGAGAGAACCTGAGTATTGTAGCCAACCTGGAAATTTTAGTTGGGCTATTGAAAGCCTTTGTAATCTCAGTTCGAATATCAATAAAGAGAATTGTTTCGTATACTCTGTTTTCCTTTCGTTGCTAATATCAATTCAAAGATAACCATTTGAGAACTTGTCATCTTGCCTTGCACGAGCGCAACTCCAGGCTCGTACGGCATCACGCCCCCTGCGAGGATGATGATTCGGGTGATTTTGGGTCGGGGCTTGACACTTGTCTACAAGAAAATCTAAGAGAAAGTCTGTACTTTGCTCTTAGGACTTCGTCATCCATGGCAGAAGAAAGAAGAAGATCTAATCGAAGAGTCGTCAACTTCGGTTAGGAGATTGCTACGGGTTAGTGAGTGATCTCAATTGTAATCTTCTGTTTTTTCTTCTTGAGAGTGGTGAGGGGGTTGAACCTTTTAGGGCAAAGGGTTCAACGTGAGTTTAGTCAATCTTGTAATTTCATCTGAGTTATTAAAGGTTGGGCTTTGTCCAGGTGACGTACGTCACCGTCATATACTTGTTTTTATCTTGTGCTTGGTGTCCGTTAGACGGAGGTTGGTTTTGGTTAGGTAGGTTGGCAAATGCTTCCGCATGTGCCCAACAATTATTTAATTTAATTTGTAGAACGTATAGATGGCCGATGATTCACCGAATTAGTAGCAGTTATCCATAATTAAAACAACTTTCAACCAAATCGAGATTTTATTGCACACATTAACTCCAAACTAATAGAGACAAGTACACTATTACTTTATGATTTTAGTACATTATAATGATATTCTTTATTGGGTTTTTATTTAGTATCCAGTTGAGACACGATGTGATACGATAGTACTTGTTGCACCATGCTTGTTGTTATTGTTATTGTTTAGAGAGTCAGAAGGGGTAATACTAAGTAGGTATGTGAACAAACCCTATTTATTGTTATTGTGGATAGTGAAGTCATACACCTCACATATGGTTTAGCTGTACCTTTTTATTGTGGAGAGCCATCTATATGATGTGTTATATTAGCCAAGTCGTTCACATTTCAAAAAGTATTTCAAATGAACTATATGTTCTATTTGTAGATATTCATTGCTAGTTGCCTTGTCATACCTGATCTTGTTAGTGGTTTTTCGTACATGTTTATTGTTTCCAATTCATATGCATGTTTTTTTTATTTTTTACTTCATCTCTACTTGTCTAGCTTATTTTGTATTGAGTTACATTATCGCAATAGGGTTATACTTTACTCTCTTTTTTACTGGATCGTTACAGGTGACTTGTTTTCTTATGCACTTTGGACCTTTTGGGTGGAGTTAGAGACACCTTGGAGAAGATCTTAGATTATAGATAGTTAGATACTTCTTGCATTTAATTATTTAGCGGGTTTGTTCTCGAATGTTATTTTAATGTATTATTGGATTTAGAAATAAATTATTTATTGTGAATAAAAGATAAAAATATTATTTGTTTGGATTTGAGATTAATATTGAGGGTTAGACAACGTACTATCGCCGATGCTGTGACATAGACTGGACTTGGCAACGTACTCGTATTCGAAAAGTTGGTACGGATCATGACATATTTTAAATGGGGGTCAGATCTTAAAAAATTAAATAATTAGTTTATTATTTTATTTAATTTGTAGAACCTATAGATGGTCGGTGATTCACCAAATTAGTAGCAGCTAGGCATATTTATAATAACTTTTAACCAAATCAAGATTGTGTCGTACATGTCAACTACAAACTAATAGAGGCAAGTACACTATTTCTTTATATTCTTAGTATATTATAATGATACTCCTCATTGGATTTTAATTTGGTATCCAGTTGAGATACGATGTGACACGATAGGACTTGTTGTACCATGCTTGTTATTATTGTTATTGTTTAGAGAGTCAGGAGGGTAAATGCTAAGTAGGTATGTGAACAAACCCAATTATTATTATTATGGATAGCTAAGTCACATATGTCACGTATGGGTTAGCCGTACCTTTTTATTGTAGACAGCCATCTAAATGATGTGCCGTATTAGTCCAGCCGTTCACATGTCGAAAAGTATTTCAAATGCAATATTTGTTTAACTTATATATGTTCAGTGCTAGTTGTCTTGTCATACATGTTCTTGTTAGTGATTTTTTGTATATTTATTATTTCCAGTTCATATGCATGTTTTCTTTATTTTCTACTTTGTCTCTACTTGTCTAGCTCATTTTATATTGAGTTACATTATTGCAATAGGGTTGTACTTTGCTCCTTTTCTGACTGGATCCTTGCAGGTGACTTGCTATCTTATGCGCTTTGGACCTTTCGGGTGGAGTTAGAGACATCTTGGAGGAGACCTTAGATTCTAGATAGTTAGATACTTCTGGCATTTAATTATTTAGCGGGTTTGTTCTCGAATGTTATTTTGATGTATTATTGGATTTAGAAATAAATTAGTTATTATGAATGAGCAAATAAATAAAATTAAGATAAAAAATATTATTTGTTTGGTTTTGAGATTAATTTTAAGGTTTAGACAGCGTACTATCGTCGATGCTGCGACATAGACTGGACTTGGCAACGTACTCGTATTCGAAAAGTGGGTACGGGTTATGACAAATTTTTTGGTGGGGGTCACTTCGTAAAAAAATAAATAATTAGTTTATTATTTTGTTTAGTTTGTAGAACCTATAGATGGCCGGTGATTCATCGAATTAGTAGCAGCTAGACATAATTATTACAACTTTCAACCAAATCGAGATTGTGCCGTACATTTCAACTCCAAACTAATAGAGACAAGTACACTATTGCTTTATGTTCTTAGTACATTATAATGCTACTTCTTATTTGGTTTTTATTTAGTATTCAGTTGAGACACAATGTGACACGATAGGACTTGTTGCACCATGCTTGTTATTATTGTTATTGTTTAGAGAGTCGAAAGGGGAAATGCTAAGTAGGTATGTGAACAAACCCAATTATTGTTATTGTTGATATCTAAGTCGTACACCTCACGTATGAGTTAGCCGTACCTTTTTATTGTGGATATCCATCTAAATAATGTGCTGTATCAGTCCAGCCGTTCACATGTCGAAAAGTATTTCAAATGCAATGTCTGTTTAACTTGTATATGTTCATTGCTAGTTGTCTTGTCATACATGTTCTTGTTAGTAGTTTCTTGTACATGTTTATTATTTTTAGTTCATATGAATGTTTCCTTTATTTTCTACTTCGTCTCTACTTGTCTAGCTCATTTTATATTGAGTTACATTATTGCAATAGGGATGTACTTTGCTCATTTCCTGACTAGATCCTTGCAGGTGACTTGCTATCTTATGCGCTTTGGACCTTTCGGGTGGAGTTAGAGACATCTTGGAGGCGACCTTAGATTCTAGATAGATTAGATATTTTTTGCATTTAATTATTTAGCGGGTTTGTTCCCAAATGTTATTTTGATGTATTATTGGATTTATAAATAAATTAGTTATTGTGAATGAGCAAATAAATGAAATTAAGATAAAATATTATTTGTTTGGTTTTGAGATTAATATTGAGGTCTAGACAGCGAACTACCGCCGATGCTACGGCGTAGGCTGGACTTTGATACGTACTCGTATCCGAAAAGCGGGTGCAGGTCGTGACAAGTTTTTTATTTGCCCAGGTATGTCTATTTTCGTAAAATTGTGCAAACTCATGGTAGTACCTATATTAGTCATACTACTCCGAGTTAGCGATTAGGAAGTGCTAATTCACAACTAGGATTGATTTGATTTTAGGAGAATGGTTAGGACGAGGTATACCATAGGGAAGCCCTTATTCAATTTAACTATTGGGTAGTTAAGGTTGCTACATAGGCCATGTTATTTAGGTAGGGATTTATTGAATTCTAAACCCTATTAGGTAACTTGAGGAATTTTCATAGAAGGAGGATCAAAGGTGGGTAGACTACTTGTTTGATAAATTAGGACATCCTAGAATTCAAGCCCTGAGCTTGATAATTGGTTCAAATTTTATTTTTTTGCCCTATCTAAATATTATCATCATATCATAATGTCTGTATTTCTTATTTATTTTACATTGGCCATAAGTAAAAAAATTTCTAAGAGTCAATATTGTATTTCCATCAATTAAGTTTTGAGCCTAACCTGATTCAATTATCCATATATTAATTCCGAATCAGTTTTTGTTGAAATTCAAGATATATATGTGTTTTTTTATCCTTGAATATTAGAGAAATAGAAATTAGAAATTTTTACTTCTCTTGTCTTTGGTCATTTTTCCTAATCGTTCATTTAATTTTCAAAAAAAAAAATTGATACTTTCACTTCAAGAACAGATACTTATAAATTTTTCTATCATGATCAACTTGTTTAAATTTCTAGAAGCTTGTTTAAAAATTCTTATGGACAGAGTTGAAAGAATATTCGGTAAACTTACTATGACAAGGCAAATGCGTAATGCAGTCATTTATCTGAAATATGGAGACTGCGGGTTCACTGCAGCCAGCTGCGTACTGGCGAGGCATGACCCCTAAGTTGAAGCAGTTTCAGGTATGCATAAGTTTTCGAATATTATTAAAACTATGCCCTAATTGCATCATTTTAATCTTTTGAGTTATGTCAATATTGGATAAAGTTGACAGAATATTCGGTCACCTATTATTATTTGACTTACGGAACCAAGAGTTTACTGCAGCCAAGTGTACACTGGCAGGACATGATTTCTCAGTAAAATTACCTCAGATATACATACGATTTTCAGATACTATATAGACTATATCCTTTTGGCATATAACTGTTGATTTTCATAGTTCACAAATTTCTGCACTCTTCTTTATTTCTTATCTTTTTATTCTCGAATCGCCATTCGGTTTTCTAGTAATCATTTGAACCTATTTTGATTCCATTCTACTAGATTCATAATCGTATCAAGATTTTGATTCTATGATCGTACCTAAATGATTTTTGTTAAGTAGTTTATTGTGCCGAAACGATTTCAATTTTGATCATTCCTAAACGATTTTTTTTAAAACGTGACTAGACCATTTTGAATTTTTTTCTTAATCATGCCAAATCACATATTATCTTAGGTATCGATTCTATTCATAATTATGTCTGACGATTTTAATCATTAATCGTATCATTTTTTATTATATTCCTAGTTGTGCCTAGTCGTACCATTTGAAATTTCGAGGACAATTTTTTTAAGGTGGGTAGATTGTAACCCATGTTCTCAAAATTTTTTCAAAATTTTATTTATTTTATATTGCATATTTTGTGTTAGAAAATTTTTATTTGAATTTCTATGAAAGATAACTATAAATATTTTTGAATGACAAAAGTTTTGCGAAATTATTTTAAGATTTGAGTTTATAAAATATGTTTTAAATATTATTTGATCATATTAAATATTATTTTGAATTATTATTGTAATCAAATAGTATATTTAGATTTGATTAATTTAGTTTTGAAATTAATGATTATTATCTTTGACCAATAAAAAGATCTGCTAATTATTTTTATAAGATTTGGATTTATGAAAATAGACTTAAAATTTTACTTGATAATATTGGATATTATGTTAAATTATTATTATGACCAATATGGATTGAGATTTAATCAATATAGTTTCAGATTGATTTGATTTGAATTTAGTGGAAATATTTATTAATTAGATTTTTGAACTTTCCAAATTAGGAAATTATGTGTCAATATCCATCTATTTAAGGAGAGACTTTTCCTTATTTTCTTCCAACACCAAAACTCTTTCAACCTAATTCTCTAATCCTAATTAGGTGATTGCTACCAATTATATATACCCTTATGAACATCTTTCATCTTTTCCTTTCTCAAAATTCTCTCTTTTTTGTCCAAAATTCGTCATAAATTTAGCCTCGTTTTTTAGAAGTTATAACAAGTTCATGAAGCCGTTGCGACCAACTCCGGACTCTATTTTACCTCCATTTTTTTTGTTAGAACCATATCGAGGTTAGCTTTCCAAATCTATAATTTATTTTCAATAATTATGAATGTGAATTTCCGAAAAATTATTTGAGTGCCAGTTCTCTAAAAAATCAACATGTCGCACAATTTTTGAGATTTCGGGAGTTCTCGAACTCCGTTTTGCGAACCATTTGATGTTTTAGAAAGCTGACATATAAATATATAGCACACTAATTGTATAAAAATTAAATAAATAGTTTATTATTTTGTCTAAATTTTAGAACCTATAGATGGCCGGTGATTCATCGAATTAGTAGCAATTAGCCATAATTACAACAACTTTTAACCAAATCGAGATTATGTCGCACATGTCAACTCCAAACTAATCAAGACAAGTACAATATTGCTTTTATGTTCTTAGTACATTATAATGCTACTCCTCATTGTGTTTTTATTTAGTATCTAGTTAAGACACGATGTGACACGTAGGACTTGTTGTACCATGCTTGTTTATTGTTATTGTTTAGAGAGTCGGGAGGGGAAATACTACGTAGGTATGTGAACAAATTCAATTATTGTATTATGGATAGCTAAGTCATACACCTCACGTATGGGTTAGTCGTACCATTTTATTGTGGATAGCCATCTATATGATGTGCCGTAATAGTCTAGCCATTCACATGTCGAAAAGTATTTCAAATGTACTGTCTATTTTACTTATATATGTTCTTTGCTAGTTTCTTGTCATACATGTTCTTGTTAGTGGTTTCTTGTACATATTTATTATTTTCAGTTCATATGCAGGGTTTTTTTATTTTCTACTTTGTCTCTACTTGTCTAGCTTATTTTGTATTGTGTTATATTATTGCAATAGAGTTGTACTTTACTTCTATCCTGACTGGATCATTGCAGGTGACTTGCTATCTTATGCGCTTTGGACCTTTCGGGTGGAGTTAGAGACATCTTAGAGATGACCTTAGATTCTAGATTGATTAGATTCTTCTTACATTTAATTATTTAGCGGGTTTGTTCCCGAATATCACTTTTGATGTATTATTGGATTTATAAATAAATTATTTATTATGAATGAGCAAATTGATGAAATTAAGAAAAAAATATTATTTGTTTGGTTTTGAGATTAATATTGAGGTCTAGACAGCGTACTACCGCCGATGCTACGGCGTAGGCTAGCCTTGGCTACAAACTCGTATCCGAAAAGCGGGTGCAGGTCGTGACAAGTTTTTTTGGTTGCTCATGTATGTCTATTTTCGTACAATTGTGCAAAATTATGGTAATACCTACATTAGTCATACTACTGCGAGCCTGCGATTAGGAAGTGCTCATTCATAATTAGAATTGATTTGATTTTAGGAGAATGGCTAGGACTAGGTATACCATAGGGAAGCTCTTATTCAATTTGACTGTTGAGTAGTTAAGGTTGCTACATAGGCCATGTGATTTATGTGTGTATTTACTAAATTCTAAACCCTCTTAGGTAACTTGAGGAATTTCATAAAAGGATATACTATTGTGTTTTGACATGATGGTAGGATCAAATGTGGGTAGACTATTTGTTTGATAAATTAGGACTTCCTAGGATTCAAGCCATGACCTTGATAATTGGTTCAAACTTTTAATTGTAGGGGGTCATCTATAGACCATTATATAGTTAGGTCGCATGCTAATGGTAATTATCTTGTAGATTGAAGAGTTTGATGCATAGAGGACAAAGAATTATAGGAAACTATATAAGTACATATTATTCTAATCATTGCTTACAGGGAAGAGCACTCTACTGTGGGAAAGGATCACTACATATGATGGTTTGTACTTGATTCATGTTCCTAAGAATGAATTTGTTTTAAGTGTAATAATGCTATCATGTCCCTAAAAATGAATATGGTTTAAGAATAATTTTGTATTTGGTAACTGTATAAAGGAATGGATATTTTTCATTTCTCTAATGCCTGAATAAATGAAAGAAGGAAGTATGGCTTTTGATTAGCAAAACGAAGTATAACTTTGATTAAGTATTGACATAAAATGGAAGTAGATAAAAGATAGAAAGATCACCTTTATGAAAAGAAATGTTTTCTCGCAAAATTACTTAGTGTCTACTTTCAGTTGAGTTTAGTTATACAATCATCGGTGTATTTCCCAATGTACGAACCCCACCTCCACTGGTGCTGGATTTTCTGCTAGAACTTTCGAAGATGGTAGGAGTCTTTTTATCCTTTGGAAGCTGGAGGTCTAAAGGCAGTTTGTTTTTTGGTATAAAGGGATATAACGTATGAAACAAAGTCATTATAATTCCTTTTAGTTTCAAAAATTGTGAGCTAAGTTGGCATATTCAATTGGCTAATGGAAGCCTTTGTATTCACTGCAAGTTATGAATAAAAAATAATATGTTTTTGTATTCATTGTTGTTATTTGATTTCTGCATTTAAGTTTATTTGCTTCAGTCTCAATTCGGTCAATTTTGTTCATGTGCAAGTTTGTGTCTTGTATAATCGCAACTTAGGTTTATATGACTTCACGTCCAGTGTCAACTTTATGATTGTCACGCCCTAATTCTGCCGAATCGTAAGGTTAACATTGGGCATGATATCGAACAAGCCTGATTTGTGCTTTGTACAAGGCGTGCTCGTGCTTATTTTGTAAAATGTACATTTCCAAAAAAAATTGCAATGGTATAGAAAGAAATTGAATATACATAAAGGAATAAAAGAAATTCTTTATTGATAATTTTGCAGCAAAAAATATAAGAATCTCAAATAGTCGAATAAAAATGCCAAACTTGGCTTACAACTTGCAGAAATATTGAAATGAGATACAACTGTTCCATACATCATATTTCTTATTAAAAATAAAACTCAAAACACCTTCAGCGGCATCTTCTTCTCTACTTGCAAGCTTCAAGCTAAGAGTTTGATGCTTCTAAAGATTCAGACAAGAGCCTCTAGCGTCTTTGATCTCCAACCAAGTTTCCAGCACCTATGGAGACATGTATCAGTACATTGTCCTTACTGGTGAGTGGTCATAACCAATCTCACCTAAAATCAACAATGTAATTTTTGTGAGAATATTTATTAATTTTGATCTTGATATCTTTCTTTAGGGTGTATTAACATTCCATATGATAGGATTAAAGCAGTATGTGATTTTCCACAAATTTGGTGAAACTTACCCATGGTCGATATCCTTTCCTATATATCAATAATAATACTTACTGCCTGCAAGACATTGTTAGCTATGGCACCTGTTTATATGAAGGTCACTGACTACACTTCATCTTGGACTATGTGGTTAGATGGTTTCCATCCCACAGAAGATAGCTAGCCCTCCGAAAGTTTTTTGAATCACCTATGCTACTACTTCAACACTATCTTGTTCCTACCTAGGTCGAATTGGTTTCGTGGCCTTGGAGTACTGTTCGGGAAACTAAACCTTGTGCACAAGTTGTCCAGGACCATGCATGCATATGCAACTTAGCTACAAAGAAAACATATCATGCATGGCAATAGAAAACTTAAGAGATATGCCACAGTTTTCATCCAACTTGACACATTGCCTTGAGTCGTAGCTCATTATACCAACTGCCCAGTTTAGGGAAATATCATCTGTGTTACCATATATCCTTCAAGTCATAGCTCGACATACTCAATATCTAAATCTTGGGACTTTCCTCTACCTGTCCAACATTTGTTAGAATGATCAACAATTTATCACTTGATTTGCAACATTTTACTAGAAATATGTTTATTTATCTTTCATTATCATTTTGGGTTCTTACTAGGTATCATTGATTAGCACCATATACAATAACAAGCCATCATTTGTTAAGTGTGATGATAAATGATTGTTGAAGGATCAAAGCCACTCACTTATTGGTGAATTGCCTAGATAAAGAAATCTTCCACATGACTTCAAGCTCCACTCACTTGTTCACATGCATTCGCACCAACAACGATTCAGGATTCCCCTTCTCTTTCTCTCAGTAATTCGATATGAATGCAAAGACAATAAAAATAAGCCATAAACATATTTATTGAAAACATCCACGAAAATGCATCATAAAAACTAACAACGAAAGCGGCATTGAAAAACCAACAATACAATTGTCTTAAGGCAAGACTCCTAGAATTCCTCCCTCAAGACATAATCCACTACATTTTGGACACAATTTCTAATGCATTCATTTCATAAAAAGTAAATGGTCTTAATTCACCGACCGGATGAATCGATACCGACCAAAAATTTCCATTATCTTATTTTGACTCGACCATTTTGGCCGCTAGTCCACACCGTGCTCCGCAACGGAATCGGGGCACTACAACGATCCTATGGGATCGATGTAAACACCTAAAAATCTAGGAAGTATCTATTTAAGTTATTTTAACTATTTATATTATTTCTACTGTTTTATATTATTAGCTATTATTTACAGGGAGGTATATATGTGATATCGAGATCAAAACTTTCGAAAAAAAGAAAATGAGAACCCATTGCATCTCTTTCCACCGCTCGACCCCTCAAACCCATCCCGACCTTCGCTGCACCACTGCGCATCCTCTGGACCACCGCACGTCGCCAGAGGATCACTAACCAAGCCGTGCACAACAACAGATGTTGAACAGGGCTTTATCCTGTTTCCAGCGCAGACAAGGTACCCCCTTCTTCGAGTAATATATTTTCATCCATTTGATCAAATTTTGACTCATTTAATCCGATTGATAGAACACCTAACCAACTCGGAATCCTGCCAATTAGTTTGCGCAAAACTGGATTAGATTCAACAAGAACGGAATCAAAACCAGAAGAAAAAGAAGAAGACAAATACTGTTACATAAAAAAAATATTAAATTGCCAAGTACCATATTAGGAAGGCAAATACCAGGCATGATATCAGACATGTTGGAAAACAAATTGAACAATCTCGTAGACAACATGTAGGGCTTTGAAACCCTTTTTATAGTTTTTTATTTCATCTACTGTGCATCGAAAAAACAAATTTTCAAAATTAAGAAAAACAGTTATCAAAATAGTAGAAATTCAATAAAAGCTTCTGATACAACGTTCGTCCCGACAAACCGGACGACATGGTCACGAACAGAAAGTATCGAAAGGTACGTATCGACTTCGTGCGTTAACTAGCAACCCTTATTCTTTACCAAAACCCTACCACGATCTTTAAATATGACCATATATATTACTTTCCCTCCCAATTGGTTTGCTTCCTCATGAAGGTTATTCATTAAACCCCTCCGCGATTCGTACAACTTCATTCCTAACATATTTTCCTTATGCGAAGATCGGATCATGACATCCTTCAGTTACAACGAGGCTAGATTAGAACCCCCCCATAGACGATATTTAGATAAGATGATTATGTGATTATGAAGCATGTAAGATAGGGTTGTCTATTGGATTTTGCGGAAGACACTAGTAGATGGAAAAAAAATTAAGGCAAACTTTCATGTGATAATTTTGATTAGTTTTCGAGGTTAATCAATTATCGAAGATGGATTACATTCTTGATGCTTTAGGGAGCGTTTGGTATGCGGAATACTATATACCCGGAAATTCTATATTCCCGGGAATCAAATTCCAAGGAATTAAATTCCCTGAAAAATTACATTTCCATGTTTGGTGACAATATAAATATTCCCGGGAAAAAAATAAAAAATAATAATAATGAAAAAAATGAACAAATATAAAAAAAACCGGTAAAAACTACAAAAAAATGGGTAAAAACTGTCACCCTCATTTTCCGTATTTCGTATTTATGCTCGTATCTGATTTTTGGCATGTATTTTATTTTTCTCAGCTTGTGGGATTTTGGTATTTCTCGTATTTTGGGTTTTGGCTTGGCTCGGTTTTATTGGGGTTGGTTCGGTTTGGTTCGGTTTTTGTGCATTGGATCACCCTAGCCCTATGCTACACCCTCAACCCACCACAACTCCCCCTCTTTATAATCCCTACCTACCACTCTCTCTCTTCATTACCACCACCATTAATTTCTTCTTCTTCTCCTTCCTCCACAACTCTCCACCCATAGGCAAGTGCATCTTGCCACTACATGAGAACCCTCTTTTCTTGGTCCATTTGCTAGATTAGGACATGGTGATCAACATTAGAACTTGGGTTTTTGTGATTTGGAGCCTCCATTGTAATAGATCTAAGTTATTTCTATTTTCGGATTTTGCATGGTTTGATCTATTTTAGTTGGATGTTTATGAGTTTTGATGTTTCCATGTGGAAGAGAATTCAATTCCACCCTGGTTAGAACTTTGGAAATCTGGATTTGGAGTTCGGATGGCCAAGTTATGAGGTTTTGAAGTTTTGGAGCCATGAGAGCTTCTTCTCAGCCTTGGAGAAGAAGACCCAGCCCCTGCGTGCGTGTTTTTACGCGTACGCAGCTCTCTGCTTGCGTGCTTTTGCATGTACGCAGCTGCTCCCTGTAGCGTGCGTGACTTTCACGTACACTGCTCCCTGTAGCGTGCGTGATTTTTTACGCAGCTGCTTCCCTGTAGCGTAGAGGTGAGCATTCGGTTTATTCGGTTTAAACCGAACCGAATAACCCAAAACCGAATTGGACTGAAACCGAATAAGCAAAACCGAAACCGAACCGAATTGGCCCAAAACCGAATCAAACCGAACCGAATTAAATTAGTTCGGTTTTCGGTTTATTCGGTTTATTCATTTTTTTATTTTTTGAGCTTTTTTTTGTTAATATATATAGTAACTAAATATACATAGAAATATTTAGTATATACCTATATATATTTAGTATATACCTATATATATTAATACTTTTATATATAGTATACACACACACACACACACACACACACATATATATATATATATATATATAAAATAAAAAATAAAAAAAAATATATATATATGTATAAATTAAAATTTCTTATTCGGTTTTCGGTTTTGGACCGAAACCGAAACCCAAAACCGAAACCGAAACCGAATAAGAAAATTTAGTATTTTCAAAACCGAAACCGAACCGAATTTTTTTAAAACCGAACCGAACCGAACCTCTTATTCGGTTCGGTTCGGGTCGGTTTTCGGTCCAAAACCGAACAATGCTCACCCCTACTGTAGCGTGCGTGACTTTTCACGCAGCTGCTCCCTTGAGCGTGCGTGACTCTCACGTACACTGCTTCCTGTAGCGTGCGTGACTTTTCACGCAGCTGCTTTCCTGTAGCGTGCGTGACTTTTCACGCAGCTGCTCCCTTCAGCGTGCGTGACTTTTCACGCAGATGCTCCCTTGAGCGTGCGTGACTTTCACGCAGCTGCTCCCTGTAGCGTGCGTGACTTTCACCTACGCTGTTCTCTCAGCGTGCGTGACTTTTCGTACGCTGCTCCCCTGACCCCCTTGCTTAACCCAGGCTCTTGGAGTTTGGTCTTATTTCTTTAAGCTTGGCTCTTCTATTATCCTGTATATTGATATTTTATTAGATATTTTATGCCCATTTTATATCCTTACGCCTTCTGTCATGAACTTGATTTTACTTAATATGTTTGGAATGACTATATTGTACATGGCTTGATATGACAAGGAACTAGCATGACACGGCAGCGACCCGTAGTGGTGCACTCCTGATATGACCAACCTGACATGATAGTGGCCCGTCGTGGCGCACTCCTGACTAGTACCCTGACGTGATTTATCTTGATAATTTAACTTGACTTACCTTGACACCGTGGGTGGTTCTCTCTTGCTTGATTGTTAAATCTACTTGTCCTGTCTTGCATCATGTCTAGGAGGGGACTCCTGAGTACCACGGTCAGGAGTACCTACTGAATTGGACTAAGGTTAATGACTAGTATAATTCACTAGACATGAAGAGATGTTCCCCAGTTACAGGCGATCCCGTTATCCCGGCCGCAAATGTTTGGACTTGTAGCCTGCCGACGAGTAGGGCATATTTCCAGCCCACTGTTATGTGGGGCACTCTTGATTGTCACTTTAATGATTGAACTCTATTGTCACTTTAATGATTGAACTCTATTGTCACTCTAATGTATTGAACTCTCTAAATTGTCACTATAATGATTGCCTGGATAACCTGGATAGCTGCAGGGCCTGTGACTACTTGGAGCATCTCATTGCATCTTGCTAGTAACTAGGATTGTGATAACCCTAGTTAGTTAATATAGAAAGCCGTAGACAATGATTGGCCATGATTGCTTGGATGGAGTCTAGTCCAGTATAGTATTGTCTAGAATTGATTGATTGTGAGATTGGACCAGAATGATTGAAGGATTGTCACTCCAGATTGTCACTATAATGATTGTCAAGATTGTCACTATAATGATTGTCACTCCAGATTGTCACTATAATGATTGTCACTCCAGATTGTTACTTGACCTGATTTTTATATATATCTTGCCGATAAATGGTGAGAGAAACCAAGTTCCGTTCAGACGAAGGGTTACAACCCCGATCCTTGTTTGGTTTACGGGTTGTAACCTAGCTATCTGAATAGTCCCATGGTTATCTCATCGTATATCATCCTGTCATGCTTTTCCATATGTCCTGTCTTTTAGTGATTCTATACAAGATTGTCTTTTATAATTACCCATCATGCTTTTCTTAAATTACTGTCTCTTATTATGTAATTATATTATTGTGCTAATTTGCTGGCTTTGGTTCTTATTTTGTGGCCTCCTTTGTGGCACTTGCTCTTTCTGGGGTCTGACCCAGCTGGTTTTGTATAGCCAGATACCGGAGCAGCAGCAAAGGATCTACCTGTCTTCCAGCCCGATGGTGGTCACCAGGCGTAACCAGGGCATCGAGTGGGTTTCTTTTGTTCTTCCACTGTAATATTGTAAATTATTCTTTTGAGGCGTTTAGCCGACGAGCAAGTGTTAGCTCGATTATATTTACTTTCTGTCTGCCTACGGGCTGTAACATGATTGACAAGCCCCGGGGGTTGATCATGTATGACTGAACTCTTGCTAGTCCTCACATTTTGTAACGACTAGCTTCATGATCATCTGGATATGTAATGTTTGGGATGCCTCACAATTGTATATTTGGTGATCTGATATCTTGTGATTCTTATTAGTTGGTTGAGATTGAGACAATAGGCTATTTTATGACCTTAAGAGACTGATGGATTGTAGTGAAACCCTCACATATCTAGACAGCCGTGACCGTATAGCGGTATGGATTTCATTTTGTTATACGTAGCTGGCTATGTCTGTCCCCGCTCTCCAGTATTTTGGTTCTGGGGCGTGACATGGTTTAAGTGGTGGCCCATGCAGGTCTTGTCAATCAAGATGTGTGAGGGTTTACCGAATAGATGTCTCAATCGGTACTCGCCCTTGATCTCTGTTCGTATCCTCTTGATTCCTGAAAATTCTTTTCCTGATCACATGCTTGTAATCGTTGATCTGTCCTGGTCCGTCCTTATTGTTCCCATGTCGTCTTCTTCAGCGGCACTGTACCTGACCCAGCCGACCAGCGAGGCGGATCACCTCCCGTGGACCAGCAGCAACCAGAAGATCAGGCCCAGCACTCAGGATGTCACGACCCGCACCCGCTTTTCGGATACGAGACGTGTCCAAGCCAGCCTACGCCGCAGAGTCGGCGGTAGAACGCTGTCAAGCCCGCAAGAAAATAAATGCTCAAAAACAATATTTGCTGCTCATTCACAATTCTAAATTATTACAACATTTACAACATTTGTATTTAAAGAAAAACAAAGTTTTACAATTAAAGAAATGATACAATGGCTATCTATTTCTAGGTTGTCATCAGCATACCCAAGTTCTCCCAGTACTAATAATGATCGCGGCTAAACCTGAAAAATGTTGGTTATCCAGTCAGGATTGGAACAAGTACACAAACCGACGATAATGCAAAACACAATAGAATTGACAAGACATGAAAATAGCATATAAGATATGAAAGCTGTAAGAAAACTGATGACATAGCACGAGAGAGAAATAAATAAGGAAAAACTAATAAAAGACATCTATCTAGGTGGTGTGAAATATCTGTTTCGACATGTGAACGGCTAGGGGATAAATCCGGCATCTACACGTGCCGTGTGCAGATGCTATTGTTCACGAATAGACATATTGGGATATTTTCTGGGTAGTCCACATGCCTACTAAGATATTTCCCCTCCCGATAATTCTGTGTGACGAGCGTGTCAACAAGCAGCAAGATATATGTATAGACATGAAATGAGAAAACTACTATGAATCGAAAAGCAATCAGAAAGTACACTTGCCTGAGGTCCTTAGCTGGAGAAACCAATACTATACCACACAATGAGCCACAATCAATCAACACATGCAGAAGTCTCCGAATGCTGAAATAAACAGTACTAACATTCTCAGAATAGTCAAATTAGCTAGGATTGCCTGTCCTTAAGTCTAATTCTGGACACAGGGGCAAAACGGTAATTTCGGGCAAAAACGAAGTCCGCCGTTGGACCCGCTTTGCACCGAAAAACGTGCTAGAGTCAATGGTCTCTAAAGTCATCAAACTACATGTTTACGGATCCAGTTTTCCGATACGAACCCAACCGTATGTCCAGAGTTGGATTCCGGGGGGCCGTGCACAAAATCGCCCGTTGAGTGGGACCGTGGGGCCCGCAAAACGACGTCGATTTCAACTGTCTCAGAATTGGACCAAACTTGGCATACAGGACCAGAAAAATGATATGGTTCTGTTGGCGAAAGTTTCGTCTCGATCTGACGAACGTGCACAAAGTAATTGAGAAATTTGCAACGTACACGATACGGTGAATTTTGACGGATACGCATCAAATTCGTCGCGCACACGCAACCAATTTGAATTCCGTCAAAGCCCACACGACCACGAAGCTGTTACGCAACTTTCGATCCTTTCGGTACGCGACCACGTCGTCCGGATTGGCGTGACGCACGTCGTGTGGAGCGTTTCTAGTTTTTGGAAAACAGATTTTTCGCTAACTTTGGAAACTGATTTCTTTGCACACAGTAGATAAAATTCAAAACTATAAATTAGGTTATGAAGCCCTACATGTTGTCAATAAATGCCTTCAAAAGGATTTTCGAATTGGTTTATGGTTTGGGATAAAACTGGCTGCAAACTAGAGTGTTTGGACTGTTTCACGTGTCCTGTTTCGACAGGTTTTCCTCCGACTTTGCGTCGATTTCTCGACCAATCTATGGCAGTTATCTACAAACTAATTGGATAAGTTTAGAAAGGGTTATATTAGGTTCATACCAGAGTTTGTAGATCGACAAACGCTCAATCGTGCCTTGCGAAAACGTTACGCGAAGTCGGCGCGGTTGCTGCCTTCGCTGCTGTGTTTCTCTCGCGCGCGGCTAGGTCCCGGCGGCTCTCCGACGTGTCGCGGCGGCCTGGCGGCACGCGGCGTCGCCGAGGACGCGCACGGGGGTCGCCCAGGGGTGGCGGGGCTATTAGGGTTTGGGAGTTATCTCTCTCTCGCTCTCTATTAAATACCGTACGCGAACCGGGGGTTTTAAGACTGCTCGGGTTTTGCTCGGTTTGGGGAGGAAAGTTCCAGCCCAGGTGGGCTATCTCGGGTTCATGGGGGGGAAGAGCATTGGCTCGGTTTGGTTGCTGGCCCATGGGGCCAGCTGATATTGCTTCTCTCTTTCTTGTTTCATTTTTCTTATTCTTTTTCTATTACTCTTCTCATATATATTTTTATACATATATATATATATATATATATATATATATATATATATATATATATATATATATATATATATATATATATATATATATAAGTATCTATGCACCTTTATACGTATATATATACGCACACATATATAGATATATAATATATACTTATATATATACTTAAATACATATAAATACACCAAAATATGTAATTACAAATTTTATTCTATTTATCTAGATTTACAATTAAAACTTATTCTATTCAACACTTAATACATGTATATATATATATATTATTCGTATATCTATATATTCATACATTTATATATTTATATATACACACGTGTACACACATTTATAATATATTTATATACATATATATAAACACATACTTTTATATATTTATTTGAAACGAATTAATATAACCAAAAATAGGAAATAATTCTTATCTAAATATTAACCTTGATAAAATAAAATAATAATAAAAATTTCTAAAATTTCGGGAAGGGGAGTTACAAATCTACCCACCTTAAAATAATTTCGTCCTCGAAATTCTAATTCATAAATATTCCTCAAGATTCAAAGAGAAAGTCTACCTTAACCTTAATCTCCTCAATTTAATTTCTCCAAAAATATTTTATAAACTTCACTAGCCATTTCATAACTCTGAATACTTGAGAGCTCCTACCCACCTTTGATCACACTACTCCATCAAATCTCTTGCCGCTCAAACTCTATAATCTTTCAACTAATTGCTAAAATTTCTACCAATAGATATCTAGGCATTTGGCATCTATAATCCTCTCCTGTCTGTCAAGTAACCCCAAAATCTAACAAACAACAAATTTATACAAGTTGTTGAGAAAAATCAATAAACTCTAGTAAGCATGACTATTCGTCGCTCCGAAGTAGGGAGGACAGGAAGATAAAAAAAATAATCGAGAGCAAATATGAAGTTTCAGAGCGGTAGAGGGTTTCCAACGATACAACTAAAAAGGGTATTTACGAATCACTAACTTACTAGCTAGGTTGGGCTACTCTAGCCTAGTCACTTGCTAAATCGAAGAACTATTCGTTTCTTAGAGGGGCTTCCAATCCATGCAATACGAAAAATTCCGTTCTCGAAATTCTAACAAGGTTCTAAAATATAATAGAATTTGAGAAATCAAGATTGTGATATTACTGGGTCCTCTATTTGGACATTAGTCGTTGGTTGGATGAACATTGGGTCTCAATCTATATTGACTGAACAAGATCCTAAGATAAAGTTATGTCTACTAGGTTAGGGTAATCTAGAATAGGGTTCCTTCCAAGTGGTTGAGCTAGTTGCTAGTCGGGTTGGTTAGCTATGTCCCTAAAGCTCAAAATGTGCCTTCAGTGACTTTTGTGTTTAAGTAGAACAAGAGGCCTCTATCAAGCGGCACACTAGTGGCGTATGCGTAGTGGACCTCGAGTAGATCACCACCACATATTGGGTCGAAGGAATTGAGTCACGGTTGAGGCTCTAGTGGAAGTCGAAAAGTATACCGGTACTATGGTAAAGGTTATAACTAGTCCTTTTAACCTGAAAGTCGTACCCCAAAAATAGAGTACAAGGGGACGGGTTTGAGTGGGACATGGTATACCTAGATGAAGATGAACTCGTCTAGATCTTACATGTGAAATCTGTTGGAAGGTAACCGCTGGTCTCGTGCTCCGAATATTAATGACACGGCCGGGGACACAAAATGATCTAAATGAAAAGTGGGAGTCCATGGGGCACTAATTGTCATGCTAATGGATAATTATTCTAATCAATCGGTAATCCTCGTACATCTCAAGATTCTAGAAGACTTATGTCTACCCACCTTAGAGGCTAGGATATGGTGGCAAGGTTCCTGTCAGAGGGCTGGCCGATGGTAGCTACACTGGCGTATACAACTATCATGGTCATGGGGATACTAGGTATCTATCTATCGTTTACGAGCTTTCGTCTTTCCAATCGGTGAAAGACAAAAATAATAAAGGGTTCAAGAGAGCTGTCACTAAATACAATTTTGCGATTCAAAGACGAAGGTATAATTCAAGGGGAATTGTCGAAGCAGTCGCGGATGAGATCCTGGATATCTCTATTTCTCAGTCCACGTAGGGTAATTAAATGAAGAGCGAACCAATTGCATCATGGTTGATCAGACCGTAATACAATGATTCTGATTAGACAATATGTTAGCGGGCGTCCCCAATAAACATATGTCTCGAATCAAGCTCGATAAAAAATAAGCTTGCAAAACTAGGCTGTAATAGCAGCATTGGTCAAAATAGTCAAAATATGAATAGGCAAAATTTTTGGAAGGGAGGCACAATAGTTCGAGTTTTGAGAAAGTCAAATCCTTACCTGGTGTTCTTGCTTATACAGTCTTCCGACAATCTTACTATCCCTAAAGTCTTGGTCAACTACAACATAGTTTTAACAAAGTTCTATAACCTATGATCCTCAAAATAATTTCATTTCTATGGGTTGTGCCTCGCCAGTGCGCTGCTGGCTGCAGTGAATCCATATCTCCACTCTCAGCTAATTGACGACAGTGCGCTGCTGTCTAACCGTTTTGAGTTATCTAACGTTCATTTAATTATATCCGTAAAAATTCCTGAGCTTCTAGTAATCCAAACAAGTTGACTAAGAATAAAGCGTAGGTGTTTGTCCTATCAGTCACAATACTTAAATTAAAAGATTTAACATGGAGAAAATAACTAAATACGAAAAAAATGCAAACATTCGAGTATCTATTTCGTATGCATTTCAATGGTTGAAGAAAATCTCGAATCAATCTACCTCGAGATTTTATACGAATAACAGAATCAGTAATTATAAACCAGTTCCTTACAGCAAAACAGAATTTAAAACAGGCAATTCTAACCTATGATATAAGATTTATATCTAGATAAGAAAATTGAACGATTTATCAAAAATTAACGCCTTAACTCTTGGCAAGCCTAACATACCAAGCAATTAGTATATCCATATTGAATCACATTGTCATATCAAAAGCATAGTGTACCTATAGGGATCTAGCAAACTATCTAAATTGCATGGCCAATTTAATAACCTTAACTACCCAATGGTCAATTTAATGAGGGACTCCTATTCCTAGTCATTCTCTTAAATTATTTTAATCCTAATTGTGAATGAGCATTTCTTGGTCGCAGGCTCGCAATAGTACAACTAACGTACCATCACGAGTTCGCAATCTTTTGCAAAAACTGACCTGCATGGGCCACCACAAAAACTTGTCACGACCCGCACCCGCTTTTCGGATACGAGACGTGTCCAAGCTAGCCTACGCCGCAGAGTCGGCGGTAGAACGCTGTCAAGCCCGCAAGAAAATAAATGCTCAAAAACAATATTTGCTGCTCATTCACAATTCTAAATTATTACAACATTTACAACATTTGTATTTAAAGAAAAACAAAGTTTTACAATTAAAGAAATGATACAATGGCTATCTATTTCTAGGTTGTCTTCAGCATACCCAAGTTCTCCCAGTACTAATAATGATCGCGGCTAAACCTGAAAAATGTTGGTTATCCAGTCAGGATTGGAACAAGTACACAAACCGACGACAATGCAAAACACAATAAAATTGACAAGACATGAAAATAGCATATAAGATATGAAAGCTGTAAGAAAACTGATGATATAGCACGAGAGAGAAATAAACAAGGAAAAACTAATAAAAGACATCTATCTAGGTGGTGTGAAATATCTGTTTTGACATGTGAACGGCTAGGGGATAAATCCGGCATCTATACGTGCCGTGTGCAGATGCTATTGTTCACGAATAGACATCTTGGGATATTTTTTGGGTAGCCCACATGCCTACTAAGATATTTTCCCTCCCGACAACTCCGTGTGACGAGCGTGTCAACAAGCAGCAAGATATATATATAGACATGAAATGAGAAAACTACTATGAATCGAAAAGCAATCAGAAAGTGCACTTGCCTGAGGTCCTTAGCTGGAGAAACCAATACTATACCACACAATGAGCCACAATCAATCAACACATGCAGAAGTCTCCGGATGCTGAAATAAACAGTACTAACATTCTCAGAATAGTCAAATTAGCTAGGATTGCCTGTCCTTAAGTCTAATTCTGGACACAGGGGCAAAACGGTAATTTCGGGCAAAAACGAAGTCCGCCGTTGGACCCGCTTTGCACCGAAAAATGTGCCAGAGTCAATGGTCTCTAAAGTCGTCAAACTACATGTTTACGGATCCAATTTTTCGATACGAACCCAACCGTATGTCCAGAGTTGGATTCCGGGGGGCCGTACACAAAATCGCCCGTTGAGTGGGACCGTGGGGCCCGCAAAACGACGTCGATTTCAACTGTCTCAGAATTGGACCAAACTTGGCATACAGGACCAGAAAAATGATACGGTTCTGTTGGCGAAAGTTTCGTCTCGATCTGACGAACGTGCACAAAGTAATTGAGAAATTTGCAACGTACACGATACGGTGAATTTTGACGGATACGCATCAAATTCGTCGCGCACACCCAACCAATTTGAATTCCGTCAAAGCCCACACGACCACGAAACTGTTACGCAGCTTTCGATCCTTTCGGTACGCGACCACGTCATCCGGATTGGCGTGACGCACGTCGTGTGGAGCGTTTCTAGTTTTTGGAAAACAGATTTTTCGCTAACTTTGGAAACTGATTTCTTTGCACCCAGTAGATAAAATTCGAAACTATAAATTAGGTTATGAAGCCCTACATGTTGTCAATAAATGCCTTCAAAAGGATTTTCGAATTGGTTTATGGTTTGGGATAAAACTGGCTGCAAACTAGAGTGTTTGGACTGTTTCACGTGTCCTGTTTCGACAGGTTTTCCTCCGACTTTGCGTCGATTTCTCGACCAATCTATGGCAGTTATCTACAAACTAATTGGATAAGTTTAGAAAGGGTTATATTAGGTTCATACCAGAGTTTGTAGATCGACAAACGCTCAATCGTGCCTTGCGAAAACGTTACGCGAAGTCGGCGCGGTTGCTGCCTTCGCTGATGTATTTCTCTCGCGCGCGGCTAGGTCCCGGCGGCTCTCCGACGTGTCGCGGCGGCCTGGCAGCGCGCGGCGTCGCCGAGGACGCGCGTGGGGGTCGCCCAGGGGTGGCGGGGCTGTTAGGGTTTGGGAGTTATCTCTCTCTCGCTCTCTCGCTCTCTATTAAATATCGTACGCGAACCGGGGGTTTTAAGACTGCTCGGGTTTTGCTCGGTTTGGGGAGGAAAGTCCCAGCCCAGGTGGGCTATCTCGGGTTCACGGGGGGGGGAAGAGCATTGGCTCGGTTTGGTTGCTGGCCCATGGGGCCAGCTGATATTGCTTCTCTCTTTCTTGTTTCATTTTTCTTATTCTTTTTCTATTACTCTTCTCATATATATTTTTATATATATATATATATATATATATATATATATATATATATATATATATATTATATATATATATATAAGTATCTATGCACCTTTATACGTATATATATACGCACACATATATAGATATATAATATATACTTATATATATATACTTAAATACATATAAATACACCAAAATATGTAATTACAAATTTTATTCTATTTATCTAGATTTACAATTAAAACTTATTCTATTCAACACTTAATACATGTATATATATATATATATATATATATATATATATATATATATATATATATATATATATATATATATATATATTATTCGTATATCTATATATTCATACATTTATATATTTATATATACACACGTGTACACACATTTATAATATATTTATATACATATATATATAAACACATACTTTTATATATTTATTTGAAACGAATTAATATAACCAAAAATAGGAAATAATTCTTATCTAAATATTAACCTTGATAAAATAAAATAATAATAAAAATTTCTAAAATTTCGGGAAGGGGAGTTACACAGGAGCAGCCTCCCGAGTCGTACCTACTGGAGGAGAGCCGCCAGTTCAGTCAGTCCAGCCTGCAGATCCTGATGACGGCACTTTGGTGGGTCTCATCAGATCATTGTTAGCTTTCCAGGATCGTAGAGGCGATGCCTTGCACCAGGCGGTGGAGGATGCTCTGAATAGAAGTGGACCCCGAGGGAACAGTGCGGTCAACAGTTTTAAGCGCCTGAACCCTCCATTCTTCGATGGCAGCGAGGATGCCATTGCTGCCGATGCTTGGCTACAAGATATAGAGGTGATTCTCGAAGCCGCGAAGACTCCAGAAGACGAGAAGGTGGCTGTGGTGCGCCTACAGTTATTGGATCTAGCCCGCAGTTGGTGGGCCGCACAAGCAGTGGAATTGACGACACCTGTCCCCTGGGCAGTGTTCAGCGAAAAGTTCTAGACCAAGTATTATGATGCAGTGGCTCGGTATGACTTGCAGACCAGGTTCAGTAATCTTAAGCAGATGGGGAGGACGGTCGACGGATATGCGGCCGAGTTTTCCAGACTCAGTCGGTTTGCTCCTACCTTGGTGGCAACCGAGTTTGACAGAGCGCAGAGGTTCCAGCAAGGACTTCACCTAGAGATTATATTGGCAGTAGAACAGTTCGAGCATCAGACCTATGATGCGGTATTGCGAGCAGCAAGGAGGCACGAGTATACCTCCCAGAGAATAGTGGACTGGACTGGAGGTCGGAAGCGGTCCCATAGTCAGATGAATCAGTCTTCAGCACCAGCCCCGGCAGCTAGGGCTTTGACTATTGGAACTCCGAGGCAAGCAACCTCAGTTACGTCGGTTCAGCACTCAACCCCGACGTACCCTCAGCAGAAACAGAAGCAAGCGCAGTCTTCCGTCGTAGGCTGTTCTTATTGTGGGAAGCCTGGACACGTGGTAGCGGAGTGTCGCAAGGTGTTGGGATTGTGTTTATTGTGTGGGGCACCGGACCATAGGGTGGGGTCCTGCCCATTCAGAGTCGATTCAGCATCAACAGTATCTAGTCCCTCGGTTAGGGGACCAGCACCAGCTCCAGTACCAGTCCAGCAGCAGCAACAGTACCCATTGCCGAGGCTATTGCCGCCTCAGGCCCAAGTGTTTCAGCAGCAATACCAGCCTTCGAGGCCATTGCCGACTCAGGCCCAGACTTTCCAGCAACAGAACCCGCGGCAGTTTGCCCTAGCCCAGGCTCAGGTTCAGAATCGACCGAGAGGTATATGTGTCCTCTCATCTTGCTTTTCTACGGTCATTATACGGGGTGCATGACGTATTTCATGTATCCTAGTTACAACGGTACATTCCGGACCCGAGCCATGTCCTAGATCATTCGAAAATGGTTATTGGTACCAACCTTTTCGTATGAGGATAGGCCCGTGTCCCTGTTTGACCAAGGGGAGGGACCTCAAGCGCAAGACTATCAGTTTAGTTCATGTTGCTTGCGTTCATCGCTCCTTGGGAGAGTCAAACGTGGGAGTGTGAGGATGACATCCGATCGCGATATCCCTACCTGTTTGACTCGTGAGGTATAATGTCTTTCTTATGCCTTACGTTTTCCCTTCCTTGCTTGCATTGTATGATTGTATGATTGAACTGCTTAGTGTGGCTTGCCTGTGCTTAGTATAGCTTGTCGTGACAATCTCTAGCTCCTTGATTAAATTCTGAGGACGGAATTCTTTTAAGGTGGGTAGAGTTGTCACCCTCATTTCCCGTATTTCGTATTTATGCTCGTATCTGATTTTTGGCATGTATTTTATTTTTCTCAGCTTGTGGGATTTCGGTATTTCTCGTATTTTGGGTTTTGGCTTGGCTCGGTTTTATTGGGGTTGGTTCGGTTTGGTTCGGTTTTTGTGCATTGGATCACCCTAGCCCTATGCTACACCCTCAACCCACCACAACTCCCCCTCTTTATAATCCCTACCTACCACTCTCTCTTCATTACCACCACCATTAATTTCTTCTTCTTCTCCTTCCTCCACAACTCTCCACCCATAGGCAAGTGCATCTTGCCACTACATGAGAACCCTCTTTTCTTGGTCCATTTGCTAGATTAGGACATGGTGATCAACATTAGAACTTGGGTTTTTGTGATTTGGAGCCTCCATTGTGATAGATCTAAGTTATTTCTATTTTCGGATTTTGCATGGTTTGATCTATTTTAGTTGGATGTTTATGAGTTTTGATGTTTCCATGTGGAAGAGCATTCAATTCCACCCTGGTTAGAACTTTAGAAATCTGGATTTGGAGTTCGGATGGCCAAGTTATGAGGTTTTGAAGTTTTGGAGCCATGAGAGCTTCTTCTCAGCCTTGGAGAAGAAGACCCAGCCCCTGCGTGCGTATTTTTACGCGTACGCAGCTCTCTACTTGCGTGCTTTTGCATGTACGCAGCTGCTCCCTGTAGCGTGCGTGACTTTCACGTACACTGCTCTTTGTAGCGTGCGTGATTTTTCACGCAGCTGCTTCCCTGTAGCGTGCGTGACTTTTCACGCAGCTGCTCCCTTGAGCGTGCGTGACTCTCACGTACACTGCTCCCTGTAGCGTGCGTGACTTTTCACGCAGCTGCTTCCCTGTAGCGTGCGTGACTTTTCACGCAGTTGCTCCCTTGAGCGTGCGTGACTTTTCACGCAGATGCTCCCTTGAGCGTGCGTGACTTTCACGCAGATGCTCCCTGTAGTGTGCGTGACTTTCACCTACGCTGTTCTCTCAGCGTGCGTGACTTTTCGTACGCTGCTCCCCTGACCCCCTTGCTTAACCCAGGCTCTTGGAGTTTGGTCTTATTTCTTTAAGCTTGGCTCTTCTATTGTCCTGTATATTGATATTTTATTAGATATTTTATGCCCATTTTATATCCTTACGCCTTTTGTCATGAACTTGATTTTACTTAATATGTTTGGAATGACTATTGTACATGGCTTGATATGACAAGGAACTAGCATGACACGGCAGCGACCCGTAGTGGTGCACTCCTGACATGACCAACCTGACATGATAGTGGCCCGTCGTGGCGCACTCCTGACTAGTACCCTGACGTGATTTATCCTGATAATTTAACTTGACTTGCCTTGACACCGTGGGTGGTTCTCTCTTGCTTGATTGTTAAATCTACTTGTCCTGTCTTGCATCATGTCTACGAGGGGACTCCTGAGTACCACGGTCAGGAGTACCTACTGAATTGGACTAAGGTTAATGACTAGTATAATTCACTAGACATGAAGAGATGTTCCCCAGTAACAGGCGATCCCGTTATCCCGGCCGCAAATGTTTGGACTTGTAGCCTGCCGACGAGTAGAGCACATTTCCAGCCCACTGTTATGTGGGGCACTCTTGATTGTCACTTTAATGATTGAACTCTATTGTCACTTTAATGATTGAACTCTATTGTCACTCTAATGTATTGAACTCTCTAAATTGTCACTATAATGATTGCCTGGATAACCTGGATAGCTGCAGGGCCTGTGACTACTTGGAGCATCTCATTGCATCTTGCTAGTAACTAGGATTGTGATAACCCTAGTTAGTTAATGTAGAAAGCCGTAGGCAATGATTGGTCATGATTGCTTGGATGGAGTCTAGTCCAGTATAGTATTGTCTAGAATTGATTGATTGTGAGATTGGACCAGAATGATTGAAGGATTGTCACTCCAGATTGTCACTATAATGATTGTCACTCCAGATTGTCACTATAATGATTGTCACTCCAGATTGTCACTATAATGATTGTCCCTCCAGATTGTTACTTGACCTGATTTTTATATATATCTTGCCGATAAATGGTGAGAGAAACCAAGTTCCGTTCAGACGAAGGGTTACAACCCCGATCCTTGTTTGGTTTACGGGTTGTAACCTAGCTATCTGAATAGTCCCATGGTTATCTCATCGTATATCATCCTGTCATGCTTTTTCATATGTCCTGTCTTTTAGTGATTCTATACAAGATTGTCTTTTATAATTACCCATCATGCTTTTCTTAAATTACTGTCTCTTATTATGTAATTATATTATTGTGCTAATTTGATGGCTTTGGTTCTTATTTTGTGGCCTCCTTTGTGGCACTTGCTCTTTCTGGGGTCTGACCCAGCTGGTTTTGTATGGCCAGATACCGGAGCAGCAGCAAAGGATCTACCTGTCTTCCAGCCCGATGGTGGTCACCAGGCGTAACCAGGGCATCGAGTGGGTTTCTTTTGTTCTTCCACTGTAATATTGTAAATTATTCTTTTGAGGCGTTTAGCCGACGAGCAAGTGTTAGCTCGATTATATTTACTTTCTGTCTGCCTACGGGCTGTAACATGATTGACAAGCCCCGGGGGTTGATCATGTATGACTGAACTCTTGCTAGTCCTCACATTTTGTAACGACTAGCTTCATGATCATCTGGATATGTAATGTTTGGGACGCCTCACAATTGTATATTTGGTGATCTGATATCTTGTGATTATTATTAGTTGGTTGAGATTGAGACAATAGGCTATTTTATGTCCTTAAGAGACTGATGGATTGTAGTGAAACCCTCACATATCTAGACAGCCGTGACCGTATAGCGGTGTGGATTCCATTCCGTTATACGTAGCTGGCTATGTCTGCCCCCGCTCTCCAGTATTCTGGTTCTGGGGCGTGACAAAAACGAAAAAAATGGTAAAAACGACAAAAAAATCGGTAAAAACGACAAAACGATGAAAAACGACAAAAAATCGGTTAAAACGACAAAAATGACCAAAACCGACAAAAAATGTATAAACGACAAAAATTAACAAAAATGGGTAAAAACGACAAAATAACCAAAACACGACAAAAACGACATAAAATCGGTAAAAACGACAAAAACCAAAATGCGGCAAAAACGACAAAACAACAAAAAAAATCGGTTAAAACGACAAAAAATAACCAAAAAGCGACAAAACAAAAAATAATCGATAAAAACGACAAAAAGGACAAAAAATTGGTTAAAACGACCAAAAATAACAAAAAAAAACGATAAAAACGACAAAAAAAATCGGCAAAAATGACAAAAAATGACATAAAATCAGTAAAAATGACCAAAAAGCGACAAAAACGACAAAAAAATGGTAAAAACAACAAAAAAGCTATAAAAACGACAAAAAATCGCTTAAAACGACAAAAATTGACAAAAAAAGCGACAAAAAGGGCAAAAATTGGGTAAAAAAGAAAAAAATAATCAAAAGTGACAAAAAGACAAAAAAAAGGGATAAAAACGACAAAAAAATCGCTTAAAACGAAAAAAATTTGGTAAAAACGAAAAAAATGACAAAAAAGCGATAAAAACGACAACAAAAAAAAAAGAAAAAATGTTCAAAACTAATCAAAATTGATCAAAAAAGAAGAAAAAAATTTAGACAATTTTTTTTTTGCCCGGACAAAAAAAAATATCCACCTATTCTCAAGGGATATAATTCCCATGTTTTGTGGGTAAACTATTTACCCGAGTAATTATAATTCCCAGGAATAAATTTTTTATAAGCCAAACAAACGTGGTAATAGATTCCCATCTTAAATTTTTCCGGGAATAAAAAAAAATACCGCGTACCAAACGCCCCCTTAAGGATTAAATTCCTATGATGACTAGGGATATGAATTTCATATTAAAAATGAGTTTGATTTTGCTCTCAACTAAAGTGGTTGAAGATTTATTGAATTTCAATTATTAAAGAGTTTTAATATTTGAAGAATTTTAAAATTTTGAGGAGGAATAAATTAGATGGAGAGTGGAATATAGAAGTACATTGACGATTTTGTTAAAACACAAAATTGATGATTATGACGATATCAAAGGCAAATTTGAATTTGGAAAATTGGTTTATTGATTAAATTTTTGAGATAGGGAAAATTCTTACCCACTTTTGGAGTTTAAACAATTATAGTTCGATGGAAGAATTAGATACTGATGGGTTGTCATAAGATATCTTCTAAACCATATCCGTGATTTTATTTTCCTAGTTATCTAAATCACGATTTCTGAATTGTCTATTTCATTGTGCGTCATTTCCTTCTCCAATGCTTTTATCATATTTTCTTATCCAAAAATCCTTCTACCTTCTCAACCCTACCTACCCTAGTTATTCATTAATTTTGAGGACTAAATTCTTGTAAGTTTGGTAGGATGTAAACCCCCCTAAAATTTAACAACAATTTTTTTTGTATTTATTTTATTTTTGTATTATACATCAAGTACAAATACGTATATACAAAATATTTAATTATTTTTATACAAAAATTTTATTATCGAATTCTTATAAATATAGAAAGAAATATTTGTTTTGATCAAATATAAGATAAATATGTTCTATATTTGCTCGAGTATAAAATATATCACACTGAAATTGTCAAAGATTATTTTATCAGTATATAAATAATATTTCATTTATTATATATATATGGTACCAATTTCAAAAATAATATTTATGTAAATATTTTGTACTAGTTGCATGCAAGGTACATTGAAAATAAATTCATGAATATTTTATAAATTTTTTATTTTTTTTGAAAAATTTATTTTAAATTTATTTTAAATTATAAAAAGATATTTAAATTATTTATTTTTAAATATTATGATTTAAATTGGGATTAGATTTTATTGAACTAGTTTTAAATTAATTTAAATAAATGTGGAATTTTTCTAATGTGGGTTTGAACGGTCCTAATCTATATTTAACTACGACTTCACCACCCTATTTATAGGGGAACCTAGCATTATTTTCTCCAAAAAAATTCTCCATAAAATTTTCTCCACCAAAGTGTCTGTGCATCGTGTCCGTGTCAACCGTCCTCATGTCAGCCTGTGTTGGTCTCGGGTCCGACTCCGTGTGTCTTTTTACTATAATGTATTTTTACATATACATCCATCTTTCTTCCGCGTCCGACATGCCGGACACAACCTTGACCCCGTGTCACGCAGGACACGAACACCAGCCGTGTCGGACACTTCCTTGACACGACTCTAAACCCCAATCCTAAACCCTATCCCTATCCAGCCACCCTCGTCGGAGTTTCCCCACGCTACCTCCGGCCATGCCCCGACCAACTGGATTGCCATCTCCCTGTCCCACTATGTCCACGACCACCATCACCACCTTCACCGCCTCCACTCTGCCCTACCACCCACGACTACCCAGATCATCATCACCACGATTAACCCTCGACAACAATAGCCACCGCTTCGCCACCAATACCCCCACGCACACCAACAACACCGTCCCCGACCAGCGTCGTCGCTGCTACAATCATTCTCACCACCATCACCCGCAAAATAACAAAACACACCCACCACCGCTTACCTCCGTCATGGCCGAGCTGGTGACCGGATCATCCTCCCCTAACCAATCTCGGCCCAGAACCCAATCTGCTCTTCCGTCTCCGCCTCGTCGAGCCGGTGCCATGGGCGAACCTAGTCAGTCGTCGCCAGCACCGTAGTATCCTCACCGTGCTTTCTCTCTCTGCTTTCAATTTCTCTCTCTCTCTCTCTCTCTCTCTCTCTCTCTCTCTTCCTCTGATATTTAAAAGAAGGAGGACAACAGTAGCACGCACAGCTGCAACAGCTGTTGTTGTTATGTTTGCTAGTTAGTACTATTAGTTATTATTAGTTAGTACTATTAGTTATTTTCTTTATTAGCATAGCTACGTATATAAGTTTAGTTATGAGAATTATTATTTCCTTACCAATAACTTTTTTGTATCATTAGTAAATACAAAATATTTAGATTTATATACCATTATTTCGTAACAAAACATTATATTGGGCTTGACCCTACAATTATTTTCAAAATATGATTTCGAAACCCTAAAGATATTATTATATTATTTTATTTTATTTAATTATATTTTCTAGATTTCAAAGTATTTACCTAAGAATATTTTTACCAATAAAAAGGGTAATTTTCAAATAAAAACTTATTTTTAAGTATGTATTTTATCTAAAATATTTTGGACTAATGATATATAGCTTTCACGTATTATAATTTTTTTTTATAAAATAATATATTTATTATTTCCACAAAATTTCTAGGTTATCAATTCTTGTCCATGGCTAATCCCATATATCCTATTCTTTTGTGAAAACTAGAATTTCTTATGTCAACCCTAGCTAATTGGACTGTTCTGGACTCGATGGAACAGTCCGTCCTCTCATCGAAGGCCATCTTATGAAGTTGTAACACCAAAGTCAAATCTGTGTCATCATGATCATCACACCATACCAGGCCCACTGTCTATTTACTTTAGCCCATATATTGCATACATTTATTTATTATTTATTTTCTGTAAAATAAACTATGCTATATAGTCATATTGAAATACAATCCTACTGTTTAGTTCTATTTTCTGTTACTTAATTATTTCTATGCACAGTAAACCTATATTTAAAAGACCACCCTTGTCTGTGTTGCATTCATTGGCCTTGACACATTTGCACCACGAAATCGCGAGTCACAAATAGATCTCGGACTTGTATAGTTGGCTGGCCACCGGTACGTATAGTCGTGCGATAGGATTAACTGCTAATAGTATTGCATGATTAATTTGACTTAGCAGTTAATAAAGGTTATGTGTTGTGAATAAAACATATATGCATATGGTAGGGAGGACATTTCCTTAGTGTATGGGATACCATGCATATTATATTTTGTGATCGTACGCTCCATCGAAGGTGCGGTTTGATGACCCTCTTTACTGCTACTAACGGCCACTAACGTTCTGCGAAACGATATGATCTTACTGTTACTGATGGCCACTGTCTCTCCACTAAACGTTAAGCTCTTAGGCCTCTGGTGCCCAAGAGGGGACTATGTCGATCCTATTTTAGCCAGAAAGCCTATGCGTTGGAGGTTTGTTCTTAAATTGCATTCACATGGAAAGGCTAGGCGACCTTATCCCTTTAGGTATAGGTACTTTTGGTTTGTGTACTTATACCTGATCACGGCTTGAAATAATATTTTGTCGCGAACTAGTGTGCCACATCCTTATTTGGTTGTAGGTGTGATTCACTGCTTCGATGATAAATTACTGAACCTTGTTGTGGTTCGGATACTATATTAGATTTATGGCATGGAAAGATACTTTATCTTGGATTAACGTGCCATCTCCTGTCCTTGTTTAGTTGGGGGATGGAACACTAATTCAAAGGAGTATTGGACCATGTTATGATCAGACTTATACTTATTGTTGAGCAGTTTATCTTAGTATTATCGTATATTTTTTTAAATCTTGTTACTTCCTTTTGAGGACCTGGTAATTTCTCCAGGTGTGTGTGTTTTCTTGATTATCTGCAGGAGTTCTAGCCAAAATTGTGATCTTCTCCTTCCAATCGAAGATGACATGCTCTGGCTCATCCTTACTACTTGCACTCCTTATTTTATTATTTCCTTTTTTTAAAAGTTGGTAGTAGATTTGTCTCCATCCAACAATTTATACATTAAAAATTCATATTTGATTTATAATATCTTATTTCTTTTATTTGTGGATGAGATTAGTTTATCGTGGTTATACTTCATTTATAGCTTACATATATTTACTATATGGCTGGCATGTTACGTACCTAATCCTACGTATTTAGGGATTGGGGCATTACAAGTGTGCCATACCTTGTCCTTGTTTGGTTGTAGGTGTGGTTCACTACTTCGATGATAGAATACTGAACCATGTTGTGATCCAAAGTCTACATCGAATTTATGGCATAAAAAATACATCATCATGGATTAGGGTGCCATCTCTTGTCCTTGTTTGGTTGGCGATGGTACACTAATTCAATGATGGAGTATTGGACCATGTTATGATTCGAATTATTATTGAGCAATTTTTATTCAGTTATATGGCATATTTGTTCTGTATCTTGTTACGTCCCTCTGAGGTCCTGGTGATCTCTCCAGTTATAGACGAGCAGCACTTTTCGCAGGAATATGGTTCCGGACTAGACTCATCATTCTCGATCGAATGGGTCTTACCTTATGATCATAGTTGTTTCTATTAGGTTGAAGAGCCTATTTACCTGCCATTTATTTTACCTGTTTATCTTGGAGGTCGAACTCCATTTCTCTTTCTAGTTTGGTTTAGTGCTTGGTATTAGATTTGTCTCCACCCGGCTATCAACTATTTTTGACTTTTATTTGATTCATGATGAACTATTTCTTTTAATTACTGCTGTGGATGAGATATAGAATTAACTGAGGCTGTTTATTATTAAGATTATTTAATCACATTATAGCTTATGTGTGTGTTCAAGATTTTAATATATTGAATTAAATCTCGTATACGTATAGCTGGCATGCTACTTTTTTAGTCCAACATATTTTGGTACTGGGACGTGACATATTTTTGCGGTGGCTCATGCAGGTCGAAAAAATGTTGCTTTGGTTACATTATTGTACTGAGCAAGCCTACATTTAGGATTAGAGTTTAGGGTCTCATCCACAATGTATTTGACTCTTCCTTGATTCCTTATCGAACTCTCCTTCGACTATTTGACTTGCATCCTGTTTGAATCTACTTTAACGTTGCTCTTATCTTCGTGCCAGTAAGAATGAATCTTCGAAGCGGACGTATTTTCTCCCTCGCTACCACAACTGGTAATTCAGCAGTTCAAGAGGAGCAAACACCATCGCAACCACCAGTGGCATTAACAGTCACTTCTTTCTAGCAAGGACAACAGTAGTCCAACATGACTTCACCAATGGTACAGTAAAACCCTTAGACTTATGTACCTTCGGTGGGACATAATGGGCAGTCGACTGCAGCACCCCAGGAAGGGTATATGCCATCGTCTCCTCCACCGTTCCCTCGATAGTTCCCACCACAGTCCGGACAGCAGACTCCCCCACCACCGACTGATGCGAACCCAATCACCCAGTTTATGTACGCTATGCTACAGTCTTAGTTCCAGCAAACTGAACTGTTGAGGTAGAGCATGATGGCCTTCCTAGCAAGACCTTCGCCTCTAGCCCCGGTACCAGCTCCAACTGTCACTCCCCGACCCGAAAAATTGCTCTTCCTCGCATTAATTTATCTGAATCATCATCCTCGCTAGGGCATGATGCCATACGAGCATGGAGTTACACTCGTACAAGGCAAGATGACAAGTTCTCAAATGGTTATCTTTGATATTGTTATTTAGCAGCGGAAGAAACAGAGTATACGAAACAATTCTCTTTATTCGATAAATGAACTGACTTTATAAAGGTTTTCAATAGCCCAACTGAATTTGACAGATTGGCTAAAACACTCAGGTTCTCTCTTGCCCACAAAGGATTTTACCGTTCCATACATCATGTCTTATATATCTCGGCTTCATCAATCATGTTGCAAGTCCGAGCGTCCATGCGATCGCATGCCTCAAAACGCTATGGCATTCCATGCCTCAGTATGTTCAAGCAAAGCTCCGTCGCAAGCAAATCATTCCCTGAACCTGCAAGCAATCTGGTGGGAGATAGTACTAATTCTCTTGCGTACTGATCAGAGACCCACTTTATTAAACCGACATTAAGTAGATATATGGATCATGCAGCTTAACTTGTGATCTTTCTATATTTGCCTTAGGATAGGTTTTATGGCACATTCGAAAGTAGTAAAGCAGGTTATCATGGCAAGAATGTTATGTTTGATTTATGTAAGCAAACAGGCAGGCAATATACATCAATCTCGTGTTGTTTCGTGGTGCGACTTCTTATCAACATCGACGTACTCGTCCTTGCACCGACGCAAAGGGAATACGCTACCATCTATCCATGTCATGTTATAAGCGATCTCTGTGCAGGATCTCTGTGTGCCTGCACTTTTGGCCCACCATTCTTTAACTATATGAAGGTCGTTGGCATATCCGCACCAAAATGGAACTCTATTATGTTCTCTTTTCTTTTCTCAAATTGGATAACTCGGCGTCCTCTCCATACGGGTTGTTGTCCCAATATCCGAAGGACGTCGAACTTATCATCAATTACGGCTTATTACATCAGTAGCTAATTGCAATTCATGCCTAAAAGATGTACACCAATAATGATTAACATCCCTCATAGGCCGAACGGTCCCGGCGCCCCAGCATTTAACTCGTTCGAGGAAAAATACCACACCCATGCACGGGCAATATCTCAAGTCCATTCGACCATACAATGTGCGTCAAACTCATACAACCAAACATAGTCTTGAGTTCAAAACTGAGACTTCGCATCGTCTTGTATTTCTCTTTCTTTCAATGTTCTTACTCTTTCTATATTTGCACATTCTTTGTACGATTTTTTTCTTCGTTTCAATCTTCTATGGCACCATACCCCTATTCAATGTTCGTCAAACGAATGACCCGAAAGCCCCGAACATTCCGAGGCACCATGCCACATTCGACAGTTCCATCACATTCATGCCATAACTGTTCTCTTTGCAACGAAGCCATCTTTCATGATTCTCGTGCACGTATGCACGCTCTGACACAATTGTTCTCTATTCTTCGAGTTGTGCATGCGATGCACGTATCGATACCGTATTTTCATGTTCTATGCCTTAGTGTTTAATGTTCATGGCTCATGCACTAGGGCACTCGCCTCAATAGTCTTTCAATGTGCTAGCCTTCTAACTTGTGCGCGGGGGAACAAATGACTTGTGTGCTGAGGCACTTGTCGATACAGTTATTCCATGTTCTTATGGCTTGCGCACCGAGGCGCTCGCCTTTGCGATATTCAATGTTCAATAGTGACTCGTACATTTAATGCATATTTTATTTCAATTATTCTAACTAGTGTTCCATACGCACTATGTTCATCTCTCGATTGAGCCACACCCGTAGTCTCAATAGGTTAACTTAGCATACAACGATATATTTTACTTAGGTATGAAGGAGTAGGAAAGAAGGGTCAAAGTCCTCCCACCTTAAGTCGATACACCTTGTCGTTTTGCCGAGCCGATGTGGCTCAATTTTATAACTTTGTTACACGACCAACTCTTCTGACTTAGCCATTCGAGCACTTCGTACTTCGTTGAATTATCTGACCGATTTGGCTTACCGTGTCTATGCCTCAGTCCGTTGCGAGGTGGTGATTTAGTTTTGTGGACACCATTGTAAATAAAGCAAAATGTCGACCTCTTATATTTCAGTGTAAACGTATAGCTGCACAAGAAACCAACTAAATCAATATTCGTTCGAATCGAACTTATGCGTTGCATCGATTCGATTTCTTAGAATCTTTGAACTGACTCAATGCTTTCTCTCGGGCCAACTTAACACTTGTATCGAACTTACCCGATGCATGCCTCGGGTCAACGTAACTCTTTACATCGATTCGCATCGATATATATTTTGAATAAATGCAACTCTTCGAGTCAACGACTCATCGTAATGCACCATACGGAGCGGGTTACTACATCATATACCACTCAAAACAAAGTTCATCCTCGAACCAAAACTAACACTAAATTCAAGTGTTCTCTAGACTGTTTCACGATCTCATCCAACTATCATTTTTTTCGTTTCATACACTCGTGCAAACTTTTATTAACTTTCAGTCTTTCATGCAGCTTAATTTGAATTTAGTATACAACTTGATTTGGATCGTACACATATTCAAGACATAACAAAAATATATATATTTCAGCCAAGCCCAGTAGTAGAAAATTGGAACGAAGCTGACAGGTAAATTTTAATCATATGCTTGTCATCTCTACTCTCGATCAGACTTATCTTTAGCGACCGTTCTCGAAACTTTATCGCATATGTATATTCGATACATACGATATTTATTCAACAAAGTCATTACATGCGATACGATTCAAAATTTGTATTTCTTATTTTGTAAGTTTCGTATGGACCATCAATTCTATGCATTGCGTTAAGCTATCACGCATCTGATTGCAAGGATTCTTTACAACGCCTTGCGTTCGAAGTCGCTGCCCAACTATTTTTGAAGTCTCACTTTGCAAATCATATCGATACGATTCTTCTTTGGTTGACTTTATAAATGCATTGACATTCAGGGCTATGCCCGCTAGGTGACTTATCACGACACCATTCTTAAATCCTCTCGACGTAACTCAAATCGATGGTGCTCAAAGGCTACGGTCTTTTCGACCCATAACTCGAGGCGACGGTGCTTAAAGGCAACCGTCGCTTTGACACAAGGTCTCTACGACGCGTCTTACGTTTGATTTCTATCGAGTAGGAAATTTCTAGCCAAATTCCAAACTTGTCCATCTCGCAACATCAAATGTAAGTTCAATTCACGCAAGCTCAATTGTAAGGTGAATCTAAATGTAACGACATAACTCATAAGTCGTTCTCTTATCGCTCGCTCTCGACATAGCACGATTCTCAAAATTGCCTTGACTTATCATCAATATGCACCACGTAATTTTATATGCGACGTTGTATAGCTCCTCTTATGGGTCTGCAACATTCATTTTGATTTGGTGCTCAAGTCTTCTAGGGTCAGCTGTCCCGAAGCTACGCTCGATAATTGTTGATCATTAATGAAGTACAGTTACTACAACCATGCTATATCATTTTTTGGAGCCAAATCACGTTCCGACGATTTCTATAGGACTACCCCCAATCCGAACATAAATATTTCTACTTGCACAACTGAGGCACAACTATCCTCCGAATAATTCATGCACTACCGTCGACGATTTCAAAATTCACAAAATATCTACTCATATCGAGTTTGAGTCTATCTACCCATGGTCGACACACGAGATGCTATACGCATCGAAATAATCATCGATGACTTTATAGTCTCGTCCTGATCAATCACTAAGTTTACGATCAACCAGTTCGACACTTTCGTATCGCAATTTTTGAAAATCTCGATATCGTAGGCCTGCCCCATTTTGTGTTCTCATATCGTGCTTACGTTTCCTTGCGCATCGATTTCGATAGCACAAGGGTCAACTTTGAATCTGTTTCAACGTCAACTTAACTCGTATCGCATACATCCAAGTTCTCAACGAACTTTTCTATATACATCAAATTGTTTCACGATTTATCGTATCCTACTATACTTTGATTGCGTAACCGAGTTACCGATTACCCAACATCGAACGCTCGAGTTATACGATCACGTCCTCTAAGTTTTACGTATTTCAATCGTACTCAAATGAGTTAGGCCGCAACATAACCAACTATTTCTTAGGCACTATTTACCCGTATCAACCAACTCTTCACCGAAGTCGCAAGTTGTGCGATCTAATTACAATTTGCATCGCCTAACATTTATATCGAGATCGCAAGTCGTGCTACTCGTTTATAACTTCAAGTTTTCTATCCCGTCCATCCGATTATTTCTTTAAGGCATAATCGTTTCGTTAGTCTCGGTCATTCGACTGACTTATAACTTCCCATTCGACGTATCAATCATTTATACAGACTCGCACCTTATCGTCCCAACCGATTTTTGAAGAACAGTTGCATGAACATACCGTTATACAAATTTCCAATCGAGTCTCGACACTATCCCGACCATTGCGGACAAACCTTTCACAATTCTCACAACGTGTCGATGCAATCCATCGCATAAGCGATATTGTATATATCACTCAGAATTGAGTCATTCATCACATAAGTGGTATATCATATCCCATTTGGAAATCAAGTTGTTTCCTTCACATCATACTCTGTATGAACCAACAATATATACTAACTCACGATTTCTGCAGTGATCATGTCGATCACAACCGTAACTTTTGATTAATCAAAATCCGACACAACTCGGCCAATGTATTCATTTGCCAACACAAGTTCGGTGCACAACCGAACGATTCGTTCTCATCGACTTACGATTTCAATTCCACCCGTTGCACCTCATGTAACGATTTATTTTTGACATCCGTTGTATCTCGTGCAATAATTTATTTTCCGACATTCGAAGTCAATGCTCGAATCCGTTCAACACATTCGATATCAACTTTTATTTTCATTACAACACATTATTCACAATTAACTCGTTGCAATTGATGCAACAACATCCACGACTTTTATTGTATCGATGCGACCAATATTTCTCATATCGACCATTGCATTGAAACAAGGAACATCTAAATTCACAATTCATGACGTATTGCACTTGCAGCAACAAACCTTTGAATTCACATCTTGTGACTTGTTGCACTTGCAGCAACAAATATTTCACTGCTCGTTGCATTCAATGCTACAAATATTTTACGACTTTCTCAACAAACATCATGTAATTTCTAAAATACATGCGGCAAAATTATATAATTTGGATTAGACTTATTATATGGAACATCCAATACGACATCGAGTAGAGTTGAGAGTAATTTGATTGGTGGTAGGTAACTCTTTGGAATTGAAACAAAGCAAGTGTCATGAAGAAATTGAACCTAGAGCTCAGATACCAATTTCTCACGCCCCGACTTGGAAAATCGTTCGTCCTCGCATCAATTTATTCGAATCATCATCCTTATTGGGGCGTAATGCCGTACTAGTCTGGAGTTGCACTCGTACAAGGCAAGATGACAAGTTCTCAAATGGTTATCTTTGATATTGTTATTTAACATCGGAAGAAACAGAGTATACGAAACAATTCAATTTATTCGATAAATGAATTGAGGTTACAAAGGCTTTCAATAGCCCAACTGAATTTCCCAGGTTGGCTACAACACTCAGGTTTTGTCTTGCCTATAAAGGATTTTATTGTTCCATACATCATATCTTCTATATATCGGCCGCATCAATCATGTTGCAAGTTCGATCGTCTATGCGATCGGATGCCTCAAAATGCTACGGCATTCCATGCCTCAGCGCGTTCAAGCAAAGCTCCGTCGCAAGCATATCATTCTCTGAACCTGCAAGCAATCTGGTAGGAGATCAGTACTAATCCTCTTGCGTACTGATCAGAGACCCACTTTACAAAATCGACATTAAGTAGATATATGGATCATGCAGCTTAACTTGTGATCTTTCTATATTTGCCTTAGGATACGTTTTATAGCATATTTAAAAGTAGTAAAGCAGGTTATCATGGCAAGCATATTATGTTTGATTTATGTAAGAAAATAGGCATGCAACATATAGCAATCTTATGTTGTTTCGTGGCGTGACTTCTTAACAACATCGACGCATTAGACTTTGCACCGACGTAAAGGAAATACGCCTACCATCTTTTCCTATCATGTTATAAGTGATCTCTGTGCAGGATCTCTGTGTGCCTGCACTTTTGGCCTATCGTTTCTAAAATATATGAAGGTCGTTGGCGTATCCGTGCCAGAATAGAACTCTACCATGTTTCTCTTTTCTTTTCTCAAATTGGATAATCGGACATCCTTCCCACCTTAAGTCGATACACCTTATCATTTTGCCGAGCCGATGCGGCTCAATTTTATAACTCTGTTGCACGGCCAACTCTTCTGACTTAGCCATTCGAGCACTTCGTGCTTCGGTGAATTATCTGACCGATTTGGCTTACCTTGCCTATGCCTCAGTCTGTTGCGAGGCGGTGATTTGGTTTTGCGGACACCATTACAAATAAGACAAAATGTCGACCTCTTATATTTCAGCATAAACGTATAGCCTACACATGAAACCAACTAAAATCAATATTCGTTCGAATCCGGCTTGTGTGTTGCCTCGATTCAATTTCTTAAAATCTTCGAACTGACTCAATGCTTTCTCTCAGGCCAACATAACACTTGCATCAAACTTACTCGATGCATTCCTCGTGTCAACGTAAATCTTTGTATCGATTTGCATCGATACATATTTTGGGTCAATGCAACTTTTCGAGTCAACGACTCATCGTAATGCACCGTACGGAGCGGGTCATTTAACCAGCACCATCACCACAACCCTATGTGGGCTCCATTAAGGACTTTATCAAGATGAAGCGTAAGTATTTTTAGGGTGCCGAGGGTCCATGAGAAGTTTTGCGTGGTTGATCCGCACAGAGATGTTGCTAAGGCATTTAAATTGCATATGGACTTGTGGATAACGACAATAGGCTTACTGTTAGAAGACAATGGTCACCCCTGGTGGAAAGTAGAATTAAGGCATCTGGGCACTGAACAGACTTGGAAAAAGTTCTATAAATTGTTCAATAAAAGTTTCTTCCCCTGTCCATGTTCAAGATGTCCTCTATGACCAATTCCTTCATCTAAAGCAATGGAACCTGTCAGTGGACGAGTACGATGCAAAATTCAGCCGCTTGAGTAGATTCGGTGATACAATGATTCCGACGGAGTGAGAGACAACTAAGAGATTTCATAATAGACTATCACCAGAGCTCAAGAAACAAACTATTGTACAGTCTAGAGTCTGCCAAGCTGCTGTATTAGAAGAAGCTAAAAGCCAGGAGTTCCTCTGTAAGGAGGCACAGTAGGACCAGAAATGCCATACCCTAATAGTCAGACCAGTTAGAGTTAACCAGAGTGGACCGATTAGACGTCCCATGATGTATCAGCAGGAGAGAGCAGGGCCCTACCAGGCTCGGGAGAAGCCTATATGTCATTTTTGTGGGAGACAAGGACACATTCAGAGAGATTGTTATATTCGATTGGGCCGGTGTTTGGAATATGGGTCGGGACATCATAAGGTCGTGGATTGTCTAGAACAACCTGCCTTAGCACTCCATCAGGAGATCCAAGGACTAACACTACTCGCTCCGGCACCAGCTCAGAAGCTGATGTGTCACTCCCCGTTCCCAGAATACGTATTTTTATACGTGTACTGCTTCAATGTATTTATTTAATATTTATCATGCATCTGTTCTGTATTTAAATTCCTTTAATTTCACGCTAATTATTTCTCTGCATTTTATTTTCTGCTTTACTTCGCTTTTGGGTTCGGCCGGGTTGGTTTATTTTTGGTTTTACATGAACCACCACCACCCCATTTAAAGCCCCAAACCCTTCTCTCTCTTCAATAATTCTTTCTCCTTTACTCTTCTGCTTCCTCATAACTCTCTCCACCTACCAAAACCCATAGGCAAGTACATCTTGCTTTCACATGAGAACCCTTTTTTATGGTCCAATTACCTTCCTCTCGTGATTCTAAGAGAGTTTAGAACTTGGCATTTTATATTTTGAAGTCTCATTTTTAGTAGATCTAGAAATTACTATTTTTCGAATTTCATTGGTTCTGATCTATCAAACTTCCTTATTTCTAAGTTTTGTTCATTCCAGATTGTTGAGATTGTGTTATACACCATTTTGACCTATGGAAATCCTATTTTCGGCTTGGACTGAAGGTTTCATGGAATTTGGAGTTCGGGAGGAGTTTTACGCTCACGTTATACGTGTCAGCGTAATATCGAACTCTACGCCCACATTTTTACGTGTTAGCGTAATATCGAGCTTTACGTCCATGATCATTCGTGTCAGCGTGAATCTGTTTTACGCAAGTCGACTTGGCTTGGCGTATTACTTTTACGCATACTCATTCGTGCGTAAACTTAACTCTTTACGCGTATTAGTTCACGCGTGATGTTATTTTTACGCGTAAAATGTTTTACGCATAACCCTGTTCTTTACGCATAGCTATGTTTTTACGCGTATTCTTTGGCTTGGCATAATTTTCTTTACGCATAATATTATTCTTTTACACGTTACTTTTTACGCATACAATTCATGCGTAAACTTGACTTTTATGCATACCCCGTTTTACGCGTAATGTTACTTTTTACGCGCAACGTTACTCCTTACGCGTACTTGCTTTATGCGCGTATTTTTTGTCTGAGCGTAAAGCTTTGGCGTGAACCGGTGGCCTTAGCGTAAAGCTTGGGCATAAACTAGTCATGGCATAACTCAGCCTTGGCGTAGTCCAACCTCGGCGTTTTTATTGATCAATACTTTATGTCGGCATGGCATTTTTTTATTATATCCTTACGCCTTTTGATATGAACTTGATATAATCATGATAGGTTAATATTGTTAATACATGATTGTCGTGTGGAATGTACCATGTGTCTTGATTTGGTTTGTGGATAACCAGAATGACTGGAACTTAACCCTGAGAGTTATAGACTCGACCATACTAAATACTAGTTGATTTTTATGTCTTGTCACAAAAAGACATTGATTGTTACCTGGACTGAATGATTGATCATGCGTTCCTAGTAGAAACTAAAGAGACTGGCTAGTCGTCTTATTGAAATTGAATAAGACACGTTCATATTAATTATGAACTATTGCAATCGATTGGCCAATCCCGAATATTGGCATATAGGCACGTGCAGGCTTCAAATTATTTTTCTACAAAAGAAGCATGTGTACTTTATGGTCAAGGCATGATTATTTCGTGGCTAGGTTGATTGTTACATTACGCTATGTAAGATCTACAACCTAACCGTACGGGCATCGTTGTAGAGTTGTGCATATCGTACTTTGTACAAAAGTACTCATTCTGAAGGACCATGATCCACGGCATAGGATTTCATTTAATATAGAGGCTACTAAGTTAAATAAAATAATAATTGCATGGAGAGAAAGGATTCCCGAGCTCTTACATGGCAGCCATCCTTGGGACAATTTATGTTCCGACATGCCGGCTGGTTCCCACAGATACTGCAAATCTGCCACACGGGCAGGGAGCGGTATCTGCTTATATTATTTATTGTATATTGATGACGGACGTCCCGCTGGGACTCGTCTAATTCATGATTGGCGCAATTGATTGATTGGGTAGACTAGCCTTGCTTGTACATAGTAAGAACTGAGGAATCCTTATTGCATATTTCCAGGGTAACTTGGAACTTACAGTAGAAAGCCGTAGTAGTTGAATGGCCGTTTAAATTGATTTTCTTGTGTATTGTACCTACTCTGTTAACTAACTGAGATGATCAGAATGTCAGGACATGACGGACCAACTTCTGTCCTTGTTTGGTTAGAAAGTTGGTTCGAAGTGTCGTGATGTTATGTAAATCCCAGTAGCAAGCAAAGATCTATTTATCATATTTTCTTATTACTGGTTCTAATTTCTCGTAATTGTGCTTCCTTGCGGTACTTGCTATTAGAGGTCTAACCTCTCTGGTTTTGCATGGCCAGATTTAGAGCCGGTTCCCGAGGACTCAGCTTACTTCTACCGCCAAGATGGTCAATACTAGAGGAATGATCGCCGAAGGACACGAGTGGGTTCCTTACTTCCCCGCTCGTTTTGTTACTTACTTTATACGTGGCCGTTTGGCACCGACATGTTAGTCGGATTGTCTTGTACTTACTTTTATATAATTGTAATTAAGTCAGACTGCAGCTGATAACAATTGTGTATACTTTGCTACATTATCTGGCTATATTTTGTAAAGTCAGATCTCAAGAACATTTTGACTGAGCGTTTGGGACGCCTTACTACTTTATCTCACATGTTCTTTATTTACTGTTTCTTGTTTGAATGATTGAGACAATAGATGTTGAGTAACCCTAGTAAGACTTTCATGTAGTATACACCCCCTCGTCTTTTAGACAGCATTGATCGTATTATACGGTATTCATCTACCCGTAATACGTAGCTGGCTGAGTCACTCCCCCGCTCTCCAGTATTCTGGTTCTGGGACGTGACAAAATGCAAAGGCCACTAGCACCAGGACTACGATCACCATGGCTACCTGCACTAGAAGGATATCAGAGAGGACCACCCTTACCCGAGTAGGTAACACAATTTAGGCAGGTTAGACAAGAGACGAATAACCAAAGGCAGGGACAGGCATTCACCCTAGCAGTAATAGACACTCATCCTGAGGACAGAGTTATGATAGGTATTTTTCTAGTTTGGCATTTACTTGCTGAGACACGATGTCACATTAAACTACACCTTCATTAGTAGTTAACATGAAATTGCATAAATTCCTTGTCATTTCCTAGAAATATTGGATTAGTAGTCAGCGCAGCATTGTACCCCCCTCAACACCACTGGTAGCCATATAACCATAGACTAGTTAGACTCGCTACGACTAGAAATTAAGTACTAGCGAGTAAACTGCACCTTCACTAGTAGTTGACATGCAATTGAATAAATGCCTTGTCATTTCCTAAAAATACTGGATTAGTAGTCAGCATAGCATTGTACCACCCTCCACACCACTGGTAGCCATATAACCATAGACTAGTTAGACTTGTTACGACTAGAAATTAAGTACTAGCAGGTAGAGGTTTCACACGACGTGCCTTAAGGTCCGTACTCCCTTACCTACAACCTTGTAAACCATAAGAAGAGTTAAACACACTATCCCTCGGTTCGTGTGTTATTATTGCATCACTCACAAAAAATTTGGGAGTGCCAGAATGACATATACCTTTTCTTCCAATTGCTCATAAATCACAGTATGAGCTCCGTACTTGACTTCTCTTCCGTATTGCATATCATTTCTATTTTATCGTGTATATTCCAACAATCAAGGTACAAAATCACAACCTTGATTCTTCTAATTTTATTCTATTATAGAATCGTGTCTTAGTTTTAATTTTAAAAACAGAATTTCTGAAGTATATAGATTGCAAGCCTCTCTAAAACTTAGGGTTTCTTTGATTTAGCGAGTGATTGGGATAAATTGGTTTTAATTGGGCTAATAAATTAGTGGTTCATAACGTTCATTTCTATCCATATCATTTGATACCCTCTACCGTAACTTTGATATTTGGAGCACAACACTAGCCTTTTCCTTCCAATAAATTTCACACTCATGAACTAGACTAGCCACTCTACACACATACATGTCCTGCACAAACACACCTTCATGTCCCCCATTTCAATTACACCACACATTTTTACTTAGAATAAACTATAGATACCTACTGCCGTTCTATTTTCTTTTAACCATGGAGTATCATCCCATTCCCTCGAATAAATTGAATACCCATGGTCCATACAAGACATACAACACCCATGTCATTTGCATAACGCCTACCTAATCATATTTTGTCTTTAATACAAAAAGGGTTCATGCATCTACTATAAATTCCCACCTCTTATCCCACAAAATTTTTACTATAAATTCTTCGATTTTATCCTTTCGAACCCAATGATATGTGACAAAAAAATCTCTACATACCTACTTATTCCAGTTATATTCGACCGGGACCTTTCTACTATCTTGTTGAAGTATGACCCCTATAGGAATGATGTTAATTTGTAATAATTCTCTTAAAGAAGTTATTGACCAAGAACGCCATGGCAATATCTAGACTTCCTTTAGGATTCGTGACTACGGTCAGAAGTACCTAATATTCTCGTACCTCAACCTAGAAATTAACCTCCTGAGAAATCTTGTAACTGCCATTTTTATGGCTAGCCAATTTTTATAAGTTGGGTAGAGTCTTGAACAAAGTATACCCTATCTCTAGAATGCACAAATTAGGATTCCATTCGTAATCAACTTCCCCCAATTTTTTTCCAGCATCGAGGTAGGGCTTGAGTACTATTCTTTCGTGTTTAATCACTTGTTCTTTTATATTAAGATTTATTTTAATTTTAAGGATGATTTTTTTTGTAAGTTGGGTAGGATGTCAACACCCGTAAAAAACTAGGAAGTATCTATTTAAGTTATTTTAATTATTTCTATTATTTATATTGTTTATAACATTAGCTATTATTTATACACTACAATAGATATGGGATACGATAGCGTGCTCAGAACACTGTAGAATGCCTATTATAGCGTATTCTGTCCGCTATAAATACCTCCGCTATAATTGCCCCATGTACAAGAACGCTATAAAGTTATAACGTTCATGAACGCTATTGATGGATTATAGCGTTCCATGGCGCTATAGACAGGTTATAGCATTTAAGAACGCTATACCAGTATTACAGCATTTAAGAACGCTATAGTAAAGTAATAGCATTCATGAACGCTATTGAGTTACTATAGTGTCCATGAACGCTATAGACTTGTTATAGCAGTGACAAATGCTATAGAGTTTACATAGCATTTACGAACACTATAGTTTCTTAATAACGTTTGTTAACGCTATAATTTATTTATGGCGTTCGTGAACGCTGTTGATGTTTAATTGCATTCATGTATGTTATTGTTTGTTAATAGCTTTTCGATGCAAATTGGTTTTTATAGCGTTTCTTTCGCGCTATTATATGTACACCAATAGCATGTCAGAATGCTATTGCAGAATGCTATTGCAGAATGCATTAGTGTAAAGAAACAATTCACATCAGAATAGTATTACAGCACATCAAAATAGTATTGCAGATATACAGAATGCCACAGATATCTATTGTATATATATACAGAATACGAGTATTCAAAAATTTAAATGCTTCTCGACGAATCAATCACATAATGAATTTCGAACATAAGTAAATTCATTAATTTCACTGTCAAGAACATTCAAAATCCTTCATAATTTCTCCAAATTAAACATTAACAACACAGTCAGCGTTTAATTGTTTCCATACATATATCCAAAATGTTGCATATCCAAAATTTAGCTCTAACCCTTCGAGCCTATCCACAACCAAAGCTCCTCAGAAATCCTCTTACTTCATCCAACCTATACAAATATAGGAGAGAAACATTAGTGTTCATGGTTAATAAACAAGCAGTTGAATTTATGAGTTAGCTATCAATAGAAAATTGCCTAAAATTTTATGAGTTATAATCAACCAAACAACTGGAATCCATTGTCAGTTGAATTTATTAGTGATCCATTCATATCCATACATACTTAGCAAGTCCACAACTTGTGGCAATGGAGGGCATTGACTCCAATGTCTGAACTTTGATTGCAATTTTTGTAAGTAATATTCTTTATATTCTTTTTCTTCCTATACTAATAATGTAATAGACTTTAGTGGTAGTTGAAAAGAAGTCATATTATTAAGTTTGTTGCTTCCAGTACTACAAATCATATGACAACTTTCCTGAAACATAGCAAAATATGTAGACATAATATTGAATGTAAACTTTCATCTTACTGTAATATTCAGTACTTATATCATTTCTGGACTAAGAGAGAGGTATCACTAAAGACGTACCTAGTCTTCAAACGGCATAATGTGGTCTGTTGGCCAAGCCGTGGTACTTCTAATGATTTTCTCTACTGTGTCGTTACCAAAACACGGCCTAAACAACAGAGCTTTGGGTTGTATCACTATATCTATCCAAACACGGGATGCACCTTGTCTAAGAGGATAACCGTGAACTGACACATTCGGATCATAGGTAATCCATCGTCCAATTGCAACAACTTCATTCTTATTTTTCGTCCAATCGAGTAACTTGCATTTTTGGTGCTTGTAACCTAGAAAATGCAAGTTAGAATGGTGCTTGCAACCTGGAAAATGCAAGTTCAAGTCTCTGAAAGAGCTTCTCTATTAAATTTGGTAATGCAGATAAAATTACTCCTACGAAAGATAATAAAAAATTCATACAAACTCCAACAAGTATATATGAAACTGGACTATAAATAAATGTGAGATCTATCTTCATTTTATTCTTTATTTTTCTATGGTACTATCCTATAATGTGACTCATAAGTACCATGTAGTTATTGTAAATATAAAGCATATGCATTTCCATCTAGAAATTGAAAGATCATGTGCATGAAGCTGCAGAATCATTTTGTTACATAAATTTGCATAGCACAACCCTTCAACAAAGAGTTTAGATTAGCCAAGCATTCAAAACATATACTTATTAACAATTACAACCAAATAGTAATATACCCTTCAAATTAAATGCACAAAATAGTTGCAGTAGGAAACCCACACTCTTCATGCATGCATTCTTTACATAATTATGTATGGAAAAGGACTACAGGAAAACTTAAACAAGTAGGATATGTTGTATCTAATTCTTATGGGGCCAGGTAGATCAAGTTGCCAATATGTTCATGAGTGAGAATAACTATACAGTGAATTGGAAGAAAAGTTTGACACAATCATATCATATCATATCATACAACTGAAGGCAGGCAAGGACACCTTTCATCAAATATACTTAATGGATTCTTTGGCTGGAAAAAAAATCTTTTCCTAGTCCAGTCCAGTACAATCAATCCCCCACCTCAACCCCAACCAAGTAATAAACCCCAAAAAAACATTGAGTAGCTAGGAGACCTTCCAGTGTATGCAAGTTCAAGTCCAATGTTGTGTAGGTAATGCTGATGGAAAGGGAAATGTCCAAAAGGAAGAGCTGTACAGTGCATGCTTGTCCTTAAGGTAATTAGTTTTCTTTTTTGGGCCTAATCTTTTGCAGCCTTTCTCGTCTAGCTAAACTGATGACATATTTGTCTGTTTCATACAACTATCGCCATGATGAGGCATCATTAGTAGTACAAGCCACAACTGTAAGATCAATAGTAGTCTGTGAATGTGATTGGCATATGTAGAAGATATAAAAGGAATTATAGGCAAAAAAAGGCATAGTAAACTGTACTATCAAATTATATTTTAGCAAAGGCTAATTTGGAATTTAAATATCATAAGAGTTAATGACGGAGTTGCTTATATGATTTTCTTGTGACTGAGGAGTAACCCAAGTTTGAGTCTTCTCACGAAAATGAGTATCCTTGTAAAAGTCCACCCTTCCAGGAAGCTCCTCCGTATCAGGGTCACGCTACATTTAAAAAAATATAATAAGGAAGTAGGATGGAAAAAAAATATCAATATTTACATTTTTAAGATACACCTAAAGAGCTTAGAGTTACCAACTTTATATACCAACTCATAACGACGTCAAGCAAATGACTTGGGACCTGAGACCTGAGACGTGATTGACTGATGACTTAGCCTTGTTTTGAGCATTGACAGTACTAATTTTCTGCATTTAAATACCAATTCATAGTATGCCAAATAGTTTAATTAAAAAGATTCTCCATATGCACAATTTACAAGGATATTAATATTTTTTACCTACCAATTTGGATCACTAAACCTTTCACAAAGAATTTTTCCAATCATCTGAACTAACATCTTCATGAGGATGATTAAGCACGTCTTGATCTTTGTACTTTTGGAAGTGGCGGTGATACTTGTGCCACCAAAGCCTGTGTGAATTCATAAGTGACGTATCAATCGCATCAAGAACACGAGGGTCATCTTCTGGTAGTTTAAACTTATCCTGCAAAAGGGTGAAAATAATTCATCCCTATAGAGTTATTTATTATGTTTCGGAAAACCATTGCTTGAAGCTCATTAAAAAAGAATGACGAGAGGAGAAATTATTTCAAAAAACCACTGTGGCCTGCAAGTCAAGATTGTAGATTAAAATAAATCACATTTAAAATCAACATAAATTTTTTTTACCAGTACGAGTGATCGCATGTGCATGTTATCATCCTCACTGATTTCTTTCCAACTTTTTGCAGTCTTTGGTGCGACTTGACGCTGGATTTTACTCACCCCCCCACTCCATAAGCTAGAGCCAGCCCTGACTGGTGTGTCCGCCTCTTCTGTCCAAACGACCGGCACAGGCCCCTTCCCAATCTCAATAGCCTTTACTAAAACAAGCCCATACGAGAGGCCACGTTTGCGTTTAGGAGCGTTATTGGATCCTAAGATAATGAGATGTAACATATATATATATATGGATATTAAAAAAGCCACAAGAAATAAATAGGACATTTGTAAAAATAAAACTTATAAAAGTTAAAAGTTGGAACAAATCCCAGCCGTCGAGATCCATCTAAAAGTGGAATAAAGAAAAGGATAATCCTCTTATAAGCTTTCATGTGATAGTTTCCTTTCTATGCCAATCGTCACTAATTTTTTTGCCAGCAATAAAAAAGCCACAACGAAACATGAAAGCACCTCATGTTTCTGCTCTGTATATGAGACCTAGAAGTCGGTGCAAGAATGGCATTTGAGTTACCATCCATGTCCTCTGTTATTGTTGATATTTTATTCAAGAAACAATACCCATCAAACAATGATGCATACATAGAATGTTAATTCGGTGGAATAGATCATAGGGTTGAGGGTACTTTCTGAAACAAGCGAGTGTATTCTTTACCACAACGGGTAAAAAATATAGAGAGGCTTACGGGCCTGAGCATTGAACAAATATATAGAGAGGCTTGCAGTTTCAGATCTTGTATTTTATATTTTTATTTCGGGTCCACTTCGGCAGGAGATGCTTATCATGATGTCCACAATAACTCATCTCAATTTACCAGGTATCAAGATAAGCGTAAGTTGCCATTTGAAGTTATTATTGTTCAGAACAAGCACGGTAAGCTCCTTATAAGAACCTTGCCAGTTTGAATGTAATTGGGAATTCCCAAGTTCCAAACTAGACCAAAGATGTTTCCATGGAAGAAAATGAGGATATTGTAGACACAGAAACCCAAACACCATTCTCGCACAAAATAGTCCAGATGTCTTGGAATAGAAATAAACACAAAATATAGGGATCATAGTGTATGAATGTGTCGTATCAAATCCGTGTTGTGCACAGTTTACCTATACTTAAGAGGAGGAAAACCCTAAAATTATCTTGATTCTGTATAATTGCATATTTGTCATTTATCCACATGTTGGAGATAAAATAATCTAGAGAAGAAAAATAAATAAGCTCAAATTAAACATATGCCCTAATATAAAAATTAAACAGATTTTGTCCACTATGAGTAGGGAAGATAAAACACAAATCGGAGTACTCAGGTGAAATCCCTAGATTTACGGGGGGAAGTCGAACCTTAAGGGAAGAGGGAGTCGACTAAACAGATCCCGTCGTCTAGAGAGGCGTCGATGGAAAGGCCGCAACTTGGAGATGTCGTCGACTCACTGGGAGGTCGTTGACTGAAAAACAAAGTTAGAATCAAAATCAAAGTTAGGGTTTACAAAAGATTAATAAGTAAGTCCATGCAATAGAAAAAAAACCCAAATATTGATCTCAGATGATTTTCCCCCAATGGAGAACAGATAGCAGACGGCATCCCAATGGAGAACAGAGAGCAGCCGGTGTCCTAATGGAGAACGGAGAGAGCAGTCAGCGTCCCAATGGAGAACAGAGAGAGGTTTTGGATGAGTGTATTAGAACGGCTGTTGGGGAAAAAATAGCTTTGGGAACGGAGGGTTTTGAACGAGTCTCTCTGGGAAAAAAATGTGAGGGGGAAAACATAGGAACGGAGGGAACAGATGGTTTTGGTAGTCGTTTCTTTTGGGGAAAAGTTTGTTGTTGGAGGGAAATTTTGTTGATGCAGAATTTTCGTTTGCCTTCTAAATTTTGTTGATGAGGAAAAAATATTTAAGCAATCCCCCAAATAAAAATTTTGTTGACGAGGAAATTTTGTTTGCCTCCGAAATTTTTTTTGTTAATTTTTTGTAAATTTTGATGAGGAAATTTCATTTGCCTCCGAGTAAATTTCGGTTTGCCTCCTAATTAAGTCTTGAACAAAACCGCCCCAAATAAAACTTCTTTAGAAATATTTCAGCAACGCTATAATTCATTGCCAAAGATTAAAAAAAATAACAATTATTTATTTCGTTGCTAATTTTAGGATGCAGAAAATATAGATGTTTTAGCAATGAAACTGACGTTGCCTATTTTTTTTAGTCTTTGGCAACGAAAATTAGCTACGATTAAAATATGCGTTGCCGTAATTTGTGTTTAGCAACGACAACAATATGCGTTGTAGAAACAATTTATTAGTAATGAAAAAAGATACGTTGCTGAAAAATCGTTGCCTTATGAGGTATTTCTTGTAGTGTGTATATACCAAAAATATATAGTTTATTAATTATGGTGTTATTTTGTGACACGCACATGTCGTTAAATGTATGGTATTGTTCAGCGACATGCATGCACATGTCGCCAAATATATGGTATCGTTTTGCGACACACATCTACATGTCGCTAAAAGTATGGTATCATTTTACGACATGCTGATGTCGCCATATGTAGAGATTTTTTTGGTGGGATTGCTATTTGGTTTCCCTCTAGTAAAATCTGAGTGGATTTTGCGACATAATAAAACTCATGTCGCCAAAACATGAAAAAAGTAGCCTCTGGAGACATAAAAGATCCTATGTCGCTAAAATATGTTGCTAAAAATGCAATTTCTTGTAGTATAAATATACAAAGATATATTATATATATATTACTAAATTTTCTTATTCGGTTTACCAGGGAGAGGAATTTTAGATAAAATTTCTGAAAGGTTAGTGGGATTAAACCGAAACCGAATCCCAAAACCGAAAAAGAAATTTTAGTATTTTCGAAACCGAAACCGAACCGAATTTTTTTCAAACCGAACCGAATCTCTTATTCAGTTAGGTTCGGTTCGAATTTCGGTCCAAAAACCGAATAATGCTCGCCCCTAGACCTACGAGCATAGCAACGTTCAGAAAAAAACTATACCTTTAACAGCGTTCATAACACGCTATATAAAGTTCTGTTAACAGCACTGCATAATAAACGCTATTGATAATCACATTCTAATAGCAGGGAGGCTTCAACGCTATAGATAAACTGCTATTGTATGAACGTTTAATAGCACTTCAATATGAACGCTATGGATGATTATATTATAATAGCAGGGAGGCTCGAACGCTATAGATGAACTGCTATTGTATTCTATTTTAATAGCACTACGGAAGGAACGCTATTGATGATGACATTCTATAGCAGGGAGGCTTCAACGCTATAGATAAACTGCTATTTTATGCCATATTTGTTGTAATAGTAACAAGTTCTGGAATATTTTTATAGAAAAAGAATAATAGTATTTCCTGAGAATAGGTTTGTCAGTCGCCGTTTCCGAAATACGTAATTTTTTTTGTTTTTTTCCTGTATATGGTATCTGGCACCTGTCTCTTGATTATATGTATCCAATATTTGCACCTGGCCATGACATGGAATAGTATCTCGTCGCAGAGTAGTGTTCCACCCTTTCTCCTTGTTTGGTTGTAGATGTGGCTTATTGTTTCGATGATAAGATTTCTCGACCGTGTTATGCTTAGGATTTTATTTAATTAATTAATTTGATTAGTTGTATCATGTAGCATTTATCATGTCATTAGTCATATGGCTAGGTCATGTTAGGGATTATGGTTCAGTGGAGCCAACCCTCAGTAATATAAATAATCTCTTCCTCTCTCTCTCTCCTCATTCACTCTTTCATTCATTTCCCTCAACTAATCCACCTAGGCAAGTACATCTTGCACAAATGAGAGACCACTTGCATTTTTTATTTCTTGTTATTTCTTTGATATTATTAGTCTATATTGTTCATCACTTCATTCTCTACAATTTTAGTTCTTAGAGTTTTTTTTATTTTAATGGCTAGTTTTGTGTAGATCTAAGTTTCTAAACCTAGGATGTTATGGATTTTTTTGATCTTGATCTATCAAACATGGTTATTTTCGAAGACTAGTTGTTCCATGTTGTAGAGAATTTGATTTTATTCAATTTTAGCTTGTATTTTGCTTGATTTCGAGTCCTATAGCTCAAGTTATGGACATTGGAAGTTTTGAGAACTCCGTGGCCAAAAGCTTGCTGCCAGGGACGATGACCCTTCCACCCGCCATGCTTCCGCCCTCCGTGCGCCAAGGTTATTTTTGTCCGTGTGCGCAGCGTGCCGCGTGCGTCGTGTGCCCGTACCTTGCATGCTCGAGCGCCCGTGCGCTGTACTTCCGCGCTCCGTGGGCAGTTTTGTTTGCGCATGTCGTGTCCCTCGCGCGCACATACACCCATGCACCGTGGGCCAGTTTTGTGCCCGTACGCCTGTGCTCGTTCCCAGCGCAATGTGAGCCCGTTCTCCGAACACCATAGGCCCGTGCCACAAGCGTCGTGCACCACATTGTCCCGACACATCGTTTTTTATGTGCCCATGCCTCTTTTTTGCTTAGCCTGACCCATTGTGCCTGTGGCATATGAGACCACGTGACCTATGCGTCTATTTGCTGGACTTTATATTTTTTTATTTCTTTGACATGCGCATGTCTTGTTCCATGCGCCTGATTTTATGATTTGATATTTTATCTAGTTTTGATGAGTTTATTGATTTGACTTTGATTTCATGTCCCGACCTTGTGTCCTATGTGAAAACCCAGACTATGTGTCCTATGTGACTTCTGTGTCACGAGGGGTCCATGTGACTTTCTGACTTGACCATGTTCCTGACTTGACGGTGTTTCTGACTTAATTACCTGTATACATGCTGGTACCTTTTCTAAGTATATATTGAGATACAATATTAGTGTGCACTGCAGTGCTATTAATGAGTGCACTGAGGTGTGACTCTTCGTGCTAAGTGATCCTTCGTGTTATATGTTAATACATGCATCCTCTCCAGCACAGTCATGGTAATTGGTCAGTAATATTGACGTGGTATATTGAATGTTTGCTTGATGTATTACACTAAGCATGGATCTAGATTTGGGACTCTTTGAGATGAATGTAGAATTATGCTTAGGGTACACGTACTATGGTACGACATTTAGGAGGATAATCATGTGACCACGGCATGTGATTCCAAGATCAAGATAGGGTTAATCTAAGCAACTTAAATTGGTAGAAGCATTCGGAGGAAACAAAATCTCGAGATCTTACATGACCAGCCACCCTAAGCCCTATCCTAACGTGACGGGTTGGCCACCACGGATACTTTATTATCATTCGTACTAGTGGAGTGCAGTATCTGGTTTGTGAATGTCGAGCCAGTTCTTCCTATAGGAGGGCTGGAACCGTTATTGCTTATTTTAGCACGGTGGCCTTTCGAGGAATCGGTACATTTAGTGCGTGCCTGTATTAAATTGGTTCGGCTAGCCTTGCTTGGATATGGCACGATCTGAGGATTCCTATATTATATGCATTACTAGGATAACCCAGACAAATTATAGAAAGCCGTAGGATTGAATGGCCGCTTGTAAACCGAATTACTTATGATATGTTTCTTTTGTTAGTAACTGAGGAACATGGACTACCGTGGTGTGTAGTCCAACCCATGTCCTTGTTTGGTTATTGGGCTGGGCTATTGTGCTGCGATAGGCTATGGACCGAAGTTGCGATCAGAAGCACTTAACCTGACCATGGTTATAGGATCTATCTTATCTCGGCACATTATTGGCATCGTATGTCCTTGATTGGTTGTAAGGGTGCCGTATTGTCTCGATGATATGGTATAAGCTTATAACTCTTGAACCATGTCTTAATTTACTCATTAGATTTTATCTTATTCATTATGTGCTCCCTTGTAGAACTTGCTAATTGGGGCCTGACCCCGCTGGTTTTGTTTGGCAAGATTTTGTGGCAGAGCTTGAGGATCCAGCCTTCTACCCGAACAATGGCGCATACCAGAAGCTTGGGCGCCAGGGACCATGACTGGGTTTCTTCTTTATCGTTCTGATATTTTCTATTTTGTACTTGGCGTTTAGCCACCGGTTCCTGTTAGCTGGCTGTTCTGGATATTAGTTTTCGTTTAAATAATTGTAATTAAATCAGACTACAGCTGATTATGGTTATGTACTATTGACTCTCGGTACTAGCTCATCATTTTGTGTAGCTAGTCTTATGAATCATTTTAATGTCGGGGATGCCTTACTGCTTTATCTTATATAATCGTTATTTACTGTTTCTCGCTTTGATTGATTGAGACATAGATGCTCTGTGAGACCATAGGAGACCAAATTATAGCATACACCCCCTAGTCTTTTGATAGTCACAATTGTTGTATGACATCTTCGTACCTCATACGGGATAGCTGGCCTAGTCTGTCGCTGTATTTCGGTACTGGGGCATGACAAGGTTTTATTGGTGGCCCATGTAGGTCTATTTTTTAGACTTGTGGGGTGTTACGATTATAGGAGTCTCAATCAAAATATGTAATTCCCTTGATCTCCTGTTTCGTCTTCGCTTTCTCTCACCTTGATTGCTAACTTGATTATCATCCTCGATTCCTTCTTGTCCAGTCTTTTGATACCTTGTATCCTTTTCCTTTAGGGGCACCACATTCTCGGCTATTGGAGGAGCCGACATATGAGAGAGTCCAGTAGAGCAGGGTCCAGCGGGAGAATAGCCAGGGGCAGCACCTCTACCTGGACAAATTTATATCGAAAACGTCATCGAGCATGAGCCAGTTGAGCAGCAGAGGCCAAAAATTCTCGTACCTCTAGTGACGCCGACAAAGCCAATAGCACTCGACACACCGGCACAATTGCATATCATCAGGGGGTTATTGGAAACCCAGCAACACCAGATGGCAGTCCAACAACTTTAGCAGGTGCAGAACCAGGAACATAATGTCCTATTGAACCAGGGCTTGCTGGTAGCCCTAGATAGAAACGCGAAGATAGATTCGAGTGCGTCAGTTCAGTTTTGTCGACTCAACCCGAGGTATTTTGATGGAACAGAGGATGCCTTTATGGCGGATGCGTGGTTACAGAATACTAAGGCCATCTTGATGGCGGCCAAGGTTCCAGCTGAGGAGCAGGTAGATCAGGTCTGATTGTAGTTTTAGGACCTTATCCGTGATTAGTGGGCATCAGTAGAAGTTGGCTTGAGGCATCCTACTTCTTGGGGTAGCTTCAGGACTATGTACTTGGGGGTCGTGGCACAGCTCGAGCTTCAGCAGAGGTTCATCGGCCTCAAGCAGGCCGACAGGATAGTTGATGGGTATGCAGCAGAATTCTGCAGGTTGAGTAGGTTTGCTCAGACGATGGTGGCGACGGAGCCAAAGAGGGCAATGAGGTTCCAGCAGGGACTTCACATAGAGATTATACAGTTGGTAGAGGGACATGACTACCAGACATTCGATGCAGTATTGATGGCGGCTCGAAGGTACGAGCTTACTATACAAAGGTTGTCCGCAAGGACTGGAGGCCAGAAGAGGTCTCATGCACAGAGTACGGAAAGGAGGAGAAGTATCCTGGACGTTAGCACCAGCATCTGGCATTCGTATTCGTAATACAACACCGGTCATAACAGTTGTGACTGCACCAGTTCAGCAGCAGCAGTCGAGGCAACAGCAGCACCAGAAGACACCAGTCAGTTGCACTTATTGCAGTAAGGAAGGTCACACTCGGGAAGTGTGTCGATCAGCGAGTGGCAGTGCTTGAAGTATGGATGTTCAGACCATCGTATAGCTATATGCCCACAAATACAGAGGCCATGAGGGCCAGCTAAACAGTCTTTGGCATTGCCAGCTCCAAAGGTAGCACCGAATCAAGGGCCAGTACTAGCAGTGAGGCCATTAGCCCAGCGTCCATTACCGATGCAGGCTTAGATGTACCGACAAGAGCAGCATCAGGTGGGACAGCAAGAGGTGGGTCAGCAGAGGCCACAACAGCATGGCCAGGGAAGGCAGCAACAGGAAGTCCAGCAGGGGTAGAGGCAGGTAGAATTTGGAGTATTAGAGCAGAGGTTGGCTGAAGGCGGTCAGGTTGTGGGTAATTTTTAGGTATTATTCATTATATTTCCTTGAGTTCTGTATTCGACGAGTGAAGTCGACCTTCTCGTCTCACTCATCTGCTCTCGTGTCACGTGATACGTGATATTCATTATGTTTTCTAACTACGAGGGTACATCCTGGACAGAGTCTTGTTCTTGATTAAGTCATTGGTACCGACTTATCTCAAGCGTTGACCCTTGTCTACTTTGGGAGTCAGCGTAGAACTGCAAGGACAAAACCCTATCTAACTGACTCAGGAGGTATATTTTATTCGTATGCCTCCGATCACTTTCCTTCTAAAGTATGATTATTGCTTGTGCTTTTACTTAATTGTTGTTTCTTTCGTAATCTATCCATGTGCCATGTTTTGCTTGATAATTGTGTTTGCTATATGTCCTGAGTGTATTTCGTAAACGAAGAGCGCGTTCGACTAGCCTTATCAAAATTTCGAGGACAAAATTTGTCTAAAAAGGGTAGAGATAACACTCCCGGTTCCCAAAATACGTAAAGATATTTGCTTTTTTCCTGTATATGGTATATGGCACATGTCTCTTGATTGTATGTAACCATAATTTGCACCTGGCCATGACATGGAACAGTATCTTGTTACGGAGTATTATGCCATCCCTTGTCCTTGTTTGGTTGTAGGCGTGGCTCACTGCGTCAATGATAAGATTTCTGGACTGTGTTATGCTTAGGATTTTATTTAATTAATTAATTTGATTAGTTGTATCATGTAGCATTTATCATGTCATTAGTCATATGGCTAGGTCATGTTAGGGATTAGGGTTTAGTGGAGCCACTGCTGAAGTTGATTAGTTGACGACCCTATGTTTACTGATGGCCACTGACGTTCGAGGAACGATTATGCTTTGAGGCCCCTGGTGCCAAGAGGGGACTAGGCCAAACCCATTTATAGCTAGAGAGCCCATGCGTTGAAGGTTGTTTTTTAAAAGTGCATGTTTCTCTTAGAGTGGTTAGGTGAGTACCCCTTATCCGTTTCAGTATACATACTTTTCAGTATGGTCATATACATGATCATGGCTTGGAACAGTATTTTTGTCGCAAACTAGTGTGCCACACCTTGTCATTGTTTGGTTATAGGTGGGGTTCATTGCTTCGATGATAGAATACTGAACCATGTTGTGATCCGAATTCTACATCAGATTTTTGGCATGGAAAAATACTTTATCATGGATTAGGGTGCCATCTCTTGTCCTTATTTGGTTGGGGAGATTGTACACTAATTCAAGGATAGAGTATTGGACCATGTTATGATCCGAATTATTATTGAACAATTTTTATTCATTTATATGGCATGTTTTTTTCCTGTATCTTGTTACGTCCCTCTGAGGACCTAGTGATCTCTCTAGGTATAGACGAGCAGAACTTTCCGCATCAATAAGGCTCCGGATCCTAGACTCATCATTCTTAATCGAGAGGGTCTTACCTTCTGATCATAGTTGTTTCTTCCATGACCCGCTCCCATGTTTGGGATACGACTTCATAGCCAAGTTCAACATACTCCACAGCATCAACGATAGTACACTGTCTAGACCTCAATAACAATCATCCACATAATATTTACTCAGAAAAATTATTTATTTGCTCATTCACAATAACTATTCAATCTATAAATCCAATAATACACCAAATAATATTCGAGAACAAACCCATTAAACATTTAAATTCATGAACTAACTAATATAACTAGAATATACGATTGGCCTCCAAGATATTCTAACTCCACCTGAAGGAACCCAAAGCAAGACAGTAAGTCATCAAGAATCTGTCAACTGAAAAAATATCCAGTCAAGATTGTGAAAACACAGGTGTAGGCAACTCTAGAGGGGGGTGAATAGAGTTTGTGTCGATAATCACCAAATAAAAATAACTCTATAACACCTCCACAAAATAACTATCAAGATAGTAAATAAATCAGAAAGAAATGCGGAAGTAAATAAAGATCAGAAGAGCATACACAAACACAGCAGTTTTAACCTGGTTTCCCTCGTGGAGGACTAGTCCAGGCCTGAGAACTCTAGCTCAGGATTCAAATCCACTATTTGTGAAATAGTAGTTTACAACCCGTGCCTTTTCTTCAGAAGAGCACGTCAACTTCTTACAGAGGATCGCAGTGGCGATTTGCTTGGATTTTTCCAAGCGACTTGGAATTGTCCAAGTGACTTTCTTTTTCAACTCTTGCACAAAAACTTCTAGCTGAATCGCACTTGAGCACCTTGGGGCTTAGGAAGTTTTGTGGCTAGTAGATTAGAAGAGTAAGGCTCTTGACTATATAGGCTATGTAAGAGAAGAAGAATAGAAGAGTGGATGGTTTCAAATGAGAGAAACCAAGGCCTATTTATAGGGTTCGAGACAAGCAGAATTCGGCCAGAATTCGGTATAGATAATTCAAATTTTTGGCCGTTGGACAGCTTGTAGCAAGCAGGCCCTAAAAATCAGCTCCTGAAAATCAGGGGACAGAGTTCGGCCCGAACTCTGTGTGGAGGCAGAGTTCGGCCCGAACTCTGTCTCCAGGAGACAGAATTGGTCCATTGGCTTTTGGGCTTTGTGGAGCTTGGGCTTGGTTCAGGAATTGGTCTGTTGTATGGTAGAGCTTTGGAGAGATATGCTAGGGGTTGAGATGACTCAGTGCGACTCAACGTACACATTCTCCTAGACTCAATAAATTGAAGATTACAGACTTAGAACAAGTAGGAAAACCAAGAGCCCTTTGATGATGCCTTTCTTCTGATATTTGAGCAGCCCTGAAGACGTCTTTTTCCCTGACAGCAGTCGTCCGAAGATAAACAGATCTGAAAATCTGAATACCTTTCGGGGGCTTCGCCCCCGAACCCCCGACGGGGGGCGCTGCCCCCTCGACCCCTGTCCGCTGACCGGGCAGCGGAACCCCCGATGCGAGGCCCCGGATAGGTCGCTAGGCGGTTCGGAGAAATCTCTTTGTATGACGCCGTCTTTGCTCCATCATTAATTCTTCATTGCCTATGTCCTGTTTGATCATGTTTGATCATGCTTACTGCATGTCTACAAATACATGTTAGGCCAGCAGAATATGTTGCAGTACGATACAAGCATAGCAATATAATATGGGACAATTAGGACATTGCTAAGTATAAGTAACAACATGATATCATGTTAGGCCAACAGAATATATTGCAGTACGATACAAGCATAGCAATATAATATAGGACAATTAGGACAAAGCTAAGTTTAAGTAGCAACATGATAGTGAGTATATGAATATTAGTGACATCATTATGTTAAATTTAACTGATTAGCCATATTCAAAAACACAATGTAATCATTGGGCCAACAGATTGGAACATGTATAAGTTCAAGCCAACATGATACAAGTACAATATAAAGCAATATAACACTAAACATATGAAACAATGATCAATGGAAACATGCACAATATGAACAAGAAAATATGCAATATGATAACCTAAAGAAGAAAGTAGCAAGTATAAAAAGACATAGACTTATGTAAACAACAATAGTGCATGTGTCATGATAATACAAGGTTCGTACATATGGACGGCTTGGACAAACGATGAGGATATAAAGGCCTGCCTCCATAAATGGAAGAGTTGCCAACAATACAATCGAACTTTGTCCACGTGCCTAATAATTGTACCTCTCTAATATCCATACCTTACAATCATGTAAACATGGTCACAATAACGATCATGATAACGATAAGAAAATATGAACAATAGTCAATCACTTAACTCTCATGTGTGTAAACAGTCAAGACACAAAAATAGCATGTATAAGTGAATTGCAACAATATAAAATAAATGCACATGAAAGCATAAGCAAGTACTTGCCATGGTATGATTGGAGTCGATGTGCGCGATATGATCTTGTTAGCAAAGAATAGTCATAGATATCAAAACTACGCAAGATGATCTTAGATGATGAGATGGACTATCACATTGAGTCCGGAATAGTCAAATTAGCTAGGATCGACATAAAGAAGTCCGAATTCGATCGCAAGGAAATAGAGAATATTTGGATAATCATGATCAAGAATTGATTTTCAAAGAAAATCATATAAATAAAAATATATATAACTATTTTTTAGAAAATATATATTTAAAAACTATATCAAAATAATTTTTAGATAGGTACTTGAAAAATATAGAAATCATGTTTTTACGTCAAACTATAATTTAGAAAATATGACAATAATATTTTAAGGGCAATAGCCATATATTTAAAATACTATAAAAATAATATAATAATATATTTAGGGTTTCGAAACCTAATTTGAAAATAAATATAGGCCAAGCCCAACACAATATTTTGTAACAAAATAATTTAGAAATATTACTATATATTTTATTTAATAAGACAAAATAATAACAATAATACTTATAATAATATATACCTAGTAACATACTAATACCTATTCAATGCTCTAGTCTACTACTGTATACAAAACTAATATAAAATATTAAAACTAAACTAAAAAACAACACAGCAATGCAGTGTTGTCCCGTAAAAAATAAAAGATTGGAAAGAGAAAGATTGAGAACGAGTGGGAGGGAAAGACAATTAAAGAGAGAGGAAGAGCGGAAGGAGCGAGAACATACAAAGAGAGATGAGGCTGAGGAAGAGAAGGTTGAAAGGGAGAGCAACGCTCACCACTGGCGGTCGTCGGCGAGACACGACGAGGTCGGCGTCGGGGAAGCGGTGCTGCGGAGCGTGAGACGCCGGCACACGGCAGTGGCAGCTCGAAGGGGTTGCGCGGAGGTCGCTGGACACGGTCAGGAGCTGTGACACCGTGTGAAGACTCGTGCAGGGATGTGGGGCTCGGCGGCGGACGTCCTCGAGCGTGATGGTGCTCGAGATCTGGTGCGGTGTGCGGCACTAGGCATAGATCTAGATGTGCAGGTCGGGGCGGACGCCAGCAGCGGAGTCGATGCATTAGATGGTCGACCTCAGCAGCACACGATGGCTCTGCGGCTCAGCTCCAACAGTCGCTGGGGTCGAAGAGGAACTGAGGAGCTCCGGCACCTGGATCGGGTGATACCGCTTGGTCGAATCTAGAGGGTCGGACACTGTACGGCTCCAAAAGGCGGTGACCAAGCTGCATGCACATAGAGAAGGGGGTGGCTGAGATCCCACCTGAGCTTAGCACGATGAAGGCTAGCTCAACAGTGGTTAGGAGTCGGCTGACCATAAAGGAGATGGTTGGGTTACGGTGGTGGCGTCCGAGTAGAAGTGGTCAGACACAGGAGGAGGTCGGGAGATGCGTGTTGGTCGTGGCGACCAGCTGCGAGGAAGGAGGGGACACGACTGTGCACCGGATCAGGAAGAGGAAAAGCAGGGCTTAGGTTTAGGGCTAGGATTAAGACAATAATTAATAAATTAGATGGGTGTTGGTCGTGGCGACCAGCTGCGAGAGACGGGCATAGAAAGTATTTGTGGAATTGTTTCCTACATGACACGAAGAAGATCGTGTCCGGAGTCGTCGAACACGGGAGAGAAATGTAATTGTAATAAAAAAAAATATAGTACGAAGAAAAAGATGGACACAGACACGGTGCAGGCACGATGAAATTGTGGATGGCAATTGGTTATGGTTGAGAATTTGTGAGGAACAAAGAGAAGCCTTCCTTTATGTAGGGGTGGGGGTTTCCTATATAGGTAAGGATTGGAATCCAATAATTTGATCAAATCCCTTAAAATAAATAAATTTAAAATTAGATTTGACCAATCAATAAATATCCAATATCTTCGAATAATTATCAAAATAGATTTTGATAAACTTAAACTAAAACTAGATTAATCAAATCAAATATTGGTCATAATAGATATAATATTGAATATTATCAAATAATTTGAAAATTAGATTTTTCATAAATACAATCTTATTTAAAATAATATATCATTAGATTTTATTGGTCAAGATAATAATTAATAAAGTAGAAGTAAATCAAATATAATTCAAATATTTGTTTACTATAACAATTAATCATCAAAATAATTCAAAATATTTTCATAAACCCAAATCTAATTTTAGAAAATATAATTTGGTAAAATTATTTTTGTCAATCGAAAATATTCATGATTGTCTTCGTAGAAAATCAAATAAAAATCTATTTTTCTAACAAAATATTTCAAATTAAAATAAAACAAATAAAATTTTGAAAATTCGAAAACATGGGTTACAGTTTCTATTGGATTGAAGAGCTTATTTAGCTGTCATTTCTTTTACCTGTTTATCTTGGAGGTCGGACTCCATTTCTCTTTCTAGTTTGGTTTAGTGCTTGGTAGTGGATTTGTCTCCACCCGGCTATCAACTATTTTGACTTTTGTTTGAGTCATGATGAACTATTTATTTTAATTACTATTGTGGATGAGATATAGAATTACCTGAGATTGTTTATTATTAAGATGATTTAATCACATTACAGCTTATGAGTGTTCGAGATTTCCATATATTGGATTAAATCTGGTATACATACAGCTGGCATGCTACGTTCCTAATCCTACGTATTTTGGGACTGGGACGTGACAATCGGGACGAAACTATAGGAGTTGAATGAGGTTTAATAGATAATTAAGCACAATTAAGAGTGCTATTTAAAAGAAAGTGTTAGAAATGAGACAAGAATACAAACACCGGATGTATTAAGGTTTCCTTCGTGAGGTACTCCAGTCGTAGAACTCTCTCCAGCTTTAGTCCACTATTATAGATATAAACATACTTGCAAGCTTTGATTCAAAGTATTTGTCGAGTACTTCTACACAAACTTTGATCCGAAGACTTGTAGGACTTCAACCTCTTACAAGAAAGATTTTGATCTTCTTACAACAATTGAATATCCAATTTACAACTCACTTTAATACTCTATCTCAAATATATTTGGCTAATGAAAGCTCTTGTATGTTGAGAGTTTGGAGTGTATGGGATAAAACGATAAGGCTCCAAAAACTGGGAACAAATAAGGGAAATGTTAGTTATATAGTAAGGGCATCACTTTTGTGTTAACTATAATTTTTTATTATTTTTAAATGAGAATCATATAGGCAAATGTTTGCATATTGTATTTGATATATGTTAAATGCAAGTGTCTGATATTCTATATTGTAGATAATATGGTGTGTGGTGACACACATAAGATCATATTATCGATTTTCTGTAGTATTTATAAATGGTTCACAACCTAGATAGATTTGGACAAACCATTGGTAAGGTTGTAGTGTAATCTGACATTAATCTATCTTGACTATAGGTTTGCACTAGTGCACTTTGTGTGTATTGAGCATGACTACTTGAGGTTATTCTCTTTGTACTGACTACATAAGAGAACAAATGCCTCTGTTATTATGGATGCTTGTGTTTTTAATCCGAATATAATAACAGACATATACATGTAGTGTGCATTACTTTGACTCATAAAAGAGTGAGATTCATTATGAGTCAATAACCTCTATGAATTGGGTAGTGGCATTATGTGTATGATGGGTTGTTGATTATAAAAGGAATCCATGTCTCGATGTATCAGGTTGATGATGTCCCCTTACAGAGCTCATAAGGATTGTCATGTAAACCCTACAGGTGGATTATATCCGACATGACAAATAAAGCTGATTGGTACTACTTAAGGATAAAATATGTCGATCAATGTAGTTGTCAGTAACTTATTTTGATTGACGGACACTTGATATCTTAACACGGGGAGACAAATAAGCATATAATAAGAAGGAGCCCATAAACGTAATTTAGGATTAGGAAGGTAGTACAACAATAGCTCTTTAGCTATTGTTAACATGCCTGGGTTATGTGTTCGGGCTGAACTCGGGATACCTAGACCCGTTAGGAGACCTAAACCTATTTTTTTTCTCATAGTCCCTGCCGTAGCCTATATATACCCTCTATTCTCTGGTCGTCATATATATTCTGTGAAGAGCATCTTTTTCTAATTCATCCGTCACGAAAGGATAGAAAAGAAAGACAGCCAAGGAGAACAAAAGGTTGGGAGACCGTCGTCCACACGACGTCCAACTCGAGGAAGGAATACGGTAGAAGATCTTGAGGTTGCTGATCGATCGAGATTGCTGAAAACTGTCATCAACTCCTCGTCGCTTCAGGTATAATTTGTGAACCTTGGTTTCCGCCATTGAAGGGTTAGATCACAAGATTAAACCTAATCAATATGCACAACTATTCGTTATCCTAGTATTTTCCCTGATTGAAGGATATGTATTGATACATGCATAGATTAACTTGATTATCGTCATGCCGCATGGATGAGAAATCACCATGTGTCACCCCCACTATCCTAGATGGGGCCATTATGGTCATTTACATTATTTTATTCTTAAATATTTATTTAAGTTATTTATTGTTAGTGTATTTACCATAGTGGTTAAATACATATACTTTTTAAGATAAATATATATGTACAGACGAGTTTTTATTTATAAAACTTTTTAATATATTTAGTAAATATAGAATATAAAATATTTAGTTTTTATTTATAAATAAATTCAGATTTCATTTATATTTCTTTGTATTATTCCATTTATGGTGTGTATATATATATATAAAACTATTTATAAAAAGGGAAATAAAAATAGTTTTAAATAAAATATGTATAAAGGGGAGAGTGGTTAATGGGTTTTATTTATACAAATATTATGTATATATATGTATATGTATATGCATGTATATATGGATGTATGTATAGAGGTATAAATATATATTGATATATATATTATATATAAAAACCCACACCTATACTAAAAACCCAAAACAAATCAAACAAGCACACACACACCCACCAACTGAAGCAAAGCCCAGCAAGCCAAAACCAAGCCCCTTTGCAAACCCGACCCTTTTTAGCATCACAGCGGAAACCCCCTATTTGTATTCGATCGATGGAGGAGAGGAGGATTTTAGCAAAACCCTAAAACGTTGCCACCCCAACACACACGTGCGACCCCACGAACACTCCGTCAACCCTGCGTGCCGCCCTAGACGCCGGACGGCCGCCCCCTTGTCGGCAAAACCGTGTGCAACAGAGAAGTAACAACAACCTCGACCCCGACTTCGCGAGCTGTTTTCTCGAAGCTCGCTCCACCGTTCCGCGATCCGTTTTCTCCGGTACGTAGAAAACATATACGTCTCTATTTATCTTCAAATAGTTCATGCCGATTCGCATCATGTGCGACGAAAAATGAGTTCCAAAATCGAGAAAAAACTTAATTTTTTGGGTTTAGAAACTGTCCCTAAACTCTATGTTTGTGGTCGATTTGCGACCAGAATATCGCAAACTTTGAAAAACCTTCTGAAGAGACTTGTAGACAACATATAGGAGATTAAAACCCTTCTTGTAGATCTAAATTTCATGCATTATACAGAAAGTTATTGGTTTGTAAAGTTTGAGAAAAAATTGGTTTTTAAAACTGAATTTTTAAAAAAATTATCCCGATACGCCGTTCGTCCCGTCAATCCGGCCGACGTGGTCGCGAACTGAAAGCATTGAAAGGTGCATATCGACTTTGTGGACGTGTGGGCTTTGACGAAATTCAAATTGGTCACGTGTGCGCGACGAATTTGATACGTATCCATCAAAATTCACCATATCGGCCTTTTTGCAAATTTATCAATTACTTTGTGCACTTCGTCACATCGAGACGAAACTTACGCCAATAGGACTGTATCATTTTTATGGTCCTGTACACCAAGTTTGGTCCAAATCTGAGAAGGTCGACCGGAACGCTATTTTGGCGGGCCCGCGACCCGATCCAACGGGCGAATTTATGCACGCCTACCGAAATCCAACTTTGGACATACGAATGGGTTCGTCTCGTCAAATCGGACCTGTAGACATGTAGTTTTATGACTTTAGAGACTATAGGTTCTGGCACGCTTTTTGATGCAAAGCGGGTCCAACGACGGACATTATTTTTATCCAAAATTACTGTTTTACCCCTGTGTCCAGAATTGGACTTATGGATAGGCATTTCTAGCTAATTTGACTATTATAAGAATGTCGATAATGTCTGTTTCAGCATTAGGAGACTGTTGTGCGAATTGACCGTTCGTGGCTCATTGAGTGGTTTGTAGTTCGATTTTCTCAACTCAGGACAGCAGGCAAGTACATTTTCTGATAGTTTTCATTGCTTTGATATCTACTATATCCGATTTAGTTATAGTGTTATACTTAATTCTCGACACGAGAATACACGGACTAGTATACATTGAACCTCGTCATGAGATGTCATTCTCGGTTTACCTGGTATATGAGTACATTGTTCGATATTGTTTTCTGTACTTGTATAGACACCAATTTGGGAGTGGGCTGGCCCCCTGCTCTTCGAATCTCGTGTCATGACGTGTCATATCTGGATCTATTATACTACTCGGGGATGGGGAGTTATTGGAGGTTATGTGATCATTACCCCTACTTGTTTATTACTTGTGTATAGCTCCACACTCACCACACGTAGGGTGTAGCCTGACCTTATACTACTTGTGTATAGCTTTCCATTTTGGCCGTCCTCATCCCTATACTATTATACTACCTGTGCATAGTCGGTCAAATGGAACAGCCTGATCTTGACCCAAGCCGATCACATAACGCTCTAATATCTCATGGCACTTACTTTATAGGTTTATATCGTATATTAGATTACATTTACTACTTGTTCCAGTTTTACCTTACATCTCACCCTTGATATGCTATTCAGTTCTTTTATACAGTTTTACTTCCAATTTTTTACATTTATTATTTATTTTATTATGATTGTCTCTTATAGTATTTATCAATTCACATGAAACTGATTTTGGTGTTTGTACTTGCTCATATCCTGACAGGATAACCCCTATTATTTTTCAGAGGATTTAGATGCAGATTGCCCGACCTACTACGGGTTTGGCATAGATGGAGCCTACGACCAGGACCAGCCTGTGGACCCGGTGCTCATAGAGGATGCACAGCATGTAGTGACTTAGTTTAGCTAGATTTTGTCTAGATTATATTTCAGCTTGATACTTCGAGACTTGTAGTATTTATTTGGGATCTTATGATGTCTTTAAATTCTGAACTTGTAATTGTGGCTCCGCACTATTTCAGACTATTTACTTTATCTTTATCTTTATCTTTATCTTTATCTTTATCATCGTGCTTATCTTCCTTAGATTTATGTGATTGAGTTGTGATTATATTCCTCCGTACGGAGATGACAGGTTATATTATTGTGTCTTAGATTCTATATATTCAAGATGACCTTTACACCATTTTATCACCGATACTGCAGCGTAGGCTGGACGTACCCATGTGCTCGTACCCCTAAACAGGGTGCGGGTCATGACATATTTTTATGGTGGCCCATGCAGGTCTGAGTCGCAACTAGTACGATTTCGTAATGGTGCTTGACTTAGAGTGCTAATTACGAGCCTGCTATTAGGATATAGGTTCTAGGTTATGATAGGAGTTACTCAATCACATATTAGGGAAATTCTAATCTTTTGATTACCATGACAAACTCTTCTTGCATTTCAAAATAAATTGTCATTCCTTGATGATATCCTATCATGTGCCATATTGATTTCTTTGCTTGAATCTGTCTCCAGGATGACAGTGACTCGAGCTTAGGCAGCTGGATCTAGTGCAGCACCGGAGAGGTCCGATTCGTCGTGACCTATTTTTCTGACTGGGAGAGCTGCGGATCAGGAGATTTACCCTACTGTCCCTGCCGTTCCAGAGGTAGCGGCAACAGTACCGGGGGGTCTTCCTCAACCGGCCCCGAGGACTGTACTCGTTCTGCCGGAGACTCTTCCACATCCACCTGCATTGTCGATTGACACTACTCAGATGTCGGCGCTCCTTCAGCAGATGATGAAGGCACAACGAGTGCAGGCTGAGGCACCACATCAACAGGCAGAGATTCTGAGGCAGGGCATGGAGAATGCGCATCAGTTAGTACTCACCGCTGTAGAGAAGTGACTGCAGTTCAGACTCAGGGTGCTCCAGCCTAGCAGCTACAGCAACAGCAGGTGAAACCTGGCTCCGTAATAGATTTCAAGAAGATATTTTCTGTCACTCCCCGTTCCCAGAATGCGTATTTTAATACGTGCACTGCTTGAATGTATTTATTTAATATTTATCATGCATTTGTTCTGTATTTAATTTCTTTAATTTTTTTGCTAATTATTTTTCTGTATTTTATTTTTGGCTCTTGGGTTCGGCATGGTTCGGTTTGTTTTCGAATTTTGATGGTTTATCATGAATCGAACCCAACTCCCCACCTACCACATCTTTATTTAAAGCCCCAACCCTTTCTCTCTCTTCATTACTTTTTTTCCTCATTTACTCTTCTTCTTCCTCATAACTCTCTCCACAACCAAGAGCATAGGCAAGTACATCTTGCTTCCACATGAGAACCCATATTTTTATGGTTCATTTATCTTCCTCTCGTGATCCTAAGATAATTTAGAACTTGACATTTTTCATTTTGAAGTTCCGTTTTTAGTAGATCTAGAAATTGCCATTTTCGGATTTTGTGGGTTTGATCTATTAAACTTTTTTGTTTTCAAGTTTTGATCGTTCCAGGCCGTTGAGATTCGTGTTATACATCATTCTGACCCATGGAAGTTCCATTTTTGCTTGGAATGAAGGTTCCATAGAATTTGGAGTTCGGGAGGAGTTTTACGCTCACGTTATACGTGCTTGCGTAAGCATTAACTTTACGCCCACGTTTTTACGTGCTCGCGTAGTATCAAGCTCTATGCCCACGATCATTCGTGTTAGCGTGAATCTATTTTACGTAAGTCGACTTGGCTTGGCGTATTACCCTTTATGCGTTTTCATTCGTGCGTAAACTTGACTCTTTACGCGTGGCTCGACCCTTTACACATACAATGTTTTACGTGTAACTCGACTCTTTACGCGTACAATGTTTCACGCGTAACATTATTCTTTACGCGTATAGTATTTCCTGCGTAACTGTATTCTTTTACGCATACAAGTCTTACGTGTAACCCTGTTCTTTACGCATAGCTCTGTTTTACGTGTACTCCTTGGCTTGGCATAATTCCTTTACGCAATTTTGGTTTACGCGTAATATTATTCTTTTACGCGTATGAGTTTACGCGCAATGTTACTTCTTTATGCGTACTTTCTTTACGCGCGCATATTTGCCTTAGCGTAAAGCTTGGCGTCAACCGGTGGCCTTAGCGTAAAGCTTTGGCGTAGACTAGTCATGGTATAGATTAGCCTTGGCGTAATCCAACCTTGGTGTTCCTATTGCTCTATACTTTATTTACTTTATTTCGGCATGGCATTTCTCCTATTATATCCTTACGTCTTTTGACATGAACCTGATAAAATTATGATATGTTAATATTTTAATATGTATGGTTGTGTGGAATGTGCCCTGTGTCTTGATTAGTTTATGTATATCCCGTGTGACTGGGACTAAACCCTGAGAGTTATAGACTCGACCATACTGAATACTAGTTGACTTTCATGCCATGTCACAATTGATAATGATTGTTACCTTGACAAATGATTGATCATGCGTTCCTAGTTGCAACTAAGAGACTGGCTAGTCGTCTAACTAAAACTGAATGAGACACGTTCATATTAACTATGAACCATTGCAATCGACTAGCCAATCATGAACATTGGCATATGGACACGTGCAGACTTCAACTTGTTCTATAAAAATAGTACGTGTACCTTACAGTCAAGGCATGATTATTCCGTAGCTAGGTTTGATTATTGCATTACGTTATGTAAGACCTACAACCTAACCGCACGGGTATCGTTGTAGAGTTGTGCATATCGTACTCTGTACGAAAGTACTCATTCTGAATGACCATGATCCACGGCATGGGATTCAATCAACATATGGACTATTAAGTTAAATAAAATAACGATTGCATGGAGAGAATGGATTCCTGAGTTCTTATATGGCAGCCATCCTTGGGACAATTAGTGCCCCGACATGTCGGCTGGTTCCCACAGATACTGCAAATCTGCCACACGGACAGGGAGCGGTATCTGCTTATATTTATTTATTGTATACTGATGACGGGCGTCCCGTTGGGACTCGTCTAATTTATGATTGGCGTAATTGATTATTGGGTAGACTAGCCTTGCTTGTGCATAGTAAGAACTGAGGAATCCTTATTGCATATTTCCAAGATAACTTGGAACTCACAGTTAGCAAGCCGTAGTAGTTGTATTGCCGTTAAATTGATTTGTTTGCATATTGTACCTACTCTGTTAACTACTGAGATGATCAGAATGTCAGGACATGACGGGTCAACTTCTGTCCTTGTTTGGTTGGGAAGTTGGTTTGAAGTATCGTGATGTTGTGTGAATCCCAGTAGCAAGCGAAGACTTATTATTATATTCTTAACTCTTATCACTGGTTTTAGTTCTCATATCATACTTCCTTGTGGTACTTGCTATTAGAGGTCTAACCTCTCTGGTTTTGCATGGCCAGATTTAGAGCCAGTTACCGAGGACTCAGCTTACTTCTACCTCCAAGATGGCCAATACTAGAGAGATGATCGCAGGAGGACACGAGTGGGTTCCTTACTTCCCCGCTTGTTTTGCTACTTACTTTACATTTTGCTACTTGGCACCGACATGTTAGTCGAATTGTCTTGTACTTACTTTTATATAACTGTAACTAAGTCAGACTACAACTGATAACAATTGTGTATACCTTGCTATATCATCTGGCTATGTTTTGTATAGCCAGAACTCAAGAACATTTTGACTGAGCGTTCGGGATGCCTTACTGCTTTATCTTACATGTTCTCTATGTAGAAACGAAATCGTAAAGCACAATACTCTAGAGGGGGTGAATAGAGTTGGCAGCGGAATAATGCTAATTTAAAAATGTTAGCAGCAAGATCACAGAATAATAATCACAACTAAATAATGTAAAGGCAGAGATAAGAAAGCAAACGCAAAGATAGCGATGTATACTGGTTTCCCTCTGTTGAGGACTAGTCCAGTCGGTAGAACTCTTGCTACCAGTTGAATCCACTATTGGAAAAATTGCAAGTTTTCTTACGAAGTCCTTGTAACTTCTACAACGCGAGCTTTGATACGAAGAACTCGTCCAACTTCAATTTTGAAGAGTTGAATCTTCTATCAAGCCTCTGATTACAATCACTCTAAAACTTCTAGACCGCACCGCACTGGCAAATCGACTAGAGGATTGTAACTGGCTTGGGATCTGAAATTTGAAGCTCGAGAAAAACTCTTTGGAAGACTGAAAGCTTTTTAGAAGAGAGAAGATTGAAAGTGAATGAGTGAGTTGAAATGATTGAAATCCTTCTCTATTTATAGGAGTTCCAAAGACAGAATTCTAGCAGAATTCGGGCAGAATTCGGGCAGAACTCGATGAGAAAATCTTGGTCAAATCCGCAACTGCAGGAGGACCAAGTTCCAAAGAATTCAAAAATCAAAACGGTCACTAACCGAACTCTGGCCGAGTTCTGTCAGGGTTAGGTTAGGTTTTTAAAAATAGTTTTTGGGAATTTTTGAAAACCTTTTTGAAAATCTTTTTGAAGCTTTTGTTAATATGAATGTTTTTCAAAAACTAAGGATATTTTAAAACATTTTGAAATTATTTTGGAATAGCCTATTTGCCAGTACGACTCGGTGTACAACGTATTCCTAGACTCAAGAAAATAAAAAAATACATTGCTCAAAAAAATACAGACTCGAACATACAAACATTGCTTCGGTCTTGAACTGAGTAGATAGCTGTTCTTGATCATGTCCAAGAGTCCGAGATATCCTGACTAGCTTCATATATCGAGACAGAGTTTGATCAATTATTAAAATCAGTTTGACCATATGACCAATGGGCCAACAATCTCCCCCATTTTGATAATTGACAAACTATGAATGATATAACATCTTTGCTTGGAATAAAATTAAAAATAGTAAAATTGTTCATATTCCTGCATTTTCTCAAAAAGAAATGTTAGATCCTATTTTCTTCCCCGTTGTCACTTAGCAAAATAATTGCAAAAGAAAAAAACTCCCCCGCAATCAATGCATAAATAACAAACAGTGAAGAAACAAAAAAAAATAATCATGAGAAATGATAGAAATAGGAAGAAAAATAGAATGACATCATAGGCATGTATTTGTCTCAGGCAGTTTATAACAGAGAATTATTTCACAGGCAGTTTATAATAAAGAAGCAGATGAAGATGCTATAAATAAGTAAATAAACTGAGTGAAACATAAACTACGCATCTCATAAAGATAAAAAAGATGTCCCAGAAACATAAAAAAATATCCAGTACAAGTCCTTAAAAGAAATACTGATAATAAAGTCTAAAGACTTGGAATGTCGGAGCATTTCCAAGTATACAGTAGATAACATCTAAGTCTCAAAAAATCAGCTAACATATCACATCTCCTCCTTCTCATCATCATCATCATCACCGGCATGACCGGCATGTCCAGAAGGACCAGCTGCAGAGGTACCCGTGCCAGAAGGGTGAGGAGGTATGCCAGGGTAAAACTCACCGACATAGTCTCGAGGAGCACGGTCAGAACGGTACCAATCATATGCGTTACCGGGCTGAAAGTAGGCATGAACAGCCTCATCCTTACAGCGGTAACCAGAGAAGGCTGGATCTCTAGGAATAGAACCGACAGAATGTCCAGTAAGGGGAATCGGAGATCAGCGAGAGAATTTGCTATCGCCTGATAACGAGTGACATCGTGGAACTCACGCTCGCGAGCCATATCCGTCATCGAGATGTGCAAATCCGAAAGGTGCTGGTGTATGCCCTCAAAGGTCATGGCATACTGCTGAGTAGGTGGAGGAGGAACAGTAGGAGGAGCAGCAGCAGTCATACTATGACGAGATAATTTTAGAAACTTGGGCTCAGGGTCTTGAGTACAAGTTGACAAATCAATATCGAAACGCTGGAAGATGCGTGGGAGAATCATCGCATAAGAGAGATTTCTATCTCTTGCACGACAACGTCCCATCATCTGGATAATGGTCTTAGGGGCAGAAAAAGGTATCCCCTTAAGAATGTGATACATAGCAGATAATTCAAGAGATGTCACATCATCCTTTGAAGTAGACTTTGGAAGGATAGTGGAGTAGATGATACGATACAATTCATAATTAAACAAGTTCAAGTTGTTTGCCTTGAACTTTCCAGAGCGAACTCAATCAGGTGCACAGAGTTCCGCTTTGAAACTAGTAAGTGTCGTGCCGTCTGGGAATTCAAATTCAGTGATATCAACAAGCGGTTCACCTTCGTTGGGAATACCAAAGATTTCCGCTAAGAGGACATCATTGAAATTGATATCTAGTCCGCCAACACGAGTACTTGCGTCAAACGTGTTTAATATGATATTGCAGTAGAAAAGTCTAATGGCATTAGTTGCTACCAGGAAACAAAGTTTAACAACGTGTTGTAACCCTAATGCCTCAAAATAAGGGCGATGTTCTGGAAACACAGTCCACTTGATGGGAGCGCCTGTGCATATGGATCACATGAAAAAGTCTCCATACCACAGAAGGGCTTGATCTAGGATTTGAAAGTAAAACCCATCGAATGCGCCATCGCTAGATTGGACTGGCAAAAAGAGGAAATCCATGGGTGGATTCGAAGATGAACCTTCCTCACTAGGATTGGTCGTCTTCTTCCTCTTGAAGGGGTTAAATCCCTTAGGTGCCATTGTGCAATAAAATAAAATGCACGAAATTGAAAGGAGAAGAAATATAAAGTAATACCTCCCGAGATTCGAGTATGTTGAAGAGGACAACGATCTCCGTACGAATCCAAGATTTGGATGGATTTCACCACATAGATTGGAAGAGAAGGAGTGGTGAAGAACTAGGGTTTTAGAGCTTTTCGCGCGGCTGCTGTGCTGTGATGGTGGATTTTAGAAGCAATGAAGAAGAATGGCTCTCGGGTTCTGGTTATATAACCTGATACCTTCAACCGAACTCGGGCCGAATTCGGTCCGAAGTCTGGCCGAATTTGCCTGGGGTTGGTTTGGACCACTTTCTTTTTCATTGGCTCATTTTAAATATTTAATTCAAAGATTAGCAATTTCAACATTCAATTAATATAATTAATGTTATTTTATAGATTAAATATCATTACACAGCGACTGTCTCAGATTAGCTGTAGGAGTACTGTCCCAGCTGGCGGAGGTTCACCGGGGAACTCTTAAATACCGCTACGCTTCAACCGTAGTTGTGGTGACAGACAGACTCTTTATTGGCTTGTCTCTAACACAGTTTTTGCATATTGAAATAAAATCATAAAATAAAATTAATTAACATTATTGACGTCCAAAATTCCTAATTTTCGACGTAAATAATTGAAACGATCTTCTGCTAGAGGTTTTATGAAAATATCAGCTAATTAATTCTCAGTATCTATGTACACAAGGTCAATATCTCCATTCTGATGATGATCTCTAAGAAAATGATGTCGAATCTCGATATGCTTAGTACGAGAATGACATACTGGATTCTTAGTCAAATTAATAGTGCTTGTGTTATCACAGAAAATGGGAATGTGTGTGTAAAATAAATTATAGTCTTCTAAGGTTTGTTTCATCCACAAAATCTGAGCACAACAACGTCCTCTGGCGATGTACTCAGCCTCTGTTGTTGATAGGGCTACAGAATTTTGCTTTTTACTAAACCATGAGACTAAAGCCTTGCCTAAGAAATGACATGTGCCGCTGGTACTTTTTCTATCAACTTTACATCTAGCAAAATCTGCATCCGAGTAACCAATAAGGTCAAAGGATTTAGTTTTTGGATACCATAAGCCAACAGAAAAAGTGCCCTTAAGGTATCGAAAGATACGTTTAACTGCGCACAGATGTGATTCCTTTGGATTAGCTTGAAAACGAGCACACAGGCAAACACTAAACATAATATCTGGACGACTAGCAGTTAAATAAAGTAAACTACCTATCATACCTCGATACTTACGTGTGTCGACAGGCTTGCCTTGTTCATCAATATCAAGCTTTGTTGAAGTTGCCATCGGAGTGCCAATAGGTTTGACATTGTCTAGATCAAACTTCTTTAGCAAATCTTTTGTGTACTTGGCTTGATTTATGAATGTCCCATTGTCAGTTTTTTGATTTGCAGTCCGAGAAAGAATTTCAGCTCTCCCACCATGCTCATCCCAAACTCATTCTGCATACACTTAGAGAATTCTTGACACAGAGATTCATCAGTAGATCCAAATATAATATCATCAACATAGACTTGTATTAAGAGAAGCTTGCCATTAAAAGACTTAATAAAAAGTGTAGTGTCAACCTTGCCTTTTGAAAAACCGTTGTCAACTAGGAAGGAGCTTAGACGATCATACCAAGCACGAGGGGCTTATTTTAATCTGTACAAGGCTTTCTTCAACTTGAAAACATGATCAGGATTTTTAAAATCTGTGAAACCTGGAGGTTGTGCTACAAAAACTTCTTCTTTTATAAAACTATTTAAAAATGCACTCTTGACATCCATTTGAAATAATTTGAAATTATAAAAATATGCAAATGCACATAACATGCGAATGGATTCTAGTCTCACAACTGGGGCATAAGTCTCATCGTAGTCGATACCTTCTTCCTGATTGTATCCTTGAGCTACGAGTCGAGCCTTATTACGAGTCACTAAACCATTCTCGTTCAGTTTATTTTAGAATACCCAACGGGTGCCAATGACCGGATGATCAATAGGCTTGGGAACAAGTTCCCAAACTTGATTCCGTTTAAATTGGTTTAATTCCTCTTGCATAGCATCTATGCAAAAACTATCACTACATGCTTCATCAATAGTTTTGGGTTCTAGCTGTGAAATGAATGCAATACTAGAAACAATATCTCTACTGGATGTACGAGTACTTACACCTTTTGTAATATTACCAATTACCAAATCCTTTGGATGATCAGCCGTAAATTTTAATCTTTTCGGCAGACTCTGAAGGTAGCTGGTTCCTGGATCTTCTCTAGGAGGATCAGCTAGTGCCGAGCTTGGTTGAGAATCAGCTGTTGTTGAGCTTGGTACAGTTAGATCTTCGTCATTGTCATCGATAGTCATTTGATTCAGTTCATCAAAAGTGACGTTGATTGACTCTTCCATGATCATGGTTCGTTTGTTGAAGACTCTGTATCCTTTGCTCTTGGCCGCATAACCTAAAAATATACCTTCATCGGCCTTTTCGTTAAACTTTCCCAAGTTGTCTTTTGTATTAAGAATAAAGCACTTACAACCAAATATTCTAAAATATGAAACTAATGGAATTCTATCAAACCATAACTTAAATGGAGTCTTCTTCGATTTGGGCCGAATTAGAACTCTATTGAGAACAAAACTAGCTGTATTGACAGCTTCAGCCCAGAAATATTTGGGTAGACTAAACTGGTTTAACATTACTCTGGCCATCTCGGATAGAGTTCTGTTCTTACGTTCCACAACTCCATTTTGTTGTGGAGTCCTAGGGCAGGAGAACTTGTGTACAAAACCGTATGTGTCATAAAATTGCTCAAACTCTGTATTCTCAAATTTGCCACCATGATCGCTTCTAATACGAGTGATCATGTAACCTTTTTTATTCTGTACTTTCTTGCAAAAGGCGACAAATTCGAATAATGCATCATTCTTGCATGTCAAGAAGTATACCCACGTGTATCTAGTGTAATCATCTACAATTACAAAAGTATAAAGCTTACCTCCGAGGCTAGCAACTCTGCTAGGACCAAATAAGTCTATATGTAGCAATTGTAGAGGTCTAGTAGTACATACTGCGTTTACTGACTTAAATGTGGATCTGGCAGCTTTGTTCTTTTCATATTGGCTGCATACCGAATCCTTCTTGAATGTTATGTCCGGTAAATCGCGTACTAGCTTCTTCGTGGATAATCTTGAAATTGTGTCCATATGTTGTCTTCCCTGATACCTTCAAAGATAGTACTACCAGTTGAGCTATCAACTATAGTACATTTGTCTTTGCCAAAGTTGATGCCATAACCATGATCAGCTAGATGACTTATGCTTAGTAGATTATGTTTCAACTCGGTAACCAGACAGACATCCTTAATCACAGGATAGGGAGACTTACCAACATCACCGATACCAATGATATACCCTTTCAAGTTATTACCGAAGGAGACATAACCTTTCTTCTTTTTTTCGCAAGTGTTGTAAATAATATAGCGTCACCGGTCATATGCCGTGAACAACCGCTGTCGAGAATCCATTTGCTTTTAGCATGTGAAAGGTGTTCCACCTACAAAACAGTTTGCAGATAAAACTTTTGGTACCCATTTCTTGTAGGGTCCTAAAATGTTAGCTTTTGGTATCCATGCATAAATATTTAAATCAACAAGCTTTCTGATTCTACATACAGAAGAAATATGACCAAAGTGGCCACAATAACGACATTGTGCATATTTAGTGTTGAAAGCTGAGTGATGTGCACGGTTGGTAGGTTTAGGTTTTCTAGTATAGAAGAAAGCATACCTATAATCCTATTTGGGCTTAACCTTTTGGGGTAAAGGTTTGATAGGGTTAGGTCTGACAGTGTTTGGTTTGGGAATGTTCCGATTATTCGGTAAGTGACACATGTTAGGGTAGGAAGCAGCAGTCTCAGGCTGTTTTCCTAACCTAATTTCCAATCTTTTGGAAGTGTCATACAACTTAGTATAGTCAGAAGTGAGTGCTTCCATTCTGACTTGTGCAATTTGAAGACTTTTCTTCTCTTTAGAAAGTTCTTCTTTCAGTTGGTCAATAACCTTGTCTTTCTCTTCAGATGACTTGGTAGTCTCGTGTAATAAGAGCTTAATAGAGGAAAGCTCAATAGACTCACTAACATTATTTCTAACCTCAGCTAGTAGGTCGGTAAGTCTTCCTATTTCACCTTTGTACTCTTTGAGTACCTTCTTATAGGTCTGATATTTGCTACGCAGTTTTCTGTAATCACTTATCAGTTCACTGAAGGCATCTCCTAATTGCTCAAAGGTGAAGTCATCATATGTATCAACTACAGGTTCAGTAGGTACCTGATCGGATGCCATAAAGCATACATTTGTAGCGTCTTCTGATTGTTCATCTTCTGAGTCGCTGGCTTCAGTTTCATGCCATATGCTGGTGTTGGCATATCTCCGAGATGTTGATCTCTTCAGGTTCCCTTTTTCATACCTGTTGCTCTTCTTGCTTGATGATGAGTTTGTAGGACAATCCTTCTTCACGTGTCCCTTCTTCTTGCAGCCATAGCAGACAGTATCATCTTGATACCAGTTGTTGCTGCTATTATTTTCTTTGGCTTTCTTCTCATATCTCATGAATCTTTTGAATTTCCTTGCTAGGAGTGCTTGATCTTCAGTATCAGATTCACTGCTGTCTGAATCACCTTCAGCAGCTTTTCTGTGCTGTACCTTGAAAGCGATCGTCTTCTCCTTTGGTGCAGGCTCTTCAAAATCTTGTAGCTCCAGTTCATGAGTGAGTAGCTTACCCATGAGTACTTCGAGGGACATAGTTGTGAGGTCGTTTCCTTCAATGATTGCAGTAGCCTTTGGAATCCAGTTCTTGGTAAGTGCTCGCAAGAGTTTGCGAATCTTTTCATGGTTACTGTAATCTTTGCCTAGGGAGGACAAAGGATTTACAATATCCAAGAATCTTTCGAACATCTGAGTAACTGTTTCATTGGACTTCATCTAGAAACACCTCATACTCTTGAGTAAGTCTGCTGACCTTTGATTCTTTGACTTGAGTCGTGCCTTCATGTGTGACTCCCAGGAGCTTCCACACTTCATTAGCAGTTGTGCAGATAGACACCCTGTTAAATTCAGTTCTGTCTAAGGCACAAAATAAAGCGTTAATAGCACGTGCGTCAAGACTGGCCTTTTTTTTTCTTCCTCTGTATATCTGTTATGGGGTTTTTCAACTAAAACTCCATCAACATTTATACGAGGTGGCTTTTGATAGCCATCAATAATAATAGACCATAAACAAAGTCAAGTGATTTCAAGAAGAAACTCATCCGTGTTTTCCAATAGGTATAATTCGTACCATCAAACAGTGGAGGTCTGTTTGTGGCCTGGCCTTCACTTTTGAATTTCACAGTTGCCATGTGTTGTGCTGTGATCTATATAACAATTAGTTAAATGAATAAATAATTACAATGTTACCCTACTTTACCAGTAACACCCGCTCTGATACCAATTGTAGGAACGAAATCGTAAAGCACAATACTCTAGAGGGGGGGTGAATGGAGTTGGCAGCGAAATAATGCTAATTTAAAAATGTTAGCAGCAAGATCACAGAATATAATCATAATTAAATAATGTAAAGGCAGAGATAAGAAAGCAAACGCAAAGACAGCGATGTATACTAGTTTCCCTCTGTTGAGGACTAGTCCAGTCGGTAGAACTCTTACTACCAGTTGAATTCACTATTGGAAAAACTGCAAGTTTTCTTACGAAGTCCTTGCAACTTCTACAACGCGAGCTTTGATACGAAGAACTCGTTCAACTTCAATTTTGAAGAGTTGAATTTTCTATCAAGCCTCTGATTACAATCACTCTGAAACTTCTAGACCGCACCGTACTAGCAAATCGACTAGAGGATTGTAACTGGCTTGGGATCTGAAATTTGAAGCTCGAGAAAAACTCTTTGGAAGACTGAAAGCTTTTTAGAAGAGAGAAGATTGAAAGTGAATGAGTGAGTTGAAATGATTGAAATCCTTCTCTATTTATAGGAGTTCCAAAGACAGAATTCTGGCAGAATTCGGGCAAAACTCGATGAGGAAATCTCGGTCAAATTCGTAACTGCAGGAGGACCAAGTTCCAAAGAATTCAAAAATCAAAACGGCCACTAACCGAACTCTGGCCGAGTTCTGTCAGGGTTAGGTTAGGTTTTTAAAAATAGTTTTTGGGGATTTTTGAAAACCTTTTGAAAACCTTTTTGAAGCTTTTGTTAATATGAATATTTTTCAAAAACTAAGGATATTTTAAAACATTTTGAAATTATTTTGGAATAGCCTATTTTCCAGTACGACTCGGTGTACAACATATTCCTAGACTCAATAAAATAAAAAAATACATTGCTCAAAGAAATACAGACTCGAACAGGCAAACATTGCTTTGGTCTTGAACTGAGTAGATAGCTGTTCTTGATCATGTCCAAGAGTTCAAGATATCCTGACTAGCTTCATATATCGAGACAGAGTTTGATCAATTATTAAAATCAGTTTGACCATATGACCAATGGGCTAACACTCTATTTACTGTTTCATGTTTGAATGATTGAGACAATAGATGTTGAGTAACCCTAGTAAGACTTTCATGTAGTATGCACCCCCTCGTCTTTTAGACAGCATTGATCGTATTATATGGTATTCATCTACCCGTAATACGTAGCTGGCTGAGTCACTCCCCCGCTCTCCGGTATTCTGGTTCTGGGGCGTGACAAGGTTTTAGTGGTGGCCCATGCGGGTCAGATTTCAGACTTGTAGGATGTTTTAATTTATAGGATGTCTCAATCACACATGTTTCCCCTTGATCTCATGATTCGTTACTTTCGACTCGAGTTTGACATTCTGGTATCTTTTGACTTCATTGATCTTTTCTGTCCGATCGTTTGATTGTTCTTTTGTCCCTTTTCTTAGGGGCACCTCGTCCGCATCTGTCAGAGCTGGACAACACAAGGGCAACACGGACAACCTGACCATGTTGGTCAGCAACAAGGGCCAGTGCTACCTCAAGAGACCACCCAAAAAGAGGTGATAGTGGAACCAACAGCTGGACCACAGTATCCGGAGGTTCCAACACCACCAACAGTTCTATCTACCGTCGTGAAAGTAGACACACCAGCCCTTCTGGAGATCATGAGAGGGATGATGGCTACTCAGCAACATCAGATGTTGGCCCAGCAATGCATGCACACTCAGCTGCAAGAGCAGAATATGTTGCTCAACCAAGGATTGCAAACGGTTTTGGAAAGGGGAGTGAGGACAGATTTATGAGTATCGGCCAGATTTTGCAAGTACAACCCCCGTCGTTTCGAGGGCACGAAAGATGCCATTTCAGCAGATAAATGGCTTAAGGACATCGAGGCCATTTTGACAGCGGCTAAGGTACCGACAGAAGAACGTGTGGATCAAGTAAAGTTGTTACTTCATCGCACGTGATTGGTGGGAATTAGAAGAAGTGGGCATCCGACGTCCTGTTGCTTGGGACGATTTTACTGCGAGATTTAAAACGAAGTATTATGGAGTTGTGGCACAGTTCGAGCTACAACAAAAGTTTATCAACCTCAAGCAGGCCGACAAGACAGTGGATGCTTATACAGCAGAGTTCTGCAGACTGAGTAGGCTTGCCCGAAGATGGTAGCAACGGAGAGCCAGAGGGCTATGAGATTTTAGCAAGGGTTCCATCTTGAACTCTTGCAATTGATAGAGGGACACAACTACCAGACCTTTGATGAGGTATTGACGGCAACCCGAAGGCATGAGATCATAATCCAGAGGATCACATCAAGGACTGGAGGTCAGAAGAGATCTCATAATCAGATTGAAGGAGGAGGGGGAGTAGCGCCCCGAATAACAGCACCATCCCCTGGCGTTCGCATTCACGATGTGGCGATACGAGGGCTAGCACCACCAGTCAGGCAGCAGCAGCAGCAGCTGTAATGTCCCGAATTCGTGATACGTATTTAGTATACGTATACGTGTTTTGGACCCATATTTTATTTAGTCATGATTAGTTATCTTGGTTTATTTTGCATTGGCTTGGTTTATTGGCATTGATAGTTCAATTGGTTTTAATGGTTCATTGGTTTATTTGGATTAGTGAGGCTTGGTTTTTTCATGATTCATTTGGTTTAAATTGCTAGAGAGAGTTTATTGGCCTTGACTTGGTTCACCTTGGTTTATCTTGGCTTGGTTTATTCCCGGGTTGGTTCGGCTTGGCTTGGTTTTGCTTTGGAGAACCACCTACCTACCACCACCACTACCATTTATTAATCCCTACTTCCTTCTCTCTCTTTATTACTCTTTTTCTTTCCTCCATTAATTCTTCACCTACCAGAGGAAGAGAGGCCTAGGCAAGTGCAACTTGCTTCTTGGAGGAACTCAAATTTTATTGCTTCATTCTCTTTCTTACAGCATTTTAACTCGCTTTAGTACTTGGCATTTTTAATTTCCATGGTTAAATTTGTATAGATCTAAGCTTATAGTATTTTCGGATTTCTTGGATTTGATCTATTTAGCATTGTTATTTCCAAGTTTTGATGGTTCCATGTTGTAGAGAATTTCATTCTGCCCCGTTTTGACCTATGGAAGTTCGGATTTGGGCTCCGGATGATGGAGTTATGGAGCTTGAGAATTTAGCTCTCATGGTGTTCTTCTTCTCAGAAAAAATTTGGGGAAGAAGAACAGTGCCTGACTTGACCGCATGAATATTTCATGCGGCAAGTGTTCAACGCAGCCGCATGCGCCCTTTCCGCTAGCCGCATGGAACTCGCTTGACCCAGCCGCATAGGAAGTTCTTCCCAGCCGCATGAGACTCGCTTGAGCTCAGCCGCATAGGGAGTTCTTCCAGCCATATAAGATTTCTCTAGCCTCGGCCGCATGAGACCTAACTGAATTGAGCCGTATAAACCCCTGCCCCTTTCAGCCGCATGCGTCCTTTCTTCTGAGCCGTATGGACCCGTGTCTTCTCGGCCGCAGGAGGATCCCTTTCCCCCGCTGGCCCCATAGGATCCATTCCCCCGCCAGCCGCATATGCTTCACTCCCCGCCAGCCGCATAGGCCCCTTCCTTACCACTGGCCGCATACGACTGAAACCCTTCTGCCGCATGAATTCATCCCCTGAGCCGCATGGGCATCATGTGCCTAGTCTTGTTATATTATATTATTATTATTATTATTATTATTATTATTATTATTATTATTATTATTATTATATATTTTACGCTTATTTTATATCCTTACGCCTTTTGTCCTGAACTTGATAAAGCACGATTTGGTTGAAATGACAATTGTACATGACATGCTGTGACTAGTAACATGACATGACATAACCTAATAATGGCCCGTTGTGGTGCACTCTTGACCAGTAAACTTGACATGATAAACCTGACATGATATATCTTGATAAGCTGTTGCGACGGCTACTTGACATGACATGACCTGTATAATTAACCTGGACACCGTGGGCGATTGTGCTTGTACAAATGATCCAGTCCTGTCTTGCATCATGTCTAGGAGAGGACTCCTGAGTACCACGGTCAGGAGTACCTACAGAAATGGACTAAGGTTAATGACTAGATTAATTCATTAGTCATGAAGAGATGTTCCCCAGTTACAGGCGATCCCGTTATCCCGGCCGCAAATGTTTGGACTTGTAGCCTGCCGACGAGTAGGGCACATTTTCAGCCCACTGTTATGTGGGGCACCCTCTATTGTCACTCTAATGATTGAACTCTCTAAATTGTCACTATAATAATTGCCTGGATAACCTGGATAGCTGCAGGGCCTGTGACTACTTGGAGCATCTCATTGTATCTTGCTAGTAACTAGGATTGTGATAACCCTAGTTAGTTAATGTAGAAAGCCGTAGGCAATGATTGGTCGTGATTGATTGGATGGAGTCTAGTCCAGTATAGTATTGTCTAGAAGTGATTGATTGCAAGATTATACCAGAATGATTGAATGATTGTCACTCCAGATTGTTACTATAATTATTGTCACTTTTATCATTGAACTCTCTCCTTTTTACTTTAATGATTGTCACATTTAGCAATAAATAATCAGAGACTAAGTTCTGTTCAGGCGAAGGATTACAATTCCGGTCCTTGTTTGGTTTAAGGATTGTGACCTGTCTTTCGGAATAGTACCCTCGTTTTCTCTTCATATATTGCCCAGCTATATTTTATTTAGCATGATTCTCCAGTTATCTTATGTCGAAATGCTTCACTTAATTATTTTCTCTGATTGGGGCCAGTGCATTGGTATAGCACAAACCTCAATCTGTGTTACTTATTGTTGTTTTCTTACATGTTGAATGCTAATGATTTGTTGGTTTTAGTTCCTAAGTGAAGCCTCCTTTGTGGCACTTGCTCTTTCTGGGGTCTGATCCAGCTGGTTTTGTATGGCCAAATACCGGAGCAGCACCAAAGGATCTCCCTGCTTTCCAGCCCGATGGTGGTCACCAGGCGTAACCAGGGCATCGAGTGGGTTTCTTTTTGTTCACCTACTGTAATATTATAAATTATTCTTTGAGGCATTTAGCCGACGAGCAAGTGTTAGCTTGATTGCAGCTTTACCTATTGTCTGTCTACGGGCTGTAACATGATTGACAAGCCCCGGGGGTTGATCATGTATGACTGAACTCTTGCTAGTCCTCATATTTTGTAACGACTAGCTTCATGATCATTCCGAATATGTAATGTATAGGACGCCTTACTATTGTGTATTTGGTGGTCTGACATCTTGTAACTATTATTAGTTGGTTGAGATTGAGACAATAGGCTATTTTATGACCTTAAGAGACTGACGGATTGTAGTGAAACCCTCACATATCTAGACTGCCGTGACCGTATAGCGGCGTGGATTCTATTCCGTTATACGTAGCTGGCTATGTCTGCCCCCGCTCTCCAGTATTCTGGTTCTGGGGCGTGACAGCAGCAGAGGAAGAACCAGCAACCCCCAGCAGGCTGCATCTATTATGGAAAGGCAGGGCACACTAGAGGTGTGTGTCGGGCACTGAACGAACAGTATTTGGTATGTGGAAATCCAGATCATCGGGTTTCCACCTGTCCCATGAGCACGAGGTCAGGAGGCCTAGTGCAACAGTTTTCGGCTCTGCCAGTACCAGAGGCAGGCCAGTATCAAGGACCAGCGGTAGCAGTGAGGTCGTTGGCACAACGCTCGTTCATGTCACAGGCTCAGATGTTTCGGCAGCAGGGACCGTCGATGCAGCAGCAACAACATAGACTACCCCAGCATCACCAAGGCAGGGGCCAGCAGCAACACCAGGCTAGGCCGCAGCATAGGAACCAACAAGGAGGCCGAGGGAAGGCATTCAATTTGTCTTTGGAAGAAGCATTGGCATCGGAAGATGTTGTGGCAGGTAACATTCTTGTCGTCTCATATCCTGCAGTAGCATTGTTTGATTCAGGAGCATCACACTCATTTATATCTGCACAATTTGCGACACGACTAGGAATAGAATTCGAAGCATTGCCAGGGAGGTTGAATATACTCACTAGTAATGGGCTCGTAGGACTTAGTAGAGTTATTCTAGCGTGTAGAGTTGTAGTGTGCGGGCATTCCTTACCCGCCAGGTTGATAGAATTTCCTGTTGGAAATTTGACGTTATCATAGGCATGGACTGGCTGAAAGACAGTCACGCGATAATAGATTGTCATAGAGGGAGTGTATGTTTTAATATCCTAGGCATGGAGCAGTTCACCTTAGTCAGATCAGAGGCAAGTCAACAAGAAGAAGGAGTAGTAGCGGCAATGGAAGAAGTTCAAGTTCCGAAGGTAGTGGAAGAGTTTCTAGATGTATTTCCCGAAGAACTTCCAGGTTTACCCCCGGTTAGGGATATTGAGTTCAGTATAGAATTGACACCTGGAACTAAACCGATATCATATCGAGTTTACAGAATGGCGGATTCAGAGCAGGCCAAGGTATATCAACACATAGAGGAACTAAAGGAAAAGAGGTTCATTCGAGTTAGCGAATCACCATGGGCAGCACCAGTGGTACTTGTAGGGAAGAAGGATGGATCATCAAGATTGTGCATTGACTACAAAAAGCTCAATACGGCAACAGTAAAGAACAAGTACCCACTACCAAGGATTGACGACTTGTTTGATCAGTTGAGCAGAGCAAGGGTTTTCTCTAAGATAGATCTTCGATTAGGGTATCATCAAGTGAGAATTCGGAAGGAGGATATTTCCAAAACGGCATTCAGGTCCAAGTACGGGCATTACGAATTCTTAGTAATGCCGTTTGGTTTGACCACTGCTCCAGCAATATTTATGGATTTGATAAACCGCATCTTTATGTCGTACTTAGATTAATTTGTCGTTGTATTCCTCGACGACATTCTCGTATACTCAGCTAGTAAAGAAGGGCATGAAGATCACCTCAGGAAAGTGTTACAGGTTCTGAGAGAGAACCAGTTGTATGCCAAGCTCAGCAAGTGTGAGTTTTGGACGGATCGAATTTCATTCTTGGGGCACATCATATCAGGGACTGGAGTAGCAGTGGATCCTAAAAAAGTGGAAGCAGTAGAGAGTTGGCCAACACCTAAGACCGTAGCAGATGTGCGGAGTTTTTTGGGATTGGCAGAATATTACAGAAGGTTCGTATCAGACTTTGCAAGACTCTCAGCACCCATGACCCACTTGACACGGAAGGATGTGCCATTCATTTGGTCAGCAGAGTGCCAGGCATCATTTGAGAATTTGAAGCAGAAGTTGATCATGGCACCCATTCTTACATTACCGGTTGGACCCGGAGGTTTCACTGTATATTGTGATGCGTCAGGGAAAGGACTTGGGTGCGTCCTCATGCAACATGGAAAGGTGATAGCGTATGCATCTAGGTAACTTCGAGACCACAAAAAGAATTATCCAACTCATGACTTGGAGTTGGCGGGCAGTAGTATTTGATTTGAAGCTATGGAGGCATTACTTGTATGGTGATCGAGTGGACATGTATACAGACCATAAGAGTCTGAAGTACATCTTTACTCAGAAGTAACTGAACATGAGACAGAGAAGATGGTTAGAGTTGATCAAAGATTACGATGTAGAGCTTCAGTATCATTCTGGCAAGGCTAATGTGGTAGCAGACGCTCTTAGCAAGAGAGACGGTACATTTATGTTGACATCATAAAAATATATTTTAGAAGATATTCAAGAAATGGGCATCGAGGTTATACTTTCTAGTGATATAGGAATTCTGGCAAGTCTACGAGTCCAATCCGACTTGGTAGACAGGATCTAGACAGCTCAGGCACGGGACCCAAGGATTCAGAAGCTTAGGATAGAATGTGAGTCGGGACTCAAGAAGGAGATAGAAATTCATGAAGATGGTACACTTAGATTTGGATCACGTCTATGTGTGCCAGGTGGAGATATCAGACAGGAGGTTATGACAGAAGCTCACAGTTCTCAGTATTCTATACACCCCGGAGGGACCAAATGTACAAAGATATCAAGCAGCACTTCTGGTAGAATGGAATGAAGAGAGAGATAGTTAGATTCATTTCTCGTTGCTTGATATGTCAGCAAGTGAAGGCAGAACAACAGAGGCCAGTTGGATTATTACAACCGCTTCCTATCTCGGAATGGAAATGCGAGCATATCACAATGGACTTTGTGACCGGTTTACCGAGATCACCAAGTGGTAAGGACGCTATTTGGGTGATAGTGGATCGACTTACTAAAGTGGCACATTTTTCCCCTTTTAGAGTAGGGCAATCTACGGAGAAGTTGGCAAAGTTGTATATGCAACAGATTGTCAGACAACATGGGGTCCCTGTCAGTATTGTATCAGATAGAGATACCCATTTTATAACACATTTCTAGAAGAGTTTACATCATAGTCTGGGTACCAAGTTAAGATTTAGCACGGCTTACCACCCACAGACAGACGGGCAATCAGAAAGAACAATTCAAACTTTAGAAGATATAATACGAGCTTGCACCCTAGATTTTGGAGGGTCTTGGGAGAGTCACCTGCACTTAGTTGAATTCTCGTACAATAACAGTTATCAAGCCAGTATCTAGATGGTGCCATTTGAAGCACTATACGGTAAGAAGTGCAGGTCTCCACTGGCATGGGATGATATCGAGGAGAGGAAGATGTTAGGCCCAGAAATGATTGTTCAGACGGTCAAAGTAATTAAGGAAATTAGAGAGCGACTTCGAGTTGCGCAAGATCGACATCGTCATTGGACAGACCAGCATCGTAGGCCGCTAGAATTTTCTGTTGGGGACCACGTGTTTTTGCGGATCTTACCTACTCGTAGGGTCATTAGATTTAGCGTTCGCGGAAAGTTGAGTCTGCGATGCGTGGGCCCATTTGCTATCCTTGATAGGGTAGGCGATGTTGCTTATCGTTTGTCCCTTCCACCTTTGTTATGAGAGGTGTATGATGTGTTTCATGTATCTCAGTTGCGTAGGTATGTATCGGACCCAAGCCATATCCTCGATCATTCTGAACTGTTTGTTGGTACCAACATGTCTTACGAGGAACAGCCGGTATCCATTTTGGACCAAAGGGAGAAGATACTCAAGAACCGAACAATTAACCTTGTCCGTGTTGCTTGGGGTCATCACTCATTAGGAGAGTCAACGTGGGAACGTAAGGATGATATCCGATCACGGTATCCGCACCTATTTGACTCACAAGGTATATTTCTTTTCGTGTACCTTGATTATCTTGATTCCTCATGCTTATCACCCTATGAATAGAAATTGCTTGATGTCGTAGATTGATAAACATAGATATATTACTTGCTATTTGGTATTGTAAGATGATTGCTTGCTCGCTAAAATTGCTTGTACTTAGATTAGTTTAGCCCTGATATTTCTATCCTACTTGGATTTGAAATTCCGAGGACATAATTTTTCTAAGGAGGGTAGAGATGTCACTCCCCGTTCCCAGAATGCGTACTTTATACGTGTACTGCTTGAATGTATTTATTTAATATTTATCATGTATTTGTTCTGTATTTAATTTCTTTAATTTTTTGTTCATTATTTTTCTGTATTTTATTTTCGGCTCTTGGGTTCGGCTTGGTTCGGTTTGTTTCCGAATTTTGATGGTTCATCATGAATCGAACCCAACTCCCCACCTACCACATATTTATTTAAAGCCCCAACCCTTTCTCTCTCTTTATTACTTTTTCTTCTCATTTACTCTTCGTCTTCCTCATAACTCTCTCCGCCTACCAAGAGCATAGGCAAGTACATCTTGCTTCCACATGAGAACCCATATTTTTATGGTTCATTTATCTTTCTCTCGTGATTCTAAGATAATTTAGAACTTGACATTTTTCATTTTGAAGTTTCATTTTTAGTAGATCTAGAAATTGCCATTTTCGAATTTTGCGGGCTTGATCTATTAAACTTCTTTGTTTTCAATTTTTGATCGTTCCAGGCTGTTGAAATTCGTGTTGTACGCCTTTCTGACCCATGGAAGTTCCATTTTTGCTTGGAATGAAGGTTCTATGGAATTTGGAGTTCAGGAGGAGTTTTACGCTCACGTTATACGTGTTCGCGTAAGAATTAACTTTACGCCCATGTTTTTACGTGCTCGCATAGCATCAAGCTCTACGCCCATGATCATTCGTATCAGCGTGAATCTGTTTTATGCAAGTCGACTTGTCTTGGCATATTACCCTTTACGCGTATTCATTCGTGCGTAAACTTGACTCTTTACGCGTGCAACCTTTACGCGTGGCTCGACCCTTTACGCATACAATGTTTTACGTGTAACTCGACTCTTTACGCGTACAATGTTTCACGCATAACGTTATTCTTTATGCGTACAGTGTGTCATGCGTAACTCTATTCTTTTACGCATACAAGTCTTACGCGTAACCCTGTTCTTTACGCATAGCTCTGTTTTACGCGTACTCCTTGGCTTAGCGTAATTCCTTTACACGATTTTGGTTTATGTGTAATATTATTCTTTTACGCGTACGAGTTTACACGCAATGTTACTTCTTTACGCGTACTTTCTTTACGCGTGCGTATTTGCCTTAGCGTAAAGCTTGGCGTAAACCGGTGGCCTTAGCGTAAAGCTTTGGCATAGACTAGTCATGGTATAGATTAGCCTTGGCGTAATCCAACCTTGGTGTTCCTATTGCTCTATACTTTATTTACTTTATGTCGGCATGGCATTTCTCCTATTATATCCTTACGTCTTTTGACATGAACCTGATAAAATCATGATATGTTAATATTTCAATATATATGGTTGTGTGGAATGTGCCCTATGTTTTGATTGGTTTAAGGATATCCAGTGTGATTGGGACTAAACCCTGAGAGTTATAGACTCGACCATACTGAATACTAGTTGACTTTCATGCCTTGTCACAATTGATAATGATTGTTACCTTGACTAATGATTGATCATGCGTTCCTAGTTGGAACTAAGAGACTGGCTAGTCGTCTTACTGAAAATGAATGAGACACGTTCATATTAACTATGAACCATTGCAATCGACTAGCCGATCTCGAATATTGGCATATGGACACGTGCAGACTTCAACTTGTTCTATAAAAGCAGCACATGTACCTTACAGTCAAGGCATGATTATTTCGTGGCTAGGGTTGATTGTTGCATTACGCTATATAAGACCTACAACCTAACCGCACGGGCACCATTGTAGAGTTGTGCATATCGTACTATGTACGAAAGTACTCATTCTGAATGACCATGATCCACGGCATGGGATTCAATCAACATATGGACTATTAAGTTAAATAAAATAATGATTGTATGGAGAGAATGGATTCCTGAGTTATTACATGGCAGCCATCCTTGGGACAATTAGTGCCCCGACATGCAGGCTGGTTCCCACATATACTACAAATCTGCCACACGGGCAGGAAGCGGTATCTGCTTATATTTATTTACTATATACTGATGACGGACGTCCCGCTGGGACTCGTCTAATTCATGATTGGTGCAATTGATTATTGGGTAGACTAGCCTTGCTTGTGCATAGTAAGAACTGAGGAATCCTTATTGCATATTTCCAGGATAACTTGGAACTCATAGTTAACAAGCCGTAGTAGTTGTATTGTCGTTAAATTGATTTGTTTACATATTGTACCTACTTTGTTAACTATTGAGATGATCAGAATGTCAGGACATGACGGGTCAACTTCTGTTCTTGTTTGGTTGGGAAGTTGGTTTGAAGTATCGTGATGTTGTGTGAATCCCAGTAGCAAGCGAAGACTTATTATTATATTCTTAACTCTTATCACTGGTTTTAGTTCTCATATCGTGCTTTCTTGTGGTACTTGCTATTAGAGGTCTAACCTCTCCAGTTTTGCATGGCCAGATTTAGAGCCAGTTACAGAGGACTCAGCTTACTTCTACCTCCAAGATGGTCAATACTAGAGGGATGATCGCAGGAGGACACGAGTGGGTTCCTTACTTCCCCGCTCGTTTTGCTACTTACTTTACATTTTGCCACTTGGCACCGACATGTTAGTCGGATTGCCTTGTACTTACTTTCATATAATTGTAACTAAGTCAGACTGCAGCTGATAACAATTGTGTATACCTTGCTATATCATCTGGCTATATTTTGTACAACCAGAACTCAAGAACATTTTGACTGAGCATTCGGGACGCCTTACTGCTTTATCTTACATGTTCTCTATTTACTGTTTCTTGTTTGAATGATTGAGACAATAGATGTTGAGCAACCCTAGTAATACTTTTATGTAATATGCACCCCTCATCTTTTAGACAGCATTGATCGTATTATACGGTATTCATCTACCCGTAATACGTAGCTGGCTGAGTCACTCCCCCGTTCTCCGGTATTCTGGTTCTGGGGCGTGACATTTCCTCAGGAATTCAAGGGAACAGAAGGGATCCTGTATGCCGATGATTGGCTAGACGATGTTGACGGAGCCTGGGGTTAGCACAGCTTTCGAAGGGACTATGGGTGTCAGCAGCAGCGAGTCAGTTCTTTGATATCGCTCTGACTTGGTACCGTACAAACCCTCGCGTGACAGTGACAGGCTCGACGTGGGAGAACTTCCAGTACCTATTCAAGGAGAAATTATTTCCTGATGTGGCTCTTAGTGCACTGAAGGGCCAGTTTGCGGGACTTGTGCAAGGGAACATATCTGTGGACGAGTACGCAGAAGAGTTTTTTCGTTTGAGCCGGTTCGCCAAGGGCATGGTTCAGGATGCTGGAAAGAAGGCCCGCAAGTTCAGAAGGGGCCTGAACCACGGCGTCAGATCTCGCACGTCTGGGCGTCGTACTGCGACCTTTGAGGACATTCTGATGGATGCTCAGATTGCAGAGGAGGACTTGGGTCTCAGGCCCAAGAGGAGTAGCGATGTTATGGGTGCTGGTTCCAGTGCAGGACCGGCCAAGAGACCTCAGACTCAGCAGAAGCCGTTCCACCAGCAGCAACATCAGCAGCACCAGGCACCAACACGAGCACAGCATCAGCTGGGGCAGAAGCAGATTCAATAGTGTATTTTTTGTGGGAAGCTGGGGCACACCCGAGAGGTCTACAGGAAGAGGTTGGGCGTTTGTCTATTCTGTGGAGCGCCCGACCACCAGTTGAGAGATTGTCCTCCTCGTCCAGCTCGGGGAGGTTAGGACAGAGCACCTCCTGCTAGAGCTCCAGTAGGACCGGCTGTTCAGCAGAGGGGACCTCCACTTCCAATCCAGCAGCAGCGTTTCGCCCAGCATCAGAGGGAAGCAGCTCAGGGTAGGGCGTTCGTACTGACGGTCGAGGAGGCCGAGCCCATAGCAGACGTGGTGGCAGGTTCTGTTCTACTCGATTCATTTCCTGCATTAGCTTTGTTTGACTCTGGTACTACGCATAGTTTTGTATCTGTCTCTTTTGTACTTAGACATAATATTATTGTTGAACCACTGAGTAGGACTTGTAAGAATATGACCGGGGGAGGCATTATCCTGGTCAATAATATTTGTAAGGGGCGGAGAGTTACACTGGGAGGCCGAGATTTGAGTGCGTCCTTGCTCGTAATGCCCCTTCCGAGCTACGATATGGTACTCGGTATGGATTGATTGAGCAGGCACCATGCTAGTATAGACAATAGAGGAGGCAGTATTTTGTTTAGACCGTCGGGAGAGCCAGAGTTTGAGTTCACCAGGGGAGCAGCTGAGCCAAGAGATGGTTCCTGTGGACCTATATTGACGGGGCAGGAATTGCCACATCCATTGATAGCAGGATTCTTGGATGTTTTCCCTGATGAGTTGTCGGAAATACCACCTGACAGGGATATTGAGTTCTCTATAGACTTGGTGCCGGGCGCTGAGCCTATCTCGCAGCATGTCTATAGGATCAACAACAGCGAGTTGGCAGAGTTGAAGAAACTAGTCGACAGGCTGCAGGACAAGGGATTCATCCGATCCAGTTCTTCACCTTGGGGCGCACTTGTTCACTACAGAGCACTCAACAACCTCACTATCAAGAATAAGTACCCGTTGCCGAGGATTGACGACTTGTTCGATCAGTTGAGTGGCATGAAGGTATTCTCGAAGATAGACTTGAGGTCCGGTTACCATCAACTGAAGGTGAAGAATGAGGATATTCCGAAGATAGCATTTCGGACTCGGTATGGCCAGTATGAGTTCACTGTTATGCCATTTGGTTTGACCAATGCCCCAGCGGTATTCATGAATTTGATGAACAAGGTATTCCATCAGTACCTTGACAAGTTTGTGGTTGTCTTCATAGATGACATCTTGATCTACTCGAAGACACCGGAGGAGCACGAGGAGCATTTGCAGATTGTGCTAGAGACTCTTAGAAAGTAGCAGATGTATGGAAAGCTGTTGAAGTACAAGTTTTTCCTGGAGAAGGTAGAGTTCTTGGGTCATATTGTGACCGAGCATGGGATCTCAGTGGACCCGAAGAATATTTTAGCAGTTGATTCTTGGTCCACGCCGAACTCAGTTACAGAGATTCGAAGCTTTTTGGGTCTAGCAGGCTATTATCGAAAGTTCGTTTAGGACTTCTTTCGGATTGCAGAGTCGATGACTAGACTCACCAGGAAAGACGTGGAGTTCGTTTGGACCGAGGAGTGTCAGGCTGCTTTTGATGAGCTGAAGAAGAGGTTGACTACAGCTCCTATCTTGACATTGCCATCTGGGACTAGTGGTTTCACGATCTACAGTGACGCTTCTGGGAAGGGCTTGGGTTGCGTTCTTCAGCAGCACGGGAAGGTGATTGCCTATGCATCCAGGCAGTTACGTGTAACGCCCCAGTCCCAAAATACTTGGGACTAGATACGTATCATGCCAGTTGTATACATACGAAGTCTACTCCAATATATGAAGACTCGTATGTATACATAAGTTGTATAATGTAGTAATCCAAGACAAACTAAATCTCATCCACAATAAAAAGAATAATAGTATAAAATCAACTTGAATATTTATAGTACAATCGTTGGGCGGAGACAAAGTCCACTACCAACTTTCAAAATGAGAGAAAGTATACAAGGAAATGACTCACGAAAATATCGAGACAAACCAAGAGCGATCATCTTCAAAGGAATGGAAGCACATGGCCCTAGCTAGAGCACCTGCAAGAAACCACGAAACACACACCTGGAGAGATCACCAGGTCCTCAGAGGGACGTAACAAGACACATAATATCATGCCAATAAACTGAATAATAAAAGCTCAACAGAAAAGTATGTACGAGTAAAGGTTCCTAACCATTATATGTGATATGCACTTTGAGAAGACAACGTTCTACGAAGGAGCTTAGGTGTTCAGCATAAATGGAGAGAGTGGTAGTCAGTCCCAAAATACTTGGGACTAGATACGTATCATGCCAGATGTATACATACGAAGTCTACTCCAATATATGAAGACTCGTATGTATACATAAGCTGTATAATGTAGTAATCCAAGACAAACTAAATCTCATCCACAATGAAAAGAATAATAGTATAAAATCAACTTGAATATTTATAGTACAATCGTTGGGCGGAGACAAAGTCCACTACCAACTTTCAAAATAAGAGAAAGTATACAAGGAAATGACCCACGAAAATATCGAGACAAACTAAGAGCGATCATCTTCGAAGGAATGGAAGGACATGGCCCTAGCTAGAGCACCTGCAAGAAACCACGAAACACACACCTGGAGAGATCACCAGGTCCTCAGAGGGACGTAACAAGACACATAATATCATGCCAACAAACTGAATAATAAAAGCTCAACAGAAAAGTATGCATGAGTAAAGGTTCCTAACCATTCTATGTGATATGCACTTTGAGAAGACAACGTTCTACACAGGAGCTTAGGTGTTCAGCATAGATGGAGAGAGAGTGGTAGTAGGTAGCGCTCATAAGAGACACTATCGACCATGGGCAGAAAGTAGCTCTCATACGAGAACTATCGGCCCCGGGGCAGTAAGTAGCACTCGTACGAGACACTATCGGCCCAAATCTATGTGTGTACTGAACATGTAGCCCCTACGCTAATAACTGTCTCCCCCTCCCCATGATACTATACATGTTTCGACTCCACGACACTGTTTAATCCTTAATAACTGCCAAGTCTTCTACATAATCTATTAGCAGTTATATCCTAATGCACGGCCTGTACGCACCAATGATCAGTCAGCACGCAAGTCCGCATCTATATGCGACTCATAACTCACATATTCGGGCGGCTCCGGGTTCGGTCCGACGACCGATCGGGATCTCGGGCGTGGAGGAGATGAGATGGCGGTGGCGCATGTCGAGCTGTAGCGGCGGTCGCAAGAGCGGCGGTCGCCGATCCGGGCCAGAGTCAGGTGATTTTTTATTTTTCCCTCCTCCTTTCCTTTGTGACGGTGGTGATGGTTTTCCTTGGTGATCGACGGGGAGTGGTGGAGCAGTAGGTTTAGGATTCTACTTGTTATTGTCGGTTGGGTTGATATCGTGTCGGGTTGTGTCCGACACGATGGAAAGGATGCTCGGAATTGTTGGGCACGAGATGGAGAACGGTTGTATATGTAACGGATATATATAGTGGATGGACAGGGAACACAGACATAATGCACATCTGTGAATGGTAGAATTGTGGAGGAGTACCTCTCCTATATATAGGAGGTGGGAATTCCCATTAGGATAAGGATTGGGATTTGATTAAATCCTCAATAGATAATAAAATCAAATCTAAATTAAATTCTAATTTAAACTTAGATAATCTAAACTCAAATTAAATATGAATTCTACCTTTAAACTTTTTAAATTAAAACCATAAAAATCAAATCAAGATTTAAAATGGCCATAAAAATTTTCAAATATATTTTCCAAATATACCAATAATAATAATTTCGAAAATAATAAGTATTTTTAAATATCTTTTTGAATAATAAAATATTAATATCAATAAATTCGAAAAATGGAATTATATATATGAATTTTAAATTTATGTACCTCGTATGAAATGAATATTTGCATAATACCTCGTGTTCAAAATTACTATTTATAAAACCTTTCATAATGTAAAATAAAGAGTTGGAAATTCCAATATGACGTATTTTACAACTTTAAAATAATCAAAAATATTTATTATTTATTATTTGAAAAATCAAGCTTCTAAAAAAAATTTTACAAAAATATTTACCTCGCACATATTCGTACTCGACGAGCAATTTATGAAATACGCCGCTTGCGCACAACGTACAATACGACCATGCGACGTACAATACAAAAATTTTAAATCAGTACCAAAATTGATAAAAATATAGTAAAAATTTTGGGATTTTACATCCTACCCAACTTAAAAGAATTTCGTCCTCGAAATTTAGGAATAGTTAGGATTGGTAGGGTTGAGGAGTTTATGGATCAAAATTTAAGCAATGATTTGAAAACGAAAACCAAAATCAAGCAATTTGAATAACGGCTATTTAGATAACTCGACAAATAGAATTTGGATTTAGTTTAGAAGATGATCATATGACAACCCATCAGTATCCAAATCACACCACCATCAAATATCATATAATGTGTAATCTAAAAATAGGTAATAACTTCCTCGACCTATAAATATCTCCATCCTTCGAAACCCACATTCATGTCGTCACGATCTTTTAAGTTTGTGATTTATCAAAAATCATCAATGTCTTTCGATACTCCACTCTTCATCTATTACCCTTTGAATTCATATTCCATAAAAAAAATTCTTGTACATGTTTCCTTTTTCTATATTTGAGATCTACTCAAAAGAAAAACCTGCAGAATTTAAATTCAAAAAAATAATAATTGAATCCATTATCTCATGATAAAATTTCAATTCAATAAATATCTAATCCTCTCCTTCCAAATATTTTTTTTCAACTAAATTCATCTTCCATAATCTCTTTTGAAATTGATTCCAATACATCTTCGATTTATTTCATCAATTCATATTCGTAACTATCATAAAAAGAAATTTTATCCTCATAGGATCAGAATTTACAAATCACCTTGAAGTGACCTTGAAATCTAATAATATTAAACACCCTATTTATTATCTCAAAAATTTCTCAACAATGAAGAATCAATTTGTCAATCGAGGTGCCTACTCTCCTTTGATCATATCTTCCTAACACAATCTTTAATCATAAAATGTTATTTTTCTTCAATCCCTTATTTATTAGTGTCTTTCAAAAAAATCTTAATTTATGATGGCAAAATGACTCATCTTCCATTCATATCAATAATCATCCTTGAACGTATTCCTTAAACATCAAAATTAAAAGTACTCGCACTCAAGGTTTGACTAACTAATTATTGCCAACCTTGGTGTCTATTTACCTTTGCTCCGTATTACATACCTTCATTTATCTAGTAGGGTTGACCATGTATTTTAATTTATGACCAATCTACATATTTCTCGATATAATCTATCCATTAATCTCCTTTATGGATTTTTCTAATCTGGACAGGTATAACTGAAGAGCGTCATGACCAATTTATATTCTTCGAGTAAAGAATCATACAAGGAACAAGGTTGCCTACACTACGGAGGAATCATAGTGAAATATGGGTGAAGAAATTTAATCGAAAGGAAGAAAAGTAAGGGTTGTTAATATTGCATGGGGAGTAGAAGGGTTTTATGCGTGAGTAAATCAAGATAAGGCATAAAAATAAAATGACAAGGTTAAGCAATCAAGTTAACACACAAAATTTGATGCATAATAAGGAATTAAGCAGGTCGCAATCATATATCGGTTTGAAGGAATTGAGTCGAGGTTCATGGTCGATAAATATATCGGTATCATGGTATAGGTTACAGTTTAGTTTCTTATGACCCAAAGTCATATCATGAAAATAGAATACAAGGAGAAGTGTTTTAGTGGCACGTGATATACCTACATGAAGGTGGGCTCGTCTAGGTCTTGCATGTGAAATTTGTTGGAGGGAAAAATCTTGTGTTGTGCTCCAAATATTCAAGTCACGGTAAAGGACATAAAAGAATTTAAAATAGAAAGTGGGAGTTCATGAGATGATGATTAACGCACAAAATAAATGACCAAGCTAAAGCACAAAATAAGATAATTTAGGAAACCTCATAGATTAAGGTAAAGTAAGTTAGGGTGACAGTTTCTAGAGAGAATATAGTCTCTTAGATAGAGTATGATTAAGGAGTAATCTAATCATTTCTCAAGTTTCAAATGGTTAGAAGGTCACGATAAAATCTAGATTTGAGGAAATGTCGAGTGAGTCAAGATTGAGATATCTACACAAAGTTTGGCAAATGACTTAACTACACTCGAGTATATACAACTATTATGGCAATTAATGAGGAATACTTGTATCCCATTAGGGTGACTTGCTTGCTTCTTGGTCCTCTACCAATATATGATCTAATTTCAAATTTCAAGTTCCTCAACAGTTTCGAAATACTATCTCAAGATACTCCATCAAATATTTAATCATAACTTAAAGTTAAATTTTCTTTAAATAATTTCCAAATACCCTTCATCATATCTAATGCACACAACTAAACTTTCATAATAAGCCATCATTTTTTAAAATTTCCAATTCTCAAATGTACCTCAAGATAAACTCTTAGCCTATTTCATTATTCGTAAATTATGTAACTCAAATTAAAATTTTTTTTTACCCAAAATTTAAATATCCATAATCAAGGCTTTAAACTTGAAATCTAATTAACTTTATAAATCATAGATCATATTACACAATTTAAAATTTGAATTTTTCCTTCAAAGTCGCCTTCATATCCTCCAATTTTTTTTTACCATCCTCACTTCAAACTCAAAATTAAATAAACTTATAATTCGTACGACTCAATTTAAAACCTCAAGCTCTCTCAAACTAAACTTTCGTCTTCTCTAGTTGTTTAAAAATCATAATTAAAACTCCTTAAATAATCTCGAGATAAACTTTATAATATTACAATCCAAACTTTTAAAGTTAACCGTAAATCATGCATCACAATTTAAAAACTTAAGTTATTCCTCAATGGATTTCATATCCCTAATAAATCATAACAATTTCACGATTTCAAAAATTCGTAAATCAAAAATTTGTTTTCTCGCTCCAGCTATCCTCTTGTGTATACCACCTTAGAATGACAAAATAATATTCTCACTATCCTTTGAAGGCGGTAATATGCTACTACCCAACTTGGAATTAACTAATCTCTAGGATCATATTTCTAGGAAAATAAATGCCTTTATACTCAATTATAACCTCAATGGATATTATTTGTCAATATAATCCTCCTAGCCATAGGGTTGACCAATAAGTATATAGTAGTGTAGTCATCTTCCTATCAAGTATGGAAATAAGGATTACGGTAGGAAGAGCTCAAGCAAGATGCTGTCAACCCCTTGACCAAATTTTTCAAAATTATTAAATTTTGTCTCAATGGATAAATTGTTATGTTTTGCTTTATAATAAATCTCAAATGATTATTAGGGTAGAAGGAGGTTTGTGAAAAGCCAGAATATTGAGGGGCGTATTCAAAATTTTCCTAAATTCAAACTCCTCAACGGCTGAAATAGCCGATAGACTCGAATTTTGGATTCGAGTTCCTTCCCTTATCTATCTGGAATTTAAATCCTAAAATTCTATCAACCCACGAATTTGATCCTATCTCAGTAGCTGATATAAAGGATCGAGCAATGTCTTCTTCCCATCGGTTGTAAACCCTAGAAGCAGAGCCGCCTCCCTGTTCTTCTTCAAGTCCATATCAACATCGAGGGTCTGAGAAGAGGAGTATAATCGAAACCCTTCGACAGGATACTTGGACTTGATACGGATTTTGACCCGTACCAGCAGCTCAGGACCTAAGGCAAGTATACCTTGCCTTTCTACACAGCTTTATTTACATGCACTGTCTTTTATTATTATCCAGTTTTCTCATATTGTTGCCATGTATCTTTCCTATCATGCTGGTATATTTTTATCATTACTATAGATCGTGTTCACAGTTAGCTTTGTATCTTATTGGATGTATTCATTGAGCCTTGATCAAGTCGTGTCGTGGGTCGAGAAGTCGTGAACTGAACTGCTTTTACCTCCGTGTCTTGAAATCTTAAAGCTAACCTGCGAGTCCACATTAGGGGCGAGGGTTAGTAGTTATTGGTCTACACCTGCGAGCCCACACTAGGGGTGAGGGTGATGCTAGCCTGCGAGTCAACATTAGGGACGAGGGTTAGTAGTATATGGTTTACACCTGCGAGTCCATACTAGAGGCGAGGGTGATGCTAACCTGCGAGTCCACACTAGGGGCGAGGGTTAGTAGTTCAAACCTGCGAGTCCACACTAGGGACGAGGGTTTGAGTATTCGTTTCGGTTATCCATTGACATCTTGACATGAGTTCTCTCGTCCTCGTTCAGCAGTTCATTTATGTGTAGACAATGTATAGATTTGTACTTTATTCATTACTCAGTTTTACTTATTTGTTCTGTATCTTTCTCCATGCATAATAAACTGTTAGAAAGGCTCATTTTTACGTATCTTGCTAGTCCTCTGAGGACCTGATGATCTCTTCAGGTTAGCCGAGTTTGAGTCAGGAGCGGACGAGAGGGTTTGAGCCAGCATCAGATCACAGTGCTTGCAGTTGAGGTGGTCTAGATTAGCAATTTTTATCCAGTTAGTTACTTCATGTATTTCTCTATTTTTTCCGTCTATTGGTAGTGGATTTGTGTCCACCGGACGTGACAGTGATTCTTGATATTTAGTTATATTCATTATTGTTCAGTTCATGTCTTTTTTATTGATCTTGATTATGACATGATTATTCTATAGATGAGATATAGTTTACCATGAGATTCTAGATTGCCGTGTCTTGTGTATATTAGACAGCCTACTACCGTCGACACTGTGACGTAGGCTGGGCTTGGACACGTTTCATATCTGAAAAGTGGGTGCGGGTCGTGACAAGTTTTTTTGGTGGCCCATGCAGGTCTACGTTAATTACTTTGGTTACATCACTGTGCCGTCGTGAGCCTGCAAATAGGATAGACACTTAGGATCTCATCCACACATCTTGACTCCTTGTTAATCCGTAATCCTTGATTTCATTGAATCCTTGATTTGCATCATGTTTGAAAATCTTTTCAACGACTAAAGTGGTTTCTTTGTTTCAGCTAAGATGGACTCTCAAGACAAGAACAATGCTGTACTGAATACTCCATCGACTACAGGAGGCTTTTTACGTACATGACTCCACCGACACAAGAAGGTTAGCTCACTCATGTGAGTAATCAACCGCAATTCTCGAGATTCCGCAGAGGCGATATTCCACCGCCTCCACAGTTTCCTCCGCAGAGTCCGCCACCAGCACCCGGTCTGCCACCAGCATCTGTTCCACCACCAGCACAAGCCCCGCATCCAGCACGTGTTCCACATTCAGTGCCAGCCATGCACCCCGCACCAGTGATGTATCCAGCTTTTCCCATGCACCCACCACCGACGATATATCCAGCTCCGACGATGTATCCAGCACATGTTCTGCCTCTGCCACCAGCACTGGACAATATCACACTCTTGGGGATCTTTCAGCAGCAAGCCAATAAATTTTGCGACACTTTGAGAGAGACTCTTCAGATTCGAGATGCTCTGCGACAGCGTCCTGGGACGTCCAAGTACTTCATGGACCTTGGGCCCAGAGAGTTTCATGGGACAGAGGGGATTATCTACGCTGATGAATGGTTGGAGAACGTGGAGCGATACCTGAAGATGGCCCGAGTCCCAGAAGATATGAAGATCGAGTCAGCCAGTGGACAGCTTTTCGATATCGCACGGACGTGGTACCAAGGCGAACCCCAATTTTCTGCTCCAGACGTAACTTGGGAGGAATTCAAGCGACTGTTCAAGAAGAAGTTCTATCCATACGTAGCACGAGAGGTGTTGGTGAGTCAGTTCGAGCATCTAGAGCAAGGCAACCACACCATTGACGAGTACACATCGAAGTTTTCTCGCCTCAGTCGCTTCGCAGAGAACTTGGTCAGCACCCCTAAAGACAAGGCACGACGATTCAGAAAGGGACTATCTCACAAGATTCATCTAGCCATCGCCACCAGTCGAGCCACCACTTACGAGGAGATTCTAGAAGTCGCCCAAGCTGAAGAAGAGGATCTGAGTCATAAGCCGAAGAGGAATCGAGACGCACTTGGAGGAGGCAGTAACCAAGAAGCACCGGTAAAATGTCCCAACATTCTAGGGAAGACACCAGCGCAGCAGCATCAGCAGCAACCACAAGCAGCTCCACGCCAAGTCCAAGACATTCCCATCTGTCAGCATTGCTCGAAGATAGGCCACACTCAAGAAAATTATCGCGGCAGATTAGGGTTGTGTTGGATTTGTGGATCCAATCAACACTTGTCTCGAAATTGTCCGAAGAGGAACGCAAGTGCCCACCACTACCAACCGCAGAAGGAGGGCGAGCCTTTGCCATAACCACGGAAGAGGCGGCGACACCACGAGGAGCAAATGACAGAAATTTTTAGTAGATTATAGCAAAAACATTATAAGTAGGCATTATGTTTGACTTTGATTTGCGTGTATCCGCAATAATTTGATGGCATTGTAGTTAGACTTTTTCATTCTAGTAGATTACAGCTCCTTAAATTTCGAGGATGAAATTTGTTTAAGGGGGGTAGTGTGTCAACCCCTTGACCAAATTTTTCAAAATTATTAAATTTTGTCTCAATGGATAAATTGTTATGTTTTGCTTTATAATAAATATCAAAGGATTATTAGGGTAGAAGGAGGTTTGTGAAAAGCCAGAATGTTGAGGGGCTTATTCAAAATTTTCCCAAATTCAAACTCCTCAACGGCTGAAATAGCCGATAGACTCGAATTTTGGAATCGAGTTCCTTCCCTTATCTATCTGGAATTTAAATCCTGAAATTCTATCAACCCACGAATTTGATCCTATCTCAGTAGCTGATATAAAGGATCGAGCAATATCTTCTTCCCATCGGTTGTAAACCCTAGAAGCAGAGCTGCCACTCTGTTCTTCTTCAAGTCCAGATCAACCTCGAGGGTCTGAGAAGAGGAGTATAATCGAAACCCTTCGACAGGATACTTGGACTTGATATGGATTTTGACCCGTACCAGCAGCTCAGGACCTAAGGCAAGTATACCTTACCTTTCTACATAACTTTATTTACATGCACTATCTTTTATTATTATCCAATTTTCTCATATTGTTGCCATGTATCTTTCCTATCATGCTGGTATATTTTTGTCATTGCTATAGACCATGTTCACAGTTAGCTTTGTATCTTATTGGATGTATTCATTGAGCCTTGATCGAGTCGTGTCGTAGGTCGAGAAGTCGTGAACTGAACTGCTTTTACCTCCGTGTCTTGAAATCTTAAAGCTAACCTGCGAGTCCACATTAGGGGCGAGGGTTAGTAGTTATTGGTCCACACCTGGGAGCCCATACTAGGGGTGAGGGTGATGCTAGCCTGCGAGTCCATATTAGGGACGAGGGTAAATAGTATACGGTTTACACCTGCGAGTCCACACTAGGGGCGAGGGTGATGCTAACCTACGAGTCCACACTAGGGACGAGGGTTAGTAGTTCAAACCTGCGAGTCCACACTAAGGACGAGGGTTTGAGTATTCGTTTCAGTTATCCGTTGACATCTTGACATGAGTTCTCTCGTCCTCGTTCAGTAGTTCATTTATGTGTAGACAGTGTATAGATTCGTGCTTTATTCATTGCTTAATTTTACTTATTTGTTCTGTATCTTTCTCCATGCATAATAAACTGTTAGAAAGGCTCATTTTTATGTATCTTGCTAGTCCTCTGAGGACCTGATGATCTCTTCAGGTTAGCCGAGTTTGATTCAGGAGCGGACGAGAGGGTTTGAGCCAGCATCAGATCGCAGTGCTTGAAGTTGAGGTAGTCTAGATTAGCAGTTTTTATCCAGTTATTTACTTCATGTGTTTCTCTTTTTTTTCGTCTATTGGTAGTGGATTTGTGTCCACCGGACGTGACAGTGATTCTTGATACTCAGTTATATTCATTATTGTTCAGTTCATGTCTTTTTCATTGATCTTGATCGTGACATGATTATTCTGTGGATGAGATATAGTTTACCATGAGATTCTAGATTGCCGTGTCTTATGTATATTAGACAGCATACTACCGCCGACACTGCGGCGTAGGCTGGGCTTGGACACGTTTCGTATCCGAAAAGCGGGTGCGGGTCGTGACATATGCAAAAAATCAAGAAAAGC